>JAOWBC010000904.1:13803480-13822297 GCA_028566105.1 Hypoplectrus providencianus | reverse complement strand
GTGTGTGTGTGTGTGTGTGTGTGTGTGTGTGTGTGTGTGTGTGTGTGTGTGTGTGTGTGTGTGTGTGTGTGCCATCATCAGATCTGCATGCTGATAGGGCCATCAGGGCCAGCATGACACACTTCCCCATCTAAAGTGGGCTGATACACAAGTGAATTCCACATTGACTCATGATTAAAAACACTTCATTCAAACTTAAAAGAATCAGCCAATAACTCATCAAAACAGTTTTAATTAATTAGACCCTTTGTAGCTCCAAAAATCTCCAACTCGTTACTCGTGACACATGTCTCTTGATGGCTTGTGGCTCTAAAGTGTGGTTAAGCGTTTATGTGATTGTTAGGCCAATGGACCATATAAGGTTTTACTTTTTTACCCCCTGATATCAGAGTGAAGTTGGCCAGAGTGAGCTGGTTGGAAAGCTTTAAATTTGCATTTTACATCTGATTACTCAGAATGTCCACCAACCAAAAAGTTTTTGTGGCAATAACAGAGATTATTAAATGCATCCATTTCAAGATGTTTATTAGTCAGATCCAAGTCAGAAAATAACCTTAAACATGATTTGATGTGATTAAATCTACAATAGGTAACCCGTTAGTGGTATTTCACTTAACAATATAGAGAACAGTTTTAAAAGTAAAAGCCTACAGTGCGATTTATATTCATGAAATTAAATCTTTTAATCGATAAATTCCTCTTCCAGCCTGCTGGGCTTTAATTAGACCAACTGCTGCCAGCTGAGAATAAATTCAGGTCATGTCCTCAAACATGCACACACGCAAACCTCCAAATGTGTGTGTTTTCCTTAAATGTGTGTGTTGCGGTGTACAGACTCCGGTAAACCGGTTGTGTGTGAGGTTGCGGTCATGTGTCCCCACACTGATTGATGAAGTGTTTCTCGCCATGCAGCGTCACGAATGACAAATTGCTAAAGGGTGTATGTATGTGTGGTGTGTGTGTGTGTGTGTGTGTGTGTGAGCAGACGGGCAGATGGTGTCTCATGAGTATGAGGGGAGCTAACGACCTTGAGAGAGACTGGAAGAGAGAGAGAGAGAACGAGAGAGCGGGAGGTGGTGACGGCAGGGGTCAGCTTGTTTTGCGCTGCTGGTTCGGGGACGGGACGGGCGGGGCGTTACTGCTGCTGCTGCTTCCTCACTGCATTTCCTCCGCTCACCCAGAGTGCCCGCTCCTCACACACACACTCGCACACACTCACATGGGGCGTTCACACAGCAACACAATGAGCAGGGACTGGCTTGAGGCAGATCAAGCAAGGTGTTTCCTGTGACCTGGACGACTGCTGCGTCAACACAAACACACTCGTCTGGAACAACATGAGTGTGCAGACTGATTTGACTCTCTCCTCCTTCAATTAGGGTCCATTAATTTCTCCTTGTTTAAACGTGTGAATGTGTGCGTAAGTGAAAACAGCTGCATTCAAGTCTGTGATATTCATCCTTTATTCATGCATTGTTCATGCTTTATTCATGTGCTGTTCAAGCATTTGCAGAGGGAATGAATATTGGATTAAAAGCTGCTTTCCGTTATTTATGAGCAGAGATATTTTGGATTGTACAGAGACTTTTTGTATTCCCCCACGCTGTGCACACACCCACACAAACAACAACAACAACAAAACAGCCCTCTAAACGTTGCGTGCATTTGTCTACTTGTGCATCCGTCCACTGCATCTGAATTTCTTTTGACTGTGTTACCGTGTGTCCCTCAGGCCGTGCACTGCCCTGCTATGGAGAAGATGAAGAGGATCAAGAAGCGCCTGTCGTTAACACTCCGTTCCAGTCAGACCATCGACGAGTCGCTGTCTGAACTGGCCGAACAGATGACCATCGAGGACGGCGGCACGAAGGACAATGGTGAAAATTCACAACATTGGTTTTTATTATTGAGAAGTCTGTATCACATTTAAAGCGTACAAGTTATTTTAATTTTTTACCAAAGGTGAATAACCAGCAGCAAACTTTCCAGTGGATGGGGACATAAAATGTACTTGATAAAACGGTTTAACCCACTTAGACCTTAGTCCACCTAGAATTACACCCTTTAAAACTAAGAAGTGTTTTAAAATAACTTCCCAAAATCTGATTTTTTTCTGTAAAACTACACAGAATGTCAGCGCTTCATAAATAAATTATTTCTCAGCCTCTGTAGCAGATAATAACATAGAAGAAAGCATTAAAAAGCCTAAACCCTTGGCTTTTACAGAACACTGAACAAGATTTTTATTAATCTGTAACCGTCATAGAAAAACATGAATATTTCGGAAATTTTACTTCCTCTGTAGCACATAAAAATATGAAATAAAAATCCCTTAAAAAAATCCCTTGGCTGTAACCGTGAATCACTGCCTTTGCCCAAAAGTGCATTAACATTATCTTTGAAGCATCAATAACCAACACAAAATAATAAAAAAGTTATAACACTGTGTGACAAAGGAAGAAAAGAAATTACAGCCACAAATTTAATTAAAAAAAAAAATTCATTATAAGTGCAATAACTATATAACAATTTCTTCACAGTGAAACTACTAACTACTTTCTGTCCGTCATAGGAGGTATTAAATATTCTTAGATCAAATGGGTTTATCCACTTCTTTTGAAAAACATATCTGGGTAAATTCTGGCAAAATACCTAATATTAATAGGATACTCTGGATTTACTGATGCGGTTTGTATTATATTCTGTGTATTATCTACAGCAATGGTAGTCAGCATGCTTCCAGTTACAATTTACACTGTAAGAAACATTAAAATCCACGGATGAATCAGAGCCACAATCTAACCAGGGAAGGAAATTCCACTGGTCTGATTTTCACAACATCTTCCTGTATTAGTCTGTCAGCAGGTATGTGAAAAAAACCCGCACACACAGAGCTTTCAGTGTCCTGGTGGCTCCCAGGAGTATGTAAATTATGAAGCACTGAAGTTGATGAAAAGAGAGAGAGAGAACAGCGAGTGTGTCAGTAACAGCTGTAATGGACTTCCAGTGAGTAGGTCTCTATCAAGTTATGTAAGAGGAGTAAAAGCAAAGGAGCCACTTGAACACACACACACACACAGATAGCTGCTCAGCACTGAGAAGATAGTGTATATATAGAGAACCAGCATTAACGCACTGGCAAACACACTTTCCTTGCCATCTCTTTGTTATGTAACTTTGTGCCTGTTTTAGCATCACAGCACAGTTTGTCCCTAATCATCTGCTGGTGTGATGGACACATGAAAGTCATTGGCTGCCACTCGTGATTGACAGCTGCCAGAATAAATGGACACGCATGTCCGTCTCGTACCGAATGTTTTCCATTTCAGTAATTTGGCTGTCGCTCCATATACACAGAGCTGCAGGAAATGCAGCTTCAGTTCCTCCTGGTTAATAGAAAAGAAACTATAAAGGATCCAGCTGCAATGGACTTCCATAAAATGCACGGAAATCTCTGGAAATCTGTTTAATCATCAACATAGGTCTCTATTCTAAATTATTAAATGTTAATAGTACTTAGTTACTTAGTACATAGTTTCCTTTTAAAATAGGCCCTGACTAAAACAGGATTTTTGAGACTGCTAGCAATTTTATAGGGAAATAAATCCCTGATTACCAATATGGCAGCTGATGATTATGTGTAAAAAGACATTTATATTGACACATATTGGATATTATATATGCAATATCAATAAATACAGAAATGCCAGTGATTGGCCGATATTTGCAAAACTCTAATGTAAAGGAATGGCCTGCCTTTATGGGAAATATGTTATACTGGCTGAATATAGTTGTACCATAACCCTTGTTTTATCAGATATTTTTAAGAATGGGTTTTATATATGAAAGATGCCTCTTAAATTAAAATATTCACTGTCAGTTGCTGAAAAGGTTTATATTCCCTGCCCATAAAAGCCATAAATATCCCAACCAGACCTGACAGTTTTACCTCCTTCTTAATATAATTCATTTATGCTCAACTTGTAACTCTGATGCGACTGACAAGCACCTGAAGGCAGCAAAATGTTAATTTGTGAGGTTGACAAGTGGGAACACAGCGCGGTCTGTCAGTTTGGAGTTTAAAAGGTCAGATGAACGAAAGAAAGTTGGCAGGAGTGGAAAGATTAACCCAGAAGATGTAAGTCACTTATTGCTGGTCTTATATTTATCAGAATGGGGCCATTTAGGGCCTTTTTGTTTGGGCATAGCTGATGCCCAACGGGACAACACTGGTTCCTAATTATTGCTTTCAGGGTTTCCATGCAGAGGACTGTGAATTTAAAGCCTATTGAGGCTGCTGGAGAAGCTCATGTTTGGCTTATCATAAAGTAACGAAATTAAACCTTGACTATCAATTTGACTGTTCCTTTATCCCCTTCTGGCCACATTTCTCAGGCAACATGTGTTAAAGGGACAGAACATGAATATATTTCTAATATTTGCTATGTAAAGATATACTGGAGTCATGGTTTCCTGTTTGTTTTATAATTTGAGCATCTCTGTTATTGGCAACCACCAGCAAACAAGTTGTTGAGGTCTCATTCTTCTTGTCATGATCAAGTCACTCTGAAGTGCTTCTTTGACTCCAAGTGAATATTTTCCATAATTACAATTTGCTGTGTTTCTTTCTCGATTAACAGAATAGTTTGTGTATCATTTTGTTCTGCTCATAATGACTCGGCTTTTCAAATCTAACTCTGTGCAACATTACATAACTTGAGAGAATATTTGATGTCCAGTTACATTTATTTATACACATTTCTTTGTAATTTATCCTGATGTTTGGTATTTTTAGAAGCTTCATTTGACTTAAATGTCAAATGAAGTTCTGTAAGTTTGAACAAAGCTCGGCAGCGCAGCGTGTGTTTGAAGCGAAGAAGACACTGCAGCGCTTTGAAGAAGATAAGAGATGATGTTTTGTTTCACCAGAGCCTCTGCTGTCACCAGAAATCCTGACAGTTTGTTGTTCTGTTGTGTTTCAGAGCCCTTCATGAGGAACGGCCGCCCCCCCACCTCCCACAGCATGCACTCCTTCCTGCACCAGTACACCGGCCCCTTCAAGAAGCCACCGCTCCGCCGGCCGCACAGCGTCATCGGCGGCACCCTGGGGTCCTTCATGGCAATGCCACGCAACGGCAGTCGTCTGGGTGAGACACACACACACACATGTTCACACACACGGGAGGAAGTGAGTAGTGGGAGTGCAGATGGCATCCGGGAGCAAACAGGAAGCGTGTCACGGTTTTGAGATTTCCATCCTGCTTCCTATATTGGCAACTCCACTGCTGGCTGGAGTCTCTGGGAGTCTTTCCCATGAGGCGGCCTCGCTCTTCCCCCTCAGCAGTGCTGTTTTCACCACAGTGACAGCTGGATGGGGGATTCAGTCAAACATGACGCAGCTTCCGGCGTCAACTGAATCATTGCGCTCAATCTGTAGCAGCGAGTCTCAGCCCAGAGGGTGACGAGATGATTCAGGGGGCAGCATGAAACAGAGGCGCAAAGTGTTGTGAGTATCAGAATCTACCAGCCTCCGGGCTGTTCGAATATTCAGACAAGCAAACCTGGCAGGATCTGGAGGGATGAGTTTACATTTAATGCATGCAACAAATGCTTCAAAGCGGCACATTTGGCTCTCTGCTTGTGATGCTCAAAGGTAAAAAAACATTTGAAAAACTCAACAGCATTGTCTCTCTCTGGAGCTGGTTTGAATTCAAATCCAGTTGGATGTCTACATATGCATCACAGTGTCGGTGCTGTGGCCACTCAGACTGTGTTACAAAGTGTCTCTGCTTCTCCGTCAACTTAACACACACTAACATCAACTCCAGAGTGACAGCGGCGCTGAACAACATGCATGCTGGTACAAGCAGAGCGCTGTGGAGCAGACCAGCAGTCTGTGGACAGGCTAAATAAACGGTCTGCATCACGACTTGACAGCACAATTGTTTAGAGGGCCAAATTAGGGACCTCCAATTCTCATGCTTCCGCTTTGGAAAGCTGTGTCATTGGTGCAGCTACGTACTTACTGACGTGGATGTTTGTACCACAGCAACTGAGATAGATTGGTGATGTCTGGATGCACAAATGAGATCTGATAACAGTGCACGCACTCTGTTTTAATGATCTGATTTGAGAAATAAGTGAAATAAAAGCCTTAATGTTATCAACTGTTTTCAAATTGCAGTATTTTGAGATTGTTCCATTAGCATCTTTATTTTGGAATCCCGCTTATGGAGGAGGTCATTAACATTGTCCCGTGCGCTTTGGGGATACGAGATAATGATGATACGAACCATTATTTCCTCTCTAAAGGCAGAAGTTCTTGATCAGGTTGCTCTGTTTGGCACAAACAGAAACAAACACATGGAGATCATGTGGGAGCGGGACTGATAAAGACGATAGGCACGTGTCATCATGCTGGCATTGTTTTGAAGCGGAGAAGTGAAAGTAAAATGCACACAGCCGCAGTGAATCGCAACCATAGATTAGCAACTAGTCAAGGCAGGTTACAGACAATCTGCCGAAGCAACAGCCACGCAACACAAAATAAATATATATAATGAATAGTTTGAAAAAACCTTCAGTAGCTTGAAATGTGACATTGATGTGGCAATAAACTATAGAGGGACAAAAAAGACCAGAGTGGGCCTCCAAAGTCTTTGTGATGAATGGGAAACCCTGGCCTGAGTGATCAGTTACATGGGCTGTACCAGACAGATGCTTCCTTAAACCTTAAACAAACATTGTTTGACATTGTTTAACTGGTTGTTTTCCACATGGCCTGGCAGTAATAACCAGCATCTGTGCAAACAGCCTGCTCCACTCAGTGCTGGAGGTTTCACCCATTACAGTTTTTTTAGTATTATGTTCATTATTTCAGTAAGTATGCTGAACCTGATGATTCCTATCTAAGCTAATTCTTGTAAACTGGTGATCCACTAGGGGACCTGTTGAGCCCCCGCACTGGACCCTGGCCTAGATAGAGGGAGTTGGATCTTAAACCAGGACAGTTAAGTAGGACATTGATGTACCACGTACTGCTGCCACACTCTGCATGCTTATTGGCGAAGCTGCTGAAGTAGGGAGAGAAACAGATCATACAGACAAAAGAATTTCCAGAGAGGGAGGGGAGTGAAGGAAGGATGTGTGAAGAATAAAACCATTCAAGGTTTTTGGAAAGAGGAAGAAGAAGTGAGGCAAGAGGAGATAATAAACCTGTAAACCCAAAAGAAAAATGAGGAAGGGAGAGTGGATAAGAGCTCCGGGGGTTTTCAAAGAGAAGCAATCAGGTTTGGCTGTTGGGAGGTGAGGAGATGATGGGAGAAAGTGAAAATATTATTGTGAGAGAAGAATTTGGGAGTTTTTGGATAAGATGAGAGGAGATATAAAAAAAAAAGCAGGAGATAATGAAGAGGAATGTGGAAGAAAAGGGAGATTGCAAGGAAAAGAAAGTAGGACAGATGAGATCATTTGGATGCTTTGGAGAAGAGGCATGCAAGTTAGAAAGCACAGGTAGAGAAGGAATGTGTTGAAGCAACACAGGGAGTCAGGTTGACTGCCGCCCATGAAAACCTCGCAACAGAGAAAACGAGATGGGAGAAATAGAGTGAAAGGGAAAGAAAGGCAGAAGTGGGAAGTGATTGGTGAGGTTTTTTGAAGTCAGACGAGCTGCATGCAAATGAGAGACAGAAAAGTGACAGAAAAAGGGAGGAGAGATCATTTGGATTTCAAAGAGGCGACAAGTTGAAGAAAAAAAAAAGTGGGACGAGAATGAGTTGCTTGCAAAGTGTTTATAGAGTGAAAGTAACAAGATTTAGGAGGAAGAAAGCATGGCAGTTAAAAGGAAGGAAAGGGACAGAGAAAGAGGAAGAACTTTTCAGAATATATCACTGTAAGGGTTTATTCTCCTGAGTTGTCTTTTATGAAAGCATGTATTATCACTCCTATAAGCAGCAAAAATTGGCTAATCTCACCTTGTTGTATATCAAAGCACATGCTTGTTTATGTGTAGCCACGCCCCCAGAATGCCATATAAGGTCAGCTACACCTCTCTGAAAGCACTAGCAGCTTAAATACAGATATGTGGACAGAAGTATCAACTAAGAAAGATGAAAAAACATCATGCATTTTTAATAGTTCAGACTTTTTAAAGTGGGGTTGTGTTGTGCTCATCCGTAGGCTCTCAAAGTGCCAGGTAGGAGTAATGCACAAAAGTGAAGAATGTACAGATGACGGATGTAACGTTGGTGTTTTAAAGGGTCAGTCCGGGTTCACGAAGGTTGCACAATAACAAAAATGGACAAACCAAACGAGGCAGCGTTAGACCAGAAACTCCTGTGTTCTGCAATGCAAAATGACCGTATTTGTCAAAGGAAGGATTTGGGTTATACACTACTTATTTACTCTAACTGTAGAATGGAGTGTACATATGTCGTATACACAAAACTGTGGGATGCCAGTGATGAAAAAATAAAGAAAATAGATGGGAGTACATTACTGTTGAGGTGAAAGAGAGAGACTGAGGAGGATTTTTGGGGGACGATGGGTCGAGAAAGGATGTGGAACAGATGGGAACCTTGTAACAATTTCCTGTTCTTCCCTATTTTCTGATTCTTTGCACCTCCCACATCTTTTTTACCAGGACGGACAGGACATGTTTCGCTGGCTTCTTGTTGTTTGTTCTGTTTAACTTAAAGACCTCCTGCAGTATATCAGGTTCTTCCAATGTAACCGAAGTTCAGATGGAGAAGCAGCAGAGAAACCTCACTGTGTGGGGAAAAAACATACTGAGGGGAATAGAACGGGAGGAAAATCCGTTTCATTTTCTAAAAGTGGATCAGCATTTCCTTCAGTCTGAGGAGTCTTTACCCAGATGACCACAGACAGGTTCACATTCTGGGGCAAAGTGTTCCTGTGGGTTGTGGCCGACTCCAGCTGATGAATAAATTGTCAATAAATTACATGGAGCTCCGTTAGAGTGCAAAACTCCAATAATATTTCCTAAACTCTAGATTATAATTAATCACCTTGGAGTGATAATTAGAGCAATAATCCAGATTATCATGTTTGAAATAACTAAAAGCGTCGATCTTTGTAAACAAAGATTTCTTTCTCCCGTTCTTCTGCTCTGGGCTTTCACATTTTGATGACAGACTGCATGGTTGGAGGCGCTGACGCACTGATGACAGAGAGCTGCTTAACCATGGGTACTCATTAACAGTATGTGTGTGTGTGTATGTGTGTGTGTGTTTGGAGTCGGGGGGTGTGCATGTGGTTTGTACATCAGTGTGTTTGCTCCTGCTGTGCTATGGTAGTGGTGGTAGTTTTACTGCCCTGGAGGAAGTGGCGCAGGTCGGAGTGTTTAATCTTTGGCCTCGGGGGTTACCAGGGTGTGAGAGGAGATGAGAGAGGGAGGGAAAGGTAGAGAGAGGCAGAGAGTGGGAGAGGAGCCGGGATCTGTGGAGAACTAACAATGCATATTTCAAGACATCTTTCCAGGCTGCTGTGCACTATGAAGAGCTTCTATATCTGTTCACTTTTAGAAGGTTTTTCAAAATCTGAACCCCCAGCAGTTACGCTCTGTTTTTCTTTGCTCTTGTCACATTTTCAGCACATACGGAGACCTGAAGAAATCTTTTGCGCACCATATTATACTTATAGTGCCAAATAGCACAAAGAAAACAAACTGCAATTCAAATTTGTCTGCTAATTTACTGAAAAACAAATGTATACATTTTTTTTTTGGTCAAATTATTGTTTAAAAAAAAAAAAAGGAAGGCAACAAAATTGGCGAAGATCAGGTTTTAGGAAGGAGATGTCTGTGTGGTTGAAATGCATTTTTCATCAGAATCGCTTTATTAATAGATCACACACACTTACAAGGTGCTATAAAAAAAGAACCCATTAAATTAAATTCTGGCTCGTCAGCACCACTGGGAAGGCATTATTGATTTTGCGGATTCAGTCCATCTTATCGATTCTTTTTGCTTTCTGAATACATCTTGCTAGCTGTGCAGCATTAGGGCCCTTTTAATTCTCTACCGTTCCCAATAAATCTTTTTTTTTTTTTAACAGCATAGACATTTTGCCTTTTCAAAGCAGATAAACCACAAGCAGAACATTAGCTCACAAATTTTTATATCTACTTAGACTGTCGTACCAGTAATTTGATCAAATTTGATCAAAAGTTAACCAATGCAGTGTTTATCAGTTGCCAGGCTTCATTTATCTGGCAGTTATGTGATTAACAGAGTGATCACTGATGAATCATTGTCAAGCAAGATGTCAAAAACTCTCTGGTTCCAGCTTGTTAAATGTGAAGATTTGCTGCTTTCCTTTGTTTTATATGACTGAAAATATTATTTGACATTTTATACATTAATTAATTCATGTAAAATAATCAGGAGTTGCTACACTGATTGATTGTACCACAGTTTACTATCAGCAGCACCTTACTTGAAAGGGACTAATTAGTAAAGTCTAACTGTGTTTATAATCAATAAAACTGCAACTCATCAATCATATTAAACGCATTAACAATAAATGGACAACTCTGGTCAGATTTATCCAACACCACCGTGTTGAAAAATATCCTGTATTTACATATTTCCTCATCCTGTCTTAGATATTGTGCACGAGAACCTGAAGATGGGCTCAGACGGGGAGAGCGACCAGGCATCGGGAACCTCCTCAGACGAGGTGCAGTCTCCCACCGGCGTGTGTCTGAGGAACCGCATCCACCGGCGGATCTCCATGGAGGTGAGACAGTAACAGGAGTGGCTCACACGGCGACATTCCACACTTCACCCCCTCTCCTCTCCTTCTGCTGTGCTCTTCACCTCCTCCTCCTCCTCCTCACCCCGTCTGCCTCACAGGAGAGCTGATTCTGGTAGGCGGTTGGTGGTGGTGGTGGTGGTGGTGGGGGTCCTAATGGGCTCTCTGTGTCTGAGCGTCATGATACTGATAGCAGTCCTGCTCCCTGGGGACCACAGCAGCGGCTGGTAAAGAGACGCAGTGTGATAATCTGTGCTGTAACCACAGACGTGTTCTATACGTCGGCGGCTCAGTGCGGCTGTAGAGCATGCTGGGAGAGGAGGCTCCTTTGTTCCTCTCTCAAGGATGTACATAACACACATTGCATTCAAAATCATGTCGGCATTTAAATGCCTGCCTGACTCAGAAAAAGATTTTTTTTTATTTTTCCACTGACTTTTTCTTACCTGAAATATGAATTCATACATCTGCATGTAGGCAATCAAATCTATTTTTTTTTTCTAGATTCTCAATGTAAAAACACACAGTTGTTACAGAAGACATTTTGTTCATATTTTCGGCTGAAGACACCTTTTTTTTTTTTCGAACCAAAAGCTCTTTCTGCAACCATTTTAAAACTCACTGGGTCAAAAATGATAAATTGGTCTTGGTGGCCCACAGGGCACACTAGACACAGTCACTTGCACAAGCTCAGCAAATAAAATGTGAACAAGACAAATGGGGAAAAAAACTCATGATTGTCAGGGGACTTCATCGCCTGCTAGTTTCTAATTTCACGCTGCTTTTTGTATGAAAAGACATTCTTGCTGTGAGCCACCATTAATTTGTCTGCAGCTCGTTATATTATTGCACACTTGCAGTTGCACAAGCTGGAAAAGGTGGAAAGTGTCTGTTCTGCAAATAAAATTATGTAGAATTTTAGCTCCATATGGGTTCATTCCACACTACATGCAGTCGTTCCAAATAAATCATCTTCTTCTTTATAAATGTTGAGCCTGGGGGAAGTTTTATTCTGAAAAGGAGGAGCGTCTCAGCCTGGAGGCCTCCTGCCCCCTGCTGGCAGGGGAGCGAATGTGAAATCAGCCAACCTTGAAAACATCCTTGATGCTGTGTCTCTTTTGCACACACACACACACACACACACACACACACACACACACACACACACACACACATACACACACTTGGTGACCTATTTTTTTTACTTGTTTCAAGTGTTTATCTCATTTGTAGGTGCACAAAACGAGGGGAGCTATAAGAGCTGGCTGTATTCACTCGACCTACACACACATGCAGACACACACACACACCTAAGCTCTGTTACATGAGCGGAAGTGTGCTGCTCTTCTTGTGGTTCTTTTGATACTTCCTGAGGTTTTAATCAAGCTGTACTGTGTCAGTAAGGAGGTTAAGGACACTGTATGCTCTCTTCCTGACAGTAATGTGGTGTCTCTTGACTTTCTCACTTCAAGCTCTTCTAAATGTTTAACATTAAAGGTGACATTTACTCAAACACACATATGATGCAAAGATATATCACAACAATGAATTATAATACCAATGAAAGGCTGGGTGTTATGGCAGGATCTAAAATATAGACCTATGTAGTTCAACAAAACAATCATTTTAGATATGTAATAAAGTTAGAAATAAAACATTTTTAAATGTTTATGAATTCCCACATACCATCCCATTTACAATACACTGAAAGTGATTCAGTTTCAGAAATAGGGTGTCCATTTTTTGTGGTGTCCATAAAGTTGATACTGTAAATTATCTTTGATATGAACAGTAATTATTAATACTTGGGTTTCACCACTGCATGGCAGGTAAATTCCAAACATGTACCAGCTTAAATGTCTGGATTTAACAGGAAGCTATAATCCATGCTACAACTGCTGTAGCTAAATTAACTTTACTGTATGGGTTGCATTCGTAACACAGACAGAAGTTGGTTTTTTTTGTTGTTTTTTTTTAACACTTTTTTTTACTTACTCCAGCTGCTATTACAAAGTATAAACTGTTGCATGCAGTATGCACATAATTAAACATAATACTTTTGTCATTCTGCACAAAGGATTGTGGAGCAGGACATCCACAAATGCATGCTGACCTCAAGGTGCCTAATGCAGCTAGTGTAGAAGAACATCTTGGTATTTGATTTTGACATTCTGTGTGTTGGGATGTACTAAAACCACTTGTAATGCACTAAAAAGTGGTAGGATGGGTATTTGACCACAACCTGAATGGTCCAGACGTGTGCAGACACAATCAGCAGGGAGTCCTCCGGGTGAAAGATCTTGCGGCGTGTGACCGTTTTGTTGCAGATGAATAATGTAGTGTGAAAACCACAACAACTTCTAGAGTCCTAATTACAAAACAGCAAGCTGTGTAATAGTGATCTGGTGAAAGTTGAGTCGTGTAAACCAGGCATCATTAGAGTTGATTTCTTCCAATATGTGCTGTATTGTGATGACCTTCAGATGCAGATGTACCTCTGCGGACTCCTTTCAGATGACCACAGCACTGACAGCTGCAACAAACAAATAGATAGGATATGTTTGATTCATCTGTCCATAATTTTAGTTTGATCACTGGTGCAGCACCCAACATTTAAATCATATAAAACAAGGGCAAACATCAGATCTTCACATCTGAGAAGCTTGAACCAGGAAATAGATCCATTTTCTTCACTGATACCTTAAGTAGGTCTGGGAAACATGACATAAATGGCAAAATGATATAAAGTGTCTGTATACATTTTCTATAGTTTGATTCTTTATATTGATAATCCAGACATTAAACTTATCTATATCACATAAAATATTTTGGTCATTCTGCTCAGAATGAATAATGAAATGACCGTCAACTTGGTAGAAAATGATCAAATTATTCTCTCAACACAGTATGCACAACAAACCAGGATGACAAAGCACTTTGCAAACAGAGCAAACAACCTAAATCTACAGGATTTGTAATAAAAATAGATAAAAGATGCTGCAGGCACAAACACAATCAGTTTCAGACTGACATGTACTTCAGAGAAAAAGCAGCTCAGACCCACATTATGTAATACTTCCCCTCCTCAAGACACCGATATGCTCTACATAACAGGAGCTTTTATTCAAACTCTCAGCTGTCATAATACCGCCGTCTTCTCTGAGCAGCATGGTCACGAAAGACAAAGCGCTGCCGTAATGAAACGAGAGCGGATCAGTTGATGGTATTTGTGGAGAAGCCAAACTTAAAAGCGTTTGTGATAAGCTAAGAGATATGATGTCTTCTCTTGCTGTATTTTTACTCCACTCACCCTTTTTTTGCTTTCCCCACATCAGTCAGCAGATGTGGTGCTATGCTGAACCCAGAATAGAAATGATCACTACAACAAGATATGAGTCCAGTTATATTGACAGTGACAGGCCGCGGCGAGAATATAAGCTCTAAATATTAATAAACATATGTAGGATTTGTTTTTACTCTTCTCCTTGCTGTTTTGTTTGCAGGTGTGTTTCATAACCTGATCTTCATAATCTGATTTGCGCTTTTGCTGTTGAACCCCAGTCACGCTTCGCCACGCTGCCTCTTATTTTTACCCTCCATAAGATGGTGATCGACCTGATCTCTGTCTTCTCTCTCTGGGAGTAGGAGGAGATGAGAGCGAGTTATTTCAGACACTGTATGTGTGTGCGCGTGGTGTGTGTGGGTGTTTTGAGTGGGTGTGTGGACTCAGCGGCCTATATTGTCTTGTGCTGCTTGCTGTTGAAACATGCCCCACATTGCATATAGACACGAGGCATGCAGCGGTATACTTTCTCATCATGTGCTGTGATGTGAGCATATTGCATAAAAGCAGCAGCCTGTTTAACAACCATCACCTCATGTCCTGAACTTTTAGCTAACTAAAAGTGTGTGTGGAAGCTTACCAAGAAATAATCACTAGAATTTGGATCTATAGAGGGTTTTTTTTGCTTGTTATATTTCTTTTAAACAGGTGCAAAACTGCTTCACACCAGAAAAATCAGAGCTACAGCGTATTTTGAGTCTAAACATTTTTTTTTCTGTGTGTGTGCTTTAGGACCTCAACAAGCGCCTGTCCCTGCCCGCTGACATCCGAATTCCCGACGGTTACCTGGAGAAGCTTCAGCTCAGCAGCCCGCCCTTTGACCAGCCGCTGAGCCGACGCTCCCGCAGAGCCTCGCTGGTCAGTGTCTCGTGTGCGCCGCCGCTACCTTTTTATTGCTTTGCGTTGCAGACTCCCTCTGTGCAGGTTACCATAGCAACTGGCCCGGTGTGAGACCAGGATGAATTAATCTGGAGTCACAAGCGCTCACCTCCTGCCTTCAGCCTTTCAAATTAGATGGTAACACACAGCTGTGGTGTGATTATGCAGCTTGGTCGCAGACGGCCAGTGATGTGGAATATAAGTGATATCACAAGTTTGCAGACAGGGATGAATACACTTAAAGAAGTTGTTTTTAAAGCGAGATGGACACTGTTTGATTCTTTTTCAAGGATCGGGTAGCATTACTGCACTTCTTCTATTGTTGCTTTTCTGTTGGCCAATTCAGTCCTGTTTGTTGAACATCAAGATTTTTCCCCAGCAGCTTCATTAGAGGATCATATGGATCATTATAACAAGGCTGCGGTCGAAAATCAAAAAATAGCTTTTGATTTGTTCCTAACCAGTTCTGCTGACCTCAGTAGAAATATCACGAGGTCAAGGGAAGATGTAAAGGAGAACTCATTAGGGCTGGGGTGTTTTGTCAGATCTCTGTCTCTTCTGTCCATTAGACGATGGACACATGTTTACAATGCTTGGTGTGGAAGCAATGCAAAGCAAACCAACTGAAAAATACACAAATATTACAACTTCACCACTGAATTGCACAGATTATCCCAACTATCACTAAACTCACTAGAGTGAAACAAAGAGGTGTTCATAATTAGAACTTTTGCTCACCTTCACCCTTCTGTCCAGTTAATCAACATATATCTCAATTACTACGATAACAAAAAAAAATAGCCGTAACATGTTTCTGAAACCACAGAATATTGCTTTGCTTTCAGTGTTGCTGCTGCAGCACATTTATTGGACATTGTTTTCTCTTATCCTTTATTGAAGAAAGCTCCAGTCCAATCTGTTCTAAAGGAGATAAGAAAGGAAGCACTGAAGCATCTTCTTCAGCATTTAGACACATTTTTAAGTCTTATCTTGTCTGACATTTGGATACTTCAGGCAGTCATTTCACTTAGTCAGGCAAAGCAGAAAAGCTAAGCAAAAAGGCTATTTGAACATTTGTTTCTTTGAGTGTGATGTCACATTTAGGTCTTTTCTAAGAGGTGTCTAAAAGTTCGGCTCTATTCTTGAAATAAATAATCCTCACAGTAAAACCACAGATTGACTAATTGCAAAATCCAAAGAGGTACTTTAACCCTATCGTTTTAGTGTTCCCTTTACTTTAATCTAACCTTTCCGTGTGTCTGCTCCTCAGTCGGAGATCGGTTTTGGCAAGTTGGAAACGTACATTAAACTGGACAAACTGGGAGAGGTGAGGAATTCCTGAAATCCCATCCAACATGCTTAATGAAGGTATAATCTTTTACAGCCGATGTTAATCCAGTAATAATAAAATAGTGATGTGCTTTGCGTATAGGGAACCTACGCCACAGTATTCAAAGGACGCAGTAAGCTCACAGAAAACCTGGTGGCGCTGAAGGAGATCCGGCTGGAGCACGAGGAGGGAGCGCCGTGCACGGCCATCAGAGAAGGTAACCAGCTTCTGCCTCCTCCATTTAACACCAAAGTGGCAGAGCACCTTGCACCGTGCACCTTTACCACAGCTGGTTGAACTGCGATTTATCACACACAATAAGGTCGAACAAATATAATACTAAAAACATTTAGATGGTGGATGAAATATGATTTCACAAGAATGTTTTAATGAGAAAACAGATGCAGAAATAAATACAGGAAAAAATCAATTAAAAAAAAATTAAATAATATATGAAAAAGAAAGATTATTAAGCAGCCTATAATTAAATATCTTTTTTTAATTTTATGAAACAATTACTTTCTTGCTATATATCATGTATTTATTCAATTATTAATCATGTATTTATTTTATGCATTTATTAAAGCATTTCTTATTTATTTAATTTTATTTCCTAATTTATTTATGTATTAATTCCTGTATTCATTAATTTATGTTTTTTTTTATTTTTGGTGCTCAACAAATTCATGTCAATTTTTTTTTTAATTTGGCCTTTGTCATTAAAAACTGTCATGTGTCTCTCTCTCTGAGTAAAGCTCCGTCTGTCTTTGTCTCTGTAGTGTCGTTACTGAAGGACCTCAAACACGCCAACATCGTGACTCTTCACGACATCGTCCACACTGACAAGAGCCTCACGCTCGTTTTTGAGTACCTGGTAAGACTCCATGCTTCCACGTGTTGACAATAAACAAGGGTATGTTTTGCTCTTTTACAAACCCTCTCATGGTCATCGATTTCTAATGAGTTTCAAACACACACATCAGTAAAGTCTATAATGCTCATGAGTTACAGCGTATGAGAGGTCGTCATGTTTTAATTTATGAGACCAATATCAGTTTGTCATCATTTTAAAAAATATTCTGGAACAGTAAGAGAGCACTATTTTCTACAGCATATAGATGAAACTGGGAAATGATGTCAAACAGGAAGGGGATCTTGGAAATGTGCAGAAACTTTGAAATAGATTACAGCTTTAGGAAGAACTTTGTGCATCATTGGGATGTGTGATTTAACAAGTGGATGTGAAATGTCAGGTAGAGAGGTAAAAGACATCTTTGTATCTACTTCCTGTCTGACTGTGTCATCTCTGCTTGTAGGATAAGGACCTGAAGCAGTACATGGATGACTGTGGAAACATAATGAGCATGCACAATGTGAAGGTGAGGACACGTTTTAACACTTTTCATTCTGTTCTTTCACTCTGTTATGTTACACTTTGTCTTCTTATCTCTGTGGGCTTTTATTTCCTCTTTCCAAAAGAGATGAGACTGCATTGTGTGCTGGACGGACCAAATGTTCAGTACCAAGTTGCAAGACAAAATACTCTCATTATCTTTATTTGGGACCTAGCTCCCTAGTTTTTGAATTCCATCTGTAGATCTGTGTAAATTAGTCAAATGAGACCAAGAAAGGATGTTGTATCTTTTGGAAACGCTTTTTGCATTTGACAAGACGTATTAATGAGTTTTTACATGTATCTTTCCAGATCTTCCTGTTCCAGATTTTGCGAGGGCTGTCGTATTGTCATAAGAGGAAAGTTCTCCACAGGGACCTGAAGCCGCAGAACCTGCTCATAAATGAGAAAGGAGAACTCAAGCTGGCCGATTTTGGTAAGTTTTCCGCCGGGCAGTGAAGAAATTAAATGTCCTATGTGATTTAAAAAAAAAAGAGGGAAAAAAAAGAGGGACTTCCAGGTCCCTATTTGATTATTAAACAAGTCTGGGTGTCATATAACTCCTGTGAAATTATCAAAAAATAGGGCCCTGCCTGTATTCAGGAACAGTAACTTTAAAGCAAGCCGTCTGGACTACCACTAGTCCACAAGTAAAAAATGTGACTTTTGGGGGAGTCTTTTTTTAACACGAAAGCATATAATCATATTCTAATACAAAACCCACATAACAGGTATTACACTGAAACTGAGGATAATAATCCCTCTTTAAGGGCACACTTTGCAAACATGTCTGTAAACATAACATTCTAACTAGGCCTATCTTTCCTGGACCAACAGAGTTGAAAGCAAACCCCAGATCCACCTATTGTTTTGGAACAAGCTTTGCCTGCCTGCCAGATTGCCTCACTATTTGTGATTTTCTTGCGTGGTGTCTGCTATTTTCGTAGCTACATGCCCAGAGGGTAAAATGAAAAGAAAAGACAAAATACAGGGAGAAGGTGGGGTCTCTATGGATACAAACACTGCCACACATCTTGCGGGTCATAAGTGATGACTGAGAGGGATCATTTTTCATCTATATATTATTTTTTTCATTTAG
>JAOWBC010000904.1:13789209-13803380 GCA_028566105.1 Hypoplectrus providencianus | reverse complement strand
ATATACATATCTTTAAAGATAAGAATTATAAAACTATATTTAGAATAAAAGGTGCACCGTTCTCATGTGAATTTATGTCTTTGGTGGGCTGGCAGGTCTGGCTAGGGCCAAGTCTGTCCCAACTAAAACCTACTCCAACGAGGTGGTGACTCTCTGGTACCGGCCTCCTGATGTCCTACTGGGATCCTCTGAGTACTCAACACAGATCGACATGTGGTACGAGCCTCACAAGAACACTCCTACTCACAGCACTAATTGTTCACAAAGGACTGACTATTGCATTAATCACTGTGATGATTCATGAAAAATAAAATTTTTGACATGTGAAGTAAAAACATGGATTACATTGCCTGCTTGGGGCTAACAATAAAAAGATAATCAATCATGAAAGTTTTAGTTGCAGCCTATGAATGAAACAATTTTGCGACTGTGTGTGTGTGTGTGCGCGCAGGGGTGTTGGCTGTATATTCTATGAGATGGCTGCAGGTCGGCCTCTGTTTCCCGGCTCCACCGTGGAGGACGAGCTCCACCTCATCTTCAGGTTACTGGGTGAGTAACTTTTGCCAGGCTGAGTCATCACAGTAACGCAGATGCCTTGACAAACCTAGCAGGACGCCATGAATCTGATGGTGCTGTGATTTTGTGACTTCAGGCACGCCCACAGAGGAGAACTGGCCGGGAATCTCCTCCATCGAAGAGTTTAAATCGTACAACTTCCCCAAATACAAACCACAGCCGCTAATCAACCACGCTCCCAGGTACTGCAGTCTGTGCCTGCAAGATGTTCTGCATGCATTTGTTTGTTTTTTTATGCAGACATAGCTTGATTTTTTCACCCTTTGCATGTATACTGTAATTGTGTGTGTGGGGGGAGGATATCCTGTGGAACATTTCACAGACAGCCGTCCACTTCCTTCCTCCCGTGAGCCCCCACATTCCCATCAGTCAATGCAGCAGGCAGACAGTAAACCGTTGCTCCTCCTTTTGTCTCTTCCAGGCTGGATGGTGAAGGCATCGAGCTGCTGCTGGCTTTTCTCAGAGTGAGTGTTTACTTCCTGAATTATACCCAGAATGCACTTCATGCCAAATTGATATATCTAGGTCTTTTCACACCCGTTGTTGTTACTTTTGCCTCTTTTTGATTTGATATTATCTTGAAGAACCTATTAAAGTTACAAGTTATAAAAACCTATTAAATTAGTTTACAGTCTTTGCTTATAATTTCTTAATTTGCAGGTTATGTTATTTTTAATGTAATTGGTTTGATTAATGCATTAGTATATCTGGGTTTATCTGAATTATGTTGTATTATTTAAAAATGAACATACATAAAGCAAGCATAAGCACATTATTAATGTCATTATTATAAGAATTATTTTTTTGTATTCAGTGTGCTGCACTAAACTTATACAAATGAATATTCAATGTTCTAGACAAGGAGGTCCTGCGGTGCCCACTATAGACAGCAGGGGGCGTAGCTCTGTCAGTGTTTTCCGTGAACATTGCACTGGGTTCCTGTTTGCGATGTGTTCAAGTTCATGTCAGTTTATCTGCCTGAATCACTGATTGCAGACACAACAGCTACGGCCGTATCTGCTCCAGTCACAGGATGCTTGATATTTCCTGTGTCTGTCTCCACAGTACGAGTCTAAGAAAAGGATTTCAGCTGAAGAGGCGATGAAGCATTCCCACTTCAGGCAGCTCGGGATGAGAGTTCACACACTGCCTGAGAGTGAGCAAACGCACAATTAAAAAGCGCTTCAATCTCTTTCCTGCCATGTCCCGTAAACTAAAGCTGTCCTCTGTGTTGTAGGTGTATCATTATTCACATTAAAAGAAGTGCAGCTGCAGAGGGACCCTGGCTACAGGAACTCCTCGTACCCAGAGTCAGGTGGGTGGGGAACACTGTCTTTATCAAAATATTTAAGGTTGAACACATGTGGAGGTACATGTGTTCAACCTTAAATATTTTGATAAAGACAGAAACATTTTTTATACAAATCAATAAGGTGGCATAATCATAAAAAAGGTGAAAAGAGACCAACAGAGTTCTCAGCTTGGATAGGTAACTAAATGGGCTTATCATAAAAATGAACCTTGAAGAGACATGAATTGATGGCACAAAAACATAACGACCACATCAATACACAAAATAACTGCAAGAAATTTAAAAAGACCACAGAGGGACACACAAGGACTGAAAATGACCTCAAATGACCACAAAGAGATGCAACAACAATAACAACAAAAGAAGCTTACCCACCACAAAGACTGTCTGTCTTCCTCCTAAATGTAGGACTAAGTTTTGAGGCCTGGGTTTCGATTCCTCTGCCTACTAGCTTGTTGTTTCATAGTCCACCCATGCATTGAAAGACACTCCAGTGGTTAAATATTACACTTCCACAGAGTTGGGAGATTCACACCAGACAAATAGATATAACATGGTCCAAATTGAAGCATACATTTCCCATGATACAAACTGTTGGACTCTCCTTGTCTCCTCAATCAAACCACAAATCTCACAAGTCTCCTCAAACCTCAGATAACCCTGATGACTTAATCTATTGATGAAGACAAGGATTTAGTAAATTTAATGCTAAACAGAGGCATTGTGGGTATTTTATGAGTTTTACTGTTTTATCTCTCCAGGTAACGGCAAGATCAACAGGAGGCAGAGCATGCTCTTCTAATGTCTGATGAAGAGGACGGTCGACTGCCCAACTCCATCATCACTTCCCACCAACCTCTCGCATGAGCCCACCTCCCCTTGGAGTGACCCCCCCCCTCGTCCTTTTACCTGCACACACACACACATAAACACGCACACACACCCCTCTGAGCGAGTGACTCTGGGTTGAATCTCTTTGGAGACTGTGTTTATTTATTGGGGGGTGAGGTTGAATTTTTGCTGCTAAACTACTACTGTCTGTATTTAACACACCGTGTGTGTGTGTGCGTGTGCATGTGTGTGTGTACGCGCGTGTACATGATGTGAACTCGAGACGCCATGCACAGTTGAACAGTCAGATAGGTTACTATTGTTTTCCCTCTGACTACGATTCTCCGGCTTCGTTTGAGTTAGAATTCCACTGATGTTGATGTCGACGCTGTGATCCAAGTTGTTGTTCTTGTTGTCGTGCTTTGGGACCGAACGCTTCAGTTTCTTCAGATTTTTTTTTTTTATAAATATGTATATCTATATATATTTGGAGTTTTTGTTATGTTCGTTTTCCTTCGAGCTTCCGTGATTCTACAACATTTCCAGGTTTAAAACGACTAGGATGCCAGAAGGTCTAGGTGGGGGAAAAAAACGGTTCTTCTGGATTCCTCGTCTTCATTTTTTCCAAAACATTTCAGTCGACTCTTCTTCTAGAGGCCCCGCTGGCCTCTGGAAGGTTACACTGAGGATCAAAAAGCAAGACTGTGAGTGGATTGTGTTGACAGTTTGGAGCTGAGGTTTAAAGAAGCACACATAGTCCAATCCAACTGGAAGTACAGCAAACTAACTTTCAGTTCTTTTATTCCTTTTGATCATTTTGGTTCAGCAACGGGACCAAAATGGAGGAGTGGGGCAGGCAGACAGTTGGGAAGACGGCCGGAAAGCACGAATGAAAGATGAGGAATACTGCATCTGAACAGGAAGTCATGTGATGTCCCACAGGAAGCCAGCAAGCCTTTCCTAATACCCCTCACAAAACTGCCAGGACTTCAGTGCTTTTTTTTAAAAAAAAATATTGCAAGCTACACTTTGTCGCTCTGTGTGCATTCGGAGATCTCACTGCAGTAAGTCTTTGTTTTTAATTTGCACTTCAGTGTGTTTTTTTGGAATCAGGGACCTGTGCCTCGACACGGCCGAGTTTACCCAACAGTATTAAGATGTGTTCTCTGTGTCTGTGACCTTTGACCTCTCCTTGTGAAACAACAGTGTCATTGTGGCATGTTTTTCGGAGGGGGGTGGGGTGGGATAGTGGGGATCGGGATGGGTTGTTCTAAAGGCAAAATGGTTGTTTTCCACTTGGCGTCGGACCACTGCTCTCTCCAGCGTTTGTACACAAGAGAAAAAAAAAAAGATTTCAAATTGAAATTTTAGATTTAACTGCCCGCTGTGTTGTTTGCAACTGACAGTGATGCTACAGATGAAGCCGGTTGGGAAATCTCACTTGATTGCATGTTTACTGATGCAAATAGAAGATCTCCTGAAAATCACTCAAACACTCAAAAGGTCTGATGGTGTGCTTTGGATACCTGGTTTAATTCACTTTCAGAGGATTTGTCTTATTCCTGTGGACAATGTAAGTGTCCAGATATTTACAGCAGTTTTGTGATTGCAACAAGTGGTTTAAAGGAACGGTTTGACATTTGGGGTAAATAACTTATTTGCTCTCTCGTGAGTGTTTACAAAAACTGAAGTGTAAAAAAAACTGTCAGGTTGCTACACTCGCTATTGAATAGTCCTGAACCCGATGTCAAACCATAGCCATGTTATTTTTGCAACAAAATGAAAGAAATCAGGTCTTAATTATCTTCTGATCTTCTCATCCAACATTCAGCAAGAAAAAAAGGATCTATTTCCCAAAATGTCAAAAATATTCCTTTAAATAATTGTGCTAAACATCAAGTTTCACACTGCAGTTTAGCATCAAACAATAGCTTCAGAGCTGCCAGTTTGATCCACAATTGAACCGCTCAACACAAAGAAGAAATCTATGATGGAAAAGGCACACAAATCAATTTCTACACTCACAGTAGCAAGAAAATAGAGTGCAGTGCATAAGCCTCTGCACTGAATTACACCAGGAATGCATCAAACATCACAGGCTAAACATGTCAGAGTGTGAGAGAAGATCTGAAGGAGATTTTCCTCTTACTGCAGCCCTTTTTGCTCCACATCATGAAAACTTTGCGTTGGTTTTCAGTCGAGATTAAAAGGATTTGAGCAACACCAGAGCCACTGATTGGGTAAAACATGATAGAAAAGTGCTGAAGCATGATTAATGCTTGTTAAACTAACAAATACCTGAGAGCATTAATGTAATTAAGATTAATACCATTTGCAGCTAATGGTGTAATAATCCTGAAAATGTTAACCTCGATCAATAAAACAATAACAGAACAAATGGATGGACAATAGTGTTAACGATTTACATTTAAAATAATGTAACAATTATTGTGTTCACAGGAAAAAAGTCATTATATTAATGGTAGACATCCTGTATAGCATGGCCACATGGTTCCACTTTAGGTAGCTTTAATATGAGGAAACCTTTTTTCCCTCCTATTTTTATTACGAGTGTGTTCAGATCGTTCACTTTATTAACAGAACCAGGCTTTCAATTTCCATAAATGTTCCTGTAATAAAACATAACGGCGCGGGATTATTACACTAGTATCTGCAAACAGTGTTGCTAACAGCAGTTTTATTTTTACATAAACAACATGCACGTAACATGCACAAAATGGGATTTCTACAATGGCTAGATATTTATCATTGTAAAACTGTAAAACTTTTTCAAATGTATGAATGACCTGATTTTATGTGAACATGTCTGGACGCGCGTATGTATGTGTGCCTGATGCATGGAAGGCCTGCTGTGTTGTGAAATTCGACCTCTCTGAAACACTGAGCTGCCGGTGAACAGTTGGTGTGTGACTCTTTTTACTGGAACTATTTATTTCTCATAACCATCGAAAGTAAATTTAATCTGTTTCATAAACAGTCTGGTCAGCTGTCGTTATTTGAGTGGTGAAAGAGTATGCATTAGCATCTAACATTCATGTTGTTATTGTGAAAAGTTGTTCATTTATTAAAAAAAAAAAAACCCAGCAACATTTCCCTCAACAAACCACAACCAAATCACTGAGAATACACTTCCAATGTTTTCTTTATAAAAAAATAACCAGGAATCATTTTACAAAATAAAAGCTTTTGTGCAATTTCGACCTGGAATGTCCATTTAAACCTGGTTTAAAGCTTGATACATTTACACGTAAGTTTTAACAATAATGAAGGCACAGCTGGTACAAAGCTGAAAAGTACAGTGCATTTAAAAGAAAAATAAGCATAAAACTAAATAAAAAAAAAAAAAACAAGTTCACAGCGTCAAGTTAAAGCAAAACAGAAGACAAAATGTAGACTTCCACAGCATTTTAGCGCGCTGCTAGCATGTGCTCTGCTAGGAGTCGGTGAGGGATTCATCTCATGTGACTACGCTCAAACAATAAAGATCTGGACAAATGTATAGCCTGAAGTGACACTCGTCGATTTATTTTTCTATCACTGAATAGTTGGCTTGTGGTTCTTTTGGTTTTAAATCATGTTAATGACATGATTAGCCTAACTAGCCTAGCATAAAGACTGGAAACAGACTACAGTATAGCATTACTTATCAAGCTCATTCATAAAAAATAGAAGATAGTATACAGAGTAAGGCACACTGGTTTAATGTTTCCAGTCTTTATGCTAAGCTAATTGAACCGCCCCTGGGTTGCAGCTTTATATTAACTTATATATTAATTTTATTTTAGTTACTTTGTATAAAATAGTATCAATCATCATGTTTTATGCTAACTCTTTAACAACAGGAGCATAAAGAATATTTATTTACTGAAAGGACCTGAGGTCTTGCATCCTATAGTTTATTTCAAGGATTTCCCCAAATCTCCATTGTCAGTGGTGGATATGGATTTTAGTCAGGCCAGGTGAAAAATTCATGATACATCATTTAAGCAGAATGAGATGAGAAAATGTTGAGGTCTGACCTCCATTCAATTCCCTTGCATGAAAACAAAAACAAATGTAAAGACCATGAGCAGTTGAACTGTCGTAAACACAAAGAAATGTCTAAACTCGTCTCAGAGAGCAAAGCTTCAGAGTTAGCTCCTGTTTCTTCATGTAATAAATGCTAAGGAACAGGTGTCGGATCAAAGTGTAGTTGGAGTCGGAGGACTCCTGTGTGGTTCATCATCAGTTTTAGGCTGATTTGCTTCTGGTCTGTGCTGATTCGGTCCAACTTGCCCAGGTTGCTCTTGGAGCTTGGACTGGCATCAGGACTTGTGGGAGCTGGAGGAGAGCAGCAGAGGAGAGGGAGCGTCCACGTTGGGTAAAGGCACAGGGAGGTGTCCGTTCAGCAGTGAGGGGAACTACAGGGGGACAGGCAAAATTAGGTGTAGGATATTTCATTTCAGGAGTTTTCCACCCAAAATGAAACCAAAAAGGCAATATAACTGACTGGCATTTTATGACACACGTAATATTAAATTGAATTTGAATCATTTAAAGGTTGTAAAAAAAAAAAAAAAAAAGACACACCTTTGTTATTTACTATCAAGCACGGTAAAACAAGTTATGTTAATATTGAATCTTTCGAGCTATTCTGATGGCGCACTGTTAATGGTTTGAGAATTAGACCACTGGGTCATATTTCGATATCACTACTGGGGGTCGCTTAAGTCAGAATTGTTTAAACCTTTTACATAGGTGTTCTATTGAGAATTATAAGTATGAGATAATTTCAGTCATTGTGGCATTACATTGATTTAAGACAGACTTATTTAAAACTGAAATTATATTGCTTTCTTGATCTTTAGGAGAAGGTCAATGTATATAAGTAGTCATACTAGCAATGTTGCACTAATGATGATACATATGCAAACAGTAATGTTAAGGTGACTCAATGCTTCCAAAGAGTTACTTGCACAATAAGATGCATTAAGATTACATTTTGCAGGATTTGTTCAAATGTTGTAACATCACTTGATTTTCTCTACTTCCTCCAGCTACGTAGTGTGAATGCTTACTCACAGGAAGAGTGTGTGAACCTACTTATAATACACCATGGGGACCAGGTAATGAACCATCATTGTAGGGACCAGTCATTAGATGCTAAACAGTTTGTTTTAGAGTTGTATATGTGTGTTTTTGTTAGACGTTTGTTAGAGTTGACATGGACAGGAGGAGCTCCTGACCAACCAGCCCTCTCCCGGTCCCCCCCTGGCCAACAGGAAGTTGCCCCCTCTTCTTGTCCACACCAGAACGGAAACATCTGTGGCTTATTTTGAAACCCTGGCACACGGTGAATAACACATACACTAGTACACACACATAATTGTGTGAAAAGGACTGGAGAGGTAAATCTGTTTTGTGTACTGACTTTAAAGTTCAGATAGTTATAAGGGAGAACACATAGTTTACAGACATGCACTGTCGGCTTTAACTTAGGTTAGACTGAGGTTATGGTTTGACGACTGGCTGTTTGTGTGTTCAGACATTCAGTCCACGAGTTCCTCACACACACAGGAACACTGTGAGTGTGTATGTTTGGGTATTACCTGAAAGAGGGGGGCATGGCTCTGCAGTTGTGCAGGGCTGAGGGGTCCCACTGGACTCAAGCTGGACCAGAAATGGATATTGGAAAGTAGAGGGCTTGGAGTGAGCAGCAGACCAGACGGAGTCTACATTGACAAAACCCAAAATGAAATGTAGCATAAGTACACCACGATGGAAATGTTGTGTTTATTCTGGCAACAAGTCCGGAGAGCTGTTCATAGTCTGTGGTCGAGTTGTCATGTCATTCAGTCTCACCCAGAGCTCAAGTCAAGTCTGCCCTCTAGTGAACTCACGTCTTCCAGACAGACTGAATCCCTGCAGGTCAGGAAGCTCCACTGCACAGGATTTGTGACATCTATTTTTGTTTGTGTCTTCATATTTAAAGAGCTCCAGTTTGGTTTTCTTTCTGGTTTTGTGATAGGAAAATAGTTTCTAAATCTAAAAGTATCTTTATCAATGGTTAATACAATGCCGTATTCAAGTGGAGCTTAATGCTTGGCGGTTCAAGGTGTGAGAACATTGCTTTTTGGCATTGCAACACAGATATTTAAAGATTCCATAAAGTTAGCAATATAGCAATATATCCAGCATATAAAGAGCAAAGAAGCTATTTGAAAATCGCTTTTCCATGGCAGGAAGCTGTCTCAAACTTTTTTTTGTGAAAAGTAACAGAGCTTTGCTTCGGACATATCTTATTGCACATCCATTTTTTAGTCTAGTCATTTCTGTACCTCATATTTCCTTTGTTTGACCACTCTCACTCTTGCTGATTTAAAACAGACGTATGAGCCTTTGTGGTGCTCACTTCCTATAAACTACTTTCTTAGGACGAGCTTTTGCTGTGCTTTTGTCAGTATTTTTTTTGCTGTTTTACCAGCCTGATCAAACTCACAGCTTGACTTGAAGTTGCCAGAAAAACCATCAACTTTCGTTCTGGTTCACAACAAGGACAACTGCAGCGGTTTTCCAAATGGACAGTTAGCCTCAAAATCAATATTTTCCTCTTACCTATAGGGCTCACGGTGTGAGTTGTTAGAGTGTTGGAGATATCTCTACAGCTGATATCTCCAACGCTCAGCAACTCACACTAAAACAGTCTCGATTTTGGGGTGAACTATCTGCTTAAGGAACTAAAAACAGAACCAGCTCTATCCAGAGGAAAGTGAAAAAAGAGCAGTTCATATCAACAGCTCAGGTGTTTGCTGTAAACACTTAATCATACAAAATGCTCAGTGATGAGTGAGCCGCTCGTCATACTCTTTTGCTTTCCAAAAATGATGTTCTGTACACTCAGCAGCCTAACATCGCTCAGTCTGGGTGGAAGCGTCAGCTGAATGCCTAAATGTAGTCAGACTGTCCTGGTTTGGTCAGTGTGTTGTTGCCAATGAATCAGGAGCTTCAGGAACATATGGCTTCACTTATAAGCCTCCTCCCTCCCTCCCTCGCCTCCTCCCCTCTTTCCGCTCACCTCTTTCCATCTCCTCCCCGTCTACAAGCTTTCATCCCCAAAAAGCATCATCCTTCTCAGCCTATTTATTCTTCTCTACCTCCGACCTTTCTCTTTTCTCACCTGAAACCACATATATTTACAGAAGGACTGTGTATGAGTATAATGATGATAATACCTGAAGTTTTACCTGTGTGGTGAGGAAGGCAGGCGTCATGGAGCCTGAAGGCAGCGCCGGGCTGTTGAGAGCAATGGATACGAGGTCACTTCCTGTCAGGAGGAGCGAGGAGGCGGAGATTTCTAAGCTTTTTGGTTTCCTGCTTTTCAAAGGCCCACTACTGGCCAAACCCCTCCTCTCTGGCATTGTCATGCCTGACAGTGACCTCTCTCTCTCCCTCTGACCAGATGACAGGTTTAGAGGTTGAGCACTCTGCTCCAGCTCATTAGTCTCTGTGCTACGTCTCTGCCCGCTCCACAGCTTGTGGGCGGGGCTTTGTGGCGGGGAGGAGGAGCAGGAGGAAGAGCGAACTTGCCGAGGAGATGGCCTGGAGGAATTGGAGGTCTCAGCCGAGGATGGGGGTGGGGTGGAGGGTAAGGAAGCGTGGCCGCGGTTGGTTACGAATCGAATAACAGAGGAGCTGTCACCGCGGCGTTCGGATCTGGGTTCCGTCTTGACCTGCTGATGGGGTTCTGAGGAGTGCTGCAGGGAGTTGACAGTGAAGGAGGAGTACAGGCCCGAGTGGAGGTATTGGTTTTTTCCACCTCCATCTTCATCTTCAGCTTCAGGCTCTGATGAAGCACCCCCACTTTCCTCACTGATGCGGCCTGACTCCACCATCGCAGGGTCCATCTTCAGAATCTCAGGGAAGGATACAAACTTGTAGACAAACTTCTGGCCAATCACCTTCTTGATAATGTTCTGCAGAGAAAACAAAGAATGATTTCTTAATTTAAACCCATTTATTAAAGAGTTTACAGTTCAACTTTGTATTTCAGAAGGTCTGAAATGTTGCGTACCTTGTCATAATAGTAGCGCAGGGCTCTGCTCAGCTTGTCATAGTTCATGTTGGTCTTGTTCTTGCGCAGCCCCCAAAGCTTGGCCACCTCCTCTGACTTAAGCAGCTTGAATTCGCCGTCGTTGGACGTCCAGCAGATGAGATGTTTGTGGCTTTGGTCGATAAGCAGCTGCAGCAGGAACTGCCAGAGCGTGATGGAACTCTCCATGGCGATACGACACCCAAGGTCCAGGCAATCTGCAGAAGACAAAAAAGACTATGAAATCCAGCCAAAGACCGTGCACTGCTTTGTACTTTCAATATAGTCATTAAAACATCCTTTTTTCTACCAAAATGTTGCTTTGCAGAACAAGTCAGGGAGAGTGCTGTGTTCTTTTGGAGAGAAAAATTATGGTTATAGCTGATAGTTGTTGCTAGAAGGAAAGGAAAAGTAATTCCAACCAGGAGGTTAGAAGACAATGGGACTATTCAGAAATGTGGTGCTCATTTGAAGGATGGCTGCCATTGAAGAAGTATGGAGACATTTTTGGCGACTTGGGGGCATTATACAGTAGCCCAACAATGACAGATTGTATAATTACCTTATATCACATGTTCTTCCAGAAGAAACTGAGCCTAGGAGTTTCTCCTGAAGGCTGTCACCCTGTCTTTAACCAAAAACCAATATTTTGTCCTGAGGGAACTATCTGGCAAAAACATGATAAAATGATATTTGTTGAAAACAGCAAATTGGTTTGATGAGAGCCGTTGGATTCAATCAAAAAACAATTCAACGAGGTAACAGAACAGAAAACATGAAAAACATACTTTTGTATTTAAGTTCTGGACAAAGTTAAGTAGCTGCCGTAGAACATACTCCTGGTTTCCCACATGACACGTGTTGGTCTGGTGGTTAAAGGTCCGGCTTCTGTTGACCCATCACCGTAGAGCCCTCCCACACGGCCTGAACGGACTTTTATGCTCTTTATATTACGTTTGATGCTCTGTCTCATAGTGACAAGGACTTGTTATACTTAAAAGAAAAGAAAGAAAGAAAGAAAGAAAGAAAGAAAGAAAGAAAGAAAGAAAGAAAGAAAGAAAGAAAGAAAGAAAGAAGGCGAGGTGGGAAAGGAGGAGAGTCTTTCCTCTGATGCAAACTCCACTTGAACCCACAGTCATAACAGAGCTGACCATGTCCTCCTCTCTGACTGGGAATTCCCTCTGCCAGACACTGAACCAACAAACAGTCAACACAAACATGTAAACAACACCAAAGGCTCTACCAAACTGCCTACATTTTCAGGAGTTTCACATCACTGTGGTCACCTCTTGATTAAAAATATAATCAATATCTCAGGCATGTCAAATGCTCCTTATCTTGTGGACCTCTATGTTTGTGTATACTGTTTTACTCTCTCTCTCTCTCTCTGTATGTGTGTAAAGGAAAGAGAGAGGGGACCAGATGTTGGTTGGCTTTTGGCTGTTTCCATGGTGATATAGCAGGATGTGGTCACTGACCTTCTGCCAAGACAAGCATAAGTCTAACGTGTTTACCTGGAAGCCACTGACTGTCTGTGAGAAGTCTGGCCCTCCGTCTGTCTCAGTTCCATTCATTTACAAGGTGCTTCATTAGCAGGAAATACAGAACTACTTACTGCCAAAAGAAAAAAACAAACAAATAAATCATTATAACCTGATTTAATTTGCAACCATGACAATACCACAGCAGAAGCTCTGCAGTTGCATCAGCAATCCCCATGGTAACAACATCTGCCTCAGTAGTGGGCCAGAGGACCTCGAACATCTCTACCTGCCTTCATAATCAACCTCTAATTCAATCTGAAAACACAGTGTGCATCTCTCTTGCCTTCTCTGTCTTTCAAACAGGAAACCACCCTGCAGAGAGGGTAAGGTGTATGTGTCGTGAACAATGACCCATCACCGTGAAAACACAAAACGCTTCCTTTTTCCTGCATGGGCGTGTGTGTTAAGTGATGTAAGTACTGTAGCGCTGTCTGTCTGTCTAAACGAGGACTTCCTGTCATTCAGCTTCAGGGGCGTCTTCCTGAGAGAGGCCTTCCCTCTGTGGGAGGTAGGACGTCCTGTCACTGGGAGCCCCCAGGAACACACACATGAACACCTACTGTGTGTTCAAAGATCTTATTGTTAACACCTAGCGGATGCAGGCGAGGTGTTTTGACGAGAGCAGCATCTTGACACACAGACACAGATATACAGATCCAAGACAACATGGAAAACGCATCTAATTCCTCATGGCAAACTCTTTTTGATGATGTTAAACCAACCTGCACTTGAGAGAAACAAAGCAGGAAGAAATGCTGATTTGTGGGATTTCAGAATAAAAGCATTTGGCCTGTTACAGCAGATTTTGTCAGTCTAAAACCTCTCTATCTCTCTGTGTCTGTGTATGCCTCTTTAGGAATTTAAGTTAACAATTTAATACATGAATCATACATAAATATTTTCCTTCTTCAAATGTGAATCTATAAGATACACAAACCAACAGAAAAACGAAAAGTTGTGGATTGTTTTCTGACCTAGGTGTTTTCTTATGTGTGTGTGTGTGTGTGTGTGTGTACGGGGAGGGCCGGGGGTTCTGCTGGAACTCAAATGGTTCTTTGTTTTGCACCGGTGACTCATTTTCAAGATGTTGTCTGCTGCCAGCTTCAATCCGGAAGCGCATGGTAATTAGTCTGCGAGGTCCAGACGAACCAGAAAGTCTACAACTGGGTTTTTAAAGGAGCCACAGTAAATTTTTACACAGCAGCCAATACTACACTAACTTCTTTACTTTCTTTCAAATTTAGCCAAGCTAAACTGGGGCAACGCTATGCATGCGCCTGTGCCAAAAGGAGAACGCACGCCGTTTACGCACGGCTTTAAGGCTTTTTACGCACGGGGTTAACACTTTCTGCGCGCCGTCAATGTGGTTTTCAAGTTGACAGTGAATATCTAGAGCTAGTCTGGTTTCAGCAAATACAACAACACGTAATAAAAGTCCGCTTCTGTCTCCCCGTTACGCATAAACGCGCACACAAAGGTCTAGAAAGTTGTAAGTAGAAGGAAAGTTGAACTTGTACCTACCCTGCTGTGGACGGACGCTGCTCCTCTGCCCGTCTGCCCGTGTGGTGTGTGTGTTTGTGTCTTATAGCTGTGTGTGTGCGTTGTGTCGGGGCTCCATGCTGCTGCTGCTGCTGTCTGAAAGCGGATCCGCAGCTTTTCTCTCTCCTGCCTCAGAGCAGGAAGTCGGGACGCGCAGACGGAGAACCGGCGCACTTCCTTTGGCGCAGTATTCCCGTCTGTGTAAACACACACACACACACACACACACACACACACACACACACACACACACACACACACAGAGAGAGAGAGAGAGAGA
>JAOWBC010000904.1:13747359-13787359 GCA_028566105.1 Hypoplectrus providencianus | reverse complement strand
TTTTTAAATGGGTATGTTACTCCAGCAATTCATTATTGCATTTCTGTAAAGGTTGGGGGGCTAACGATTTGGATGTAATGTGTACATTATTTACTCATATTATATTTATGATCAATTGTCAAATTCTGTGCAGCTGAGCTGATACTCGGACTATTAGTTACCTACATTGGTCAAGGTCCATCTGGTTTCCCTCTTTTAATGACTTGTTTACATTTCTGAGATATCCCTGGAGACGTTATCAAAGATATTTTATAAACATCCTCAAATCCTTATCGCGCTTTTACTGTTATTTATTCAGTAAACTATTCTGACGTTCTCTAACCTTCATTTAGATTTGGTTCCCGGTTAACGAGCTAGAGTGAGACGTCTTGCCTCATTTCCACCTCTGTGCTTGAGTTTCCTGAGGCCTCTTTTGGCTCCGCCCACGTCTTTGAAACGTCAACAGCGCCAAACTTCAGGCTCCCTAACGGGAAAATGAACACTGGTGCCGAGGAGCCGCAATGGAGAAAAGTTCATTCCGTTACAGGAGTGGTACCGCGGTCTAGACATGGACACCGAGCAGCTGCAATACGGGAGCTGATTGTTGTGTTCGGTGGTGGAAATGAAGGGATAGCGGAGGACCTCCATGTTTACAACACTGGTAAGCTAACTTTAGCTGAACGCTAGCTAGCAGGTTAGCGGCTGTTGTTTTTAGCATCCGCAGGAGTTCAAAAGACCCAAGCAGCCCTTAGCTAGGAGATTTTGTTGTGCTTTTAAAGATCTTCGACATCTTAAGTATTGAATAAGCTACTGAGGTTTTGTTTTTGGTAAATTACCTCAACCTTAAGCACGCTAGCATAACTCTAGCTGCCTAGTTAGCCCAAGCTTTAACTTATTGTTTCCAGAAATGTACTTGGTTGCTACGTTAATAGTTATGTTAGCGTTCACGGCGAATGCCAATCAAATCACAAAGCTACTGGCCATTAGGAGGCGTGTCATTTGTTTGGGCAGTGTAGTATTAATTTAAACATTTACATGTGACAAAACAGTCTGACAATCAAAACAGTTAGATGTAGCAATTATATGTAGCGCCTCCATCATTTTAGGAGTTGTTTCCAAACAAGGTGTTTAATCACACCACACATAAACATAAAAAGTCAATGGCTGACATCTGCCTATTCCTCCAGTCTCAAAGCAGTGGTTTCTCCCGGCGGTAAGGGGTGACATCCCACCCGGCTGTGCTGCCCATGGCCTCATCTGTGAAGGCACCCGGATACTGGTCTTTGGGGGCATGGTAGAGTTTGGCAAGTACACCAACAGCCTCTATGAACTTCAGGTAATGCCCTCACACATCTGCAGCTGTGATTCTAACCCAGATGCTGTGATGAAGACAAATAATCACTCTGACCCTGTGTGACGCAGGCCAGTCGTTGGCTGTGGAAGAAGCTGAAGCCCAGAGCACCCAGGAACAGCATGCCCCCCTGCCCTCGCATTGGACACAGCTTCACTCTTGTGGGGAACAAGTGCTACATGTTTGGAGGGCTGGCCAATGACAGTGAAGACCCCAATGGCAATGTACCAAGGTACTGTGTAAACACACAAAAGAAATATAACGTTTGGTTTGTTTGTCTACTCCTGCTTTTGTTTTATCCTTTATTTTATTTTTTGAGTCATGCAGTCCTCTAGTGTTAGATTTTGACTGTAACTAATGGTTATTTGTATTATGGGTTAATCTACATATTTTTTCTAATTTGAATCTTTTCTTTTTTAATTTTCTGCTAAATAATCAACAGTCTCTTCCTTTTCTAAACAACGCATTACATAATTGAAACTGATAAAAGTACAGAATGAAGCCTTTTCTTACAATTAATCTGTGTTTCTCCAACGTTTCCCAAGTCAGCACTTTTGTGGATAATATAACTTGACAAAATATATAACATAGTTAAATTTTTTCATTTTTTTAAATTCCAATGACTTTTTATCATCTTAGATACATGAGAGACTTCTATGAGCTGGAGCTGCAGCCGTTATCAGGAGCCAGAGGATGGAGCATCCCAGACACAAAGGGTGGTGGTCCCTCAGCGCGAGAGTCCCACACATCAGTGGCCTACACTGGCAGCGGCTCTCCGAAGCTCTACATCTTTGGAGGGATGCAGGGACGTCGGTTAGACGACCTCTGGCAGCTTGACCTCGGTACGATGTTTTTCTTTTTTTTATGCCTTGAATTTAATTCATAACTGCAGTTTGCTTATTTGCATGTAGTGAGAAACAACAATTATGTCGTATAGAGAGTTCTTTATCATTATCCCTTTCTGTTGTTCAGAAACAATGGTTTGGTCAATGCCTGAAACCAGGGGTTCCACGCCACTTCCCAGAAGCCTTCACTCTGCCAGTGTCATTGGAAACAAGTAAGAGATCTGTCTTTGTCAGTGTCATATAGCTATTAAAGCAGATGTGTAGTTTATATGTAATGCCTGGTCAGGTATCCTTTAATAATCTGTTGTGACCTTCTGCCTGCAGGATGTATGTTTTTGGTGGCTGGATTCCTCTTCCAGAGTCCGACAAACACAATGCTTTAGGAACTGAATGGATCTGCAGTGACTCCTTAAGTGTTCTCAACCTCGGTCAGTACATTTCTCTAAAAGTATCCCACAGTCTTATCAGAGTTTTCACACAGGGTGAAGCCCAGGAGAGCAGTTTTATGGGTTCAGTTCTGCCAAAATGAGGTGTTTTTTTTAACATTGTTTTTTTTTTTGTAAACATAACTGTTCTGCTTTCAGGGAAAGTTATGATGCAGATTGTTTTTTTTTTACTTTGTCAATGGGCTTTTTGTATTGTTCAGATGACAGGAAGTTCACTGCTGCCTTGTTTTCCTGTCACAGACACGATGGTCTGGCAGAACCTGAGCCCAGAGCAGCAGGACGACATTGAGTCCCAGCTGCAGAGCCAGGGGCCCCAGAGTGACGATCCTTACGCCTGCAGGCCAGGAGCAAGGGCCGGCCACTGTGCTACCACTGTCGGGTCCAGGCTTTACATCTGGAGCGGCCGTGACGGATACCGCAAAAGCTGGAACTACCAGGTCTGCTGCAAGGACCTGTGGTACTTAGAAACAGGTAAGAAGAACTTTAAGTAATTCAGTGTGTCTCTGAAGTCTTTAAAAAAACAAAAAGCAAATACAACTCCGCGATGTGTTCTCTGTCAGATCGACCAGCCACACCAGAGGCAGTGGTACTCATCAAATCCACAGTCAGCATGCTGCATGTGGCGTGGCGCCCCCTGGCAGCGGCTGACTGCTACATCCTTCAGATCCAGCCTGCACCCCCTCCAGCAAAACCAGTCGATCCAAATCAGCTGGACAGGACGGGCAAAGACTCTGCAGGTGTGGAGAGTCACACATTCAGCTGTCTCCTTAGAGAGGAGACAAAGCTCACAACAAAAACAACCACAGAGGACAAATTTTGCTGTACTGTAAAAAATTCTCATATCTTCTCCCTCAGGTGTCCAGTCTCTTCAACCTCAAACTAGAGGAACCAGTCATACAGAAGCATCAGATCAGGTACACGTGGCTAACTTCTGACATCCTTAAATCTGTAAATAAAAATTATTACATGTTATAACTCAAATCAGATATACTGAATGGTATATTTAATCTACCATCAGAACAACTGCAGAAATTTCAATATTGTTCTTTCAGTCAGAGGTTCAGCAAACTGATGGTTTTGATCAATATTTTAGAACTGTTCCTTCAAAAATAATCATGTTGTATTTGGGTGCCTGCATTGATTGAGCAGGGAATTTATATGCAGCACATTCATATCAAGCAGGTGGTGTAACTGGCTACATGGCTAAGTTAAGGTAATAAAAGATACAGGCAATAGTAGCACTGCAGGCAAGAGAATTAGCTCAAATATACTTAAAATATAAAAATATACAATACTGATATTGATATTAGAATAGATAAATAAGTTGTGCTATTATTTCTTTCCCTGAATTGCAGGATGCTTCTTCTCAGCAGGTAACTGCAGAAAAACTGAACTGCTCAGCAGAGACCAAAGCACAAGCAGGTAGGTGTGCTGGGAGAGAGACAAAGAAACACTCTGACACATCGCTACAGTAAACCTTATCATCCAGTGATTAAATGTTTTGTGTGGGGAAAAACACAAGAGAGTACTTTTTAGTCTGAACTGTCCCCTTCAAATGAGTTGTCACACCTGCTGTCTTGTTACTGTATTTAGTGTCACACTCTATCTGTGTGACATGTGTAGGTGCTGGACAGGAGACATCAGCTTCGGAAGTCAGCAGCTCGACTCAGCATCAGCATCAGCCAGGTAATGACGAGTGTAAAGCTCAGCTTCCATGAATAAAATGGACTGCAGCGTGAAGTGAACAATTCTTTGTTTTTACAGAGAAACATCCTGTTTCAGTCGACAAGATAACAGATACCTGTGCCCAGACACATCAGGTCAGAAACACTTCTGAACACTTGCTGTCAGCTCCCATCAGCTCGGTATAAATCAACACACTGACACAGTTCATTCTCCCCAGCAGAGTCCCGATGAAGCTGTGTGGTTCGATGTTGGTGTGTTCAAAACACTCTTCTCTGAGGTCAGCCACTACTTTCTGCCTGCTGACAGTGAGCAGGTGACTGCAGCGATCAGCAGCCGGCTGCTCAACACTAAAGAGGTAACAAAAGGTTCCAAAAAATTCAAAAGTTTCTAGAAATGTTCAAACCCTGAGAAATCTGTTATTTTTATCAAGGTAAATGTTTGTATATTTGGTAATCTGTCAGTGGTGCCAGAAAAGCTTTAATCCTTTTGGTTGGTCAGACTGTAGAGCTGTAGAATATATGAAAATATGTGATGTGCTATAACCCTGTTGAATACCTTGGTAGTCACATTACTTGCAATAAATAAGCAGATAATAATGTGTACGGAAGTCGCTGTAGCAAACTGGTAAAAACAAATCAAAGGACATTTACAGCTTTATTATTGAACAAATAGATCGTTGACCTGAACATAAAAGGGCATCAGTGATAGATACACTTTAAAATTGTACCGATCGTCTTTCAACTAATTAAATCAAATCCCCAAGTGCAATATCAATGCCTTTTCCATATCAATGCCATTATTTATTCAAGTGACATTGCCATAATGTAATAATAAATGAGAAAATAAAGAGTTTTAAACCCCATGAAGACCCCAACCTACTTCACAACGTGCAGGAAGGTCATATTTACAACTACTGTGCATTTTATAAATAGTGATTGGCATACCGAGAAGATGCCATTTATCCTTATCAGCCACACATCCTCTGGTCATCCTTTGCTCTCCCATCTCACCTCCCTGCAGAGGAAGCTGCCTGGGCCTCAGGACTACCAGGGCAGAGAGAAGCAGGAGCTGGCTCCAGGTCGGACATACAGGTTCAGAGTTGCAGGCATCAACTACTTCGGCCAGGGAGACTTCAGCCCAGTCAGTGAGTTCAAGACCTGCCAACCTGGTTTCCCTGGAGCGCCCTCTGCTGTCACAATCACCAAGGTGAAGTATCAAGAATAAACAGACATAGAAGTTGCTCCAGTCTTGCTCTTTTCACATTCCCCCTAATCCTTATTTTTCTGCGCAGGCCAACGAATCAGTCCACATCACATGGGAGGCTCCCTCCTCTCCATCCGGTCGGATCCTCGAGTATTCCATGTACATGGCAGTGAGGAAGAGCCGCTCCACCAGTTCAGAGCGTCCGGGTCAGATGGCCTTTATCCGGATCTACCGCGGCACCAAGACATCCTGCATGGTCAGCTCCACCCACCTGGATAATGCCCAGATTGACTGCTCCGCCTCCAACCGGCCAGCTGTCGTCTTCAGAATCGCTGCTAAGAATGAGCAGGGCTACGGCCCAGCTACTCAGATCCGCTGGATCCAAGGTGGAGGACTTTTTCATTTCCTGAAATTGTTTTAAGGTTAGGTGCTTTCTTTACTGATCCACCTGTTTTTGTTTTTTTTTGTTGTTTTTTTGTTTGTTTGTTTCCTTTTCTTTTTAGATCCCAGTAAACTACGAGCGCCTGCATCCAAAGCTGACAGCACTGCCCAGGCTGACCAGGATGCTGCTGACAGGTAACCACAGTGACCTCTCAAGATTTCTGCTCATCTTCACTTCTGTTTGGGATTTTTATTGAATCAACTCCTGCTTTGGCTTTTTTTCTTGCAGCTCCAGTTAAAGTGTTTGGACCGATGTCGCCAGAGTTTGGAACAGACATGATGTACACTCAGGAAGTTGGCAGTAAACGCCACTCAGATGTTGTATATTTCTTATAAAGTTTTGTTAATTTATTTTTTTATGTATTTAATTTTTCCCTTGTAAATACATTTTCATAGAATTCCTGACCACTTCCGGAGGGATATTTTAGTTAAACAATTGTTTTGTTAAGTAATGAAATGTAATATGATGTAGACCAAACTACAAGTATGACTCAAGATGTAAAAGTCTTCAGATGTTGGAGGTGCCTTAGCTTTCTGCCTCAGCCACTGATGCTGCTTTAAACGGTATGTGGTGGTTTGAAATGGAATACAGGAGTTAAGATATTTTCAGGGACAGTGGCTCTCAGAAACACTTTTTTAAGCAGATTACTATTACAATCCTCATGACACTGATGTTCTTAAAAAAAAAAAAGGTGGCTCCACAGTGTATTGTTAATGGTTTATAATTTGATAATTCAATATGATACATTTTTGGTTTAAGATCTTTGTTGTATGTTTTGTCATTATACAAAACTGTAAGTTTCTGACTAACATTACATAACTTCATTACATCTATTGGTTTATGATTTTGTTTCATGTCTTTTATCTTAATTTCCACTAGATCGTTCACATTAACTTGTATTTATAAGTTAAAAAGGTCAAAACTTACTGACTACAAACAAAGAACAGAGCATCACTAACATAAACTGTATGAGTTAAAGGTATTAAAAATGCCACTGATATTACAGAAATAGATTTGTATGTTAAAAGTATTATTGTCTCTAGTTTGACCATCTTACCATTTAATGGGTCTTTAGTATTATAATCCTCACTCTGCTCCACCATCATGTCTTCATTCTGGATAATTACATTTTGCATTAAGAGTCAGTAATGAGTCTGCATGTCAAGACGCAGACTCACTACTTGCCCTAAAGATGAACGAAGATAAGGGTAAACTTTTATCGATCAGTGTGAGGTCTTTATTATCCTGAAGGGGAAATTCAAGCATCAACTTTCCTCATATTATCATTTCAGATGCGGTGTGTGCTTGTTATGCAACTGAATTGGCTCTCACTAGGGACAAAATAAATGTATTACCAGAAACCTGTGGCACAATATGGCTTTGCATTCCGGTTGTTTCAAGCAGCAATCCGTTTGATGAAAAAAAAAAAGTGCACTAAGTTTGCAGACGACAATCTTTTCTGACAGTGTTTTGGCTGAGGATTATTACCTAGTATGATGACATTTTTTCTGGCACCTCATAGTGACTGAGATGTCTGCAGGTTAGTCTCTGGAGCACGTTTCTGATGAGTATGAATGGCATTTTTTCCCCACTCATCTGTGCAATAAATACAAAAACTATACACAAGTACTCCGTCGGATAGTTAAATATCGATATCCTCGTAAGATAATGTCATAAGTATTTTTGTCGTTTAAAAAGAATTGAGCGAATACTGAATTATATTTACACAAAAAAGCAACTTACAGAAAGCAAATATGGCCATATTTATTTAAAAAAATATATTTTATGTTTTGTAAATATCTGCTTTAGCAGAGACCTGCACTTCCGGGAAGATTCCCATGATTCCATAGTTTGTAGTTCCAGATTAGCTAGCTAGCGCTGGCTAGCACAGAAAGCAGGAAAGAAAGTCCCAGGTTAAACTAACGATAAGTGGCTGGCAGCCAACTGCTCAGGTCTGTAAAACCAATTATAAAGTTTTTTAATAATACTATACGGGGTCGTAGTTCGTTAAATGAAACCAAAATCTGCGCCATGTAGTGGCTACGAAACGTGGGCCCTTTTTCCAAGATGAAGTTCCCCCAGTTCCTGCTAAAGTCAGCTGATACGTTAGCCGTTCAACACGCTTTGTAAAGTCGCTCAGGCTTTAGTTACGCTTGTGATTATTAACGTTAGTTTGCCGTTTTATTCAGTAAGCTTGCATGCGCCATGCCACTGAATAATGGTGTGTATAACCAGTTCTTTTGTCCTGGGTGTCCGATGATGGGCGCATCAAAATAACTAGCTGGCTAGTTAGCCTTTGAGTCGCGGGGCACAGAGCGCGACATTTAAAAAACAACTCGATTCATTTGACACGTCAGTTGTCTTAATTCTCACGAAGCAGTTACTTCACTATTTTTCTGGATTGTTTTTGCATGCTGCAGTTTGTGTGGCTGGGGTTACAATTTGTGTTTCGATTATGTTATTTAAGTCAATTAACGTATTAATGCATGCTGACAGTGACATGGTCTAAATTGCCTCAGACACAGTCCGCATGCTTAATGTAAAGTGCCTTAAGAGCTTTAGTGGCTGCAATCACAGCCTGTGTCCACAGCAGACCCGGAGAGTGCAGCTAACTAATCACTTGAGATTGATTCAGAGGCTTGTCTTGACTGCTAAGAGGTTGTTATGTTAACGAGTAGCTGGGGAACTCTTCTCAAAGCCACCATGGTAACTAACCGACAACAAAGCCAAGACTAATTTTTGCCCTCTGAGAGCACCTCACCATACTGTAAGATAGTGCAGACCACAGATTGTAAAAACAACAGACTGTATTTGCCTGTTAAAGAACGGAGAGCTGCCACTTATTGGACACAGTTTCTTTGCCTGCTTAACTCAGCTTCTCTTCATCTCCTCCTGTCCCTGGCTCTTTTCCTGTAGAGGTGAAATGACCTCCTCCACCCTTGGACAGTCTGCACCTCTCCTCCCAAACCTGGAGCCTGGGATGGTGAAGACTGCAGCCATGCTGGGGTTGTCTGCTGGGTTGGGGGGTGCAGAGATGGAGCTGCAGAAGAGGCTCATAGATGAGACGATTAAGTGTGAAAACCACAGGACCAACTATCAGACACTCAGGGCTGAACACACCAGGTAATTACATTTGAACTTTTTATCTTGTGGCTGTACTTGTTCTGTGTTTCATGGGGTGTAAGATTATAAAGGAACATACAAAATCAAACCCTTAAAAGATATTATTGATATATGAACATTGTATTGTTGCAGGGTTAGGGTTAGTAATTATAGTAAAATCAACACAAAGGTTGTATGTAGTTGTAAGATAGCTGGGTTTTAATTTAGTTGAAGCCATTTATTATGCTCCAGATTTCTATGTGGTTCTGCTGCTTGTTGGCACTGTGCTTTCTCTCAGCCTCTGTATCTTTGTTGCAGCTTGCAGGATGAGTTCACCCGGGCACAGGGTGAACTGAAGCGCCTGCTGAGCGACAAACAGGGTCAGCAGGAGAAAGTGCAGCTGCTGCTGGCTGAGCTCAGAGGAGAACTGCTGGACAAAACCAGGGAGCTGGAGGAGCTTCGACTGCAGGTGAACAAACCCTCTGAGATCAAAACAAAAGGACACGTGTTGCTGTTGATCACAAGTTTTGTTTCAAGTTTAAAATTTGTGTGTGTGTGTGTGTGTGTACGTTGACCAGGTGATGACCCCTCAGCGGCTGGAGTTGCTGAGAGCTCAGGTGCAGCAGGAGATGGAGGCTCCAGTCAGAGAGAGGTTCAATAAACTGGAGGAGGTCAGTGTGTTTGTTGTGTACATTTTCCTTGTAATAACAACAGCTATCTGATTGTTCAGCCTAGCAAAGCTTTATTTGAATTAACACACTGGACCCCAAGCAGCTTCATAGGCATTTATTTCCTGTCACACTTTACTCGCTGTGGTTTGTTTCTCACTGCAACAGATAAGTCCAACAGCAAAATCATGACGACATGTAGCAGTTTTATTACCACAAATCATTAATATGTTTCTGTAAACATTAGTTGAATTTCTTTGATAATTTATTTTGACAGAAGCTGGATTAAAATGCTATCTATTTACAATTTTTGTTCTTTATTATTATTATTATTTTTTTTTTTTACATATAATTAATTTTTAAAAGCCCTTATTTCACCCTCTCTTGTCCCCTATGATCCGTGTAAACAGCCTGCATTCCACTCCAGGTTTCACTCAATTTTTGTCACAACTGTTGATTGAGCCATTCATAGCTTCCCACCTGTTTTAAAGAGTGTAGACTTTTGTGGTATCTTTCATGATCTGGTTACTGTAATAGATTTATGTAAGATAAGTATAATGATTTTGATAATTTTGTTACTTTTCCTGGCAGAAACCTTTGGCTATTATACATAAAATTTTGCCTCTTTTATGATTCTTGTGGGTCCAGGGGGGTTGAATTAAATGACGTACTAATTGATATTTGACAGATTCACTCCCCAGGGGGGCTTAAATGACGGCATGTGGGAGTTGACAGGAAGCCATAATGTGATGCAGCAGTGTTTAAAAACATTTTACAGCAAAGTAATGCAGAAAAAGAATGATCCTTTATGTTAACTGAAAAAAAAAAATTCACAGTATAATGTCTTGTTAAAAATGTGGATGAATAAATTGCTGCAAATGGAAAATGCGTTGAATGTGTTCTAAATGGGCTTCAGCAGCTGTGATTACTACCTGCACAGCAGCGGTCAAGAGATTAACATTGATTGCGTTGAATAATTTGAGTCTGTGCTTCCACTCTCATTTCCATTGTGAGAGTTTTCCATTTTCATTTCCATTTGATTGGTCCCACTCTCCTCACTGATTTCTGCCTGATGTGTGTGTGTGTGTATTCTTGTGTGCTGCAGGAGACGGAGAAGTACAGGTCCGAGTACAACAAGCTGCGCTATGACTTCACCTTTCTTAAGTCCCAGTTTGACCACCAGAGAGAAGAACATGCTCATAAACTGGAGGAGAGGAGGATCCGCTATGAAGCAGAGGTCGGCTTGTTGTTTGGTTGGTGAGCGATTCAGTTGTTTGTGCAAATGATACTTAAATGACGCCCTTGTTGTTATCAGATCTCTCGTCTGGAGAAGGACAGGGAGGACCTGGTGGCTCAGTACCAGGGTTCAGACTCGCTGCGTGATGGGAAACGAGTGGAGGCTCTGCTGAGGGAGAAAGCCCAGCTCCACCTGCGGCTGAAGGGGCTGGAAGCAGAGGTGGCCGAGCTTCGCGCCCTGAAGGAAAACTCGGGCCAGCAGGCCGAGAACGTCCAACGCATCCAGATCAGACAGCTGACGGAGTCTCAGGCTGCAGTGAAGTCGCTGGAGGTGAGATGGCCGCTCTATCTTCTGTTTATGACTAAACTCACTTGCTAGATAACGAAATTTAATCTTGTGTTATGATTTATGCTCATAAATGTGATGCGGAAAACATTGTTGGATCTGATTGGTTGTGGGTGTGACAGGCGGAGCGTCAGTCATTGCGTCTGCAGCTGGAGCGACTGGAGAGCGAGCTTCATCTAACCCACGAGCAAAACAGCCAGCTCACTGGACGACTGCACAAAGCTGAGAGAGAGGTCAACTCCCTCAGCTGCCAGGTATGCTGCCTGTGACCTCTGACCCCTATGGAAAACCCAACTGTGGGTTATCATTTCCAGACTGTATATAAAGTGAAATAAAGTTGCCCCGCCCCCTTAATGTTAGCAGATAGGACAGGTCAAACTAAAACAATGAAGTGCATGTGATAAAAATCACATCACAACATCGCAAAGATTGTTTCTGTCATTAAGGGAGTTAAATCATGCTGATGATTGTTTAAGCCTTCATATCTCTGTGTTTGGTTTTAGTTAGTTATTTATGTCAGATAATTGGCTGACTCCAGTGCAAAATCAGTGTGTGATATTTAGGCTTCACAAGCCTGTCGTCCATTCTTTATACACTCTATAATGATAACTGTTTTTTATATTTTTTTTCATATCTTATCCATAGTTGTTACAACCTGAATTTAGATCGGTTTTGTTGCCATGAACTGTGCTTTAAAGACAGCCAGACTTGGTGATCTAACTCTTCACTGCCTACACGTTTCAAAGCTGGAAAAACATATTTTATTTAATTAATCTAATTTCAGTATTCTTTTGGGGTTCACAGATTGAAAGTCTGAAGCATTCACACAAACTGGAGGTGGCCAGCGTCAAACTGGAGTGTGCTCGCTCCAAAGGGGAGCTGGAGAGGGAGAGAGACACACTGCAGGGGCAGATGGATGGTATGGATGTTTTTCTCTCTCAGACACACACACTATTTTCTCTCTTTGCTGTTGGAAAGGATCCAACCCTTCTACTTTCTGCTTGTCTTTATTTAATTTTTGTCTATCTTTTAACCTCTTTCATTCTGTTTCTTTGCTGTGCTCTGTACTTTGTGTCCTATAATCACAACTAGCCAAAGATGTGATTTTGAGTAAAGAAAATCAACTGATCCATATTTTCACAATTTAGATTATATCAGTTTTTTCCAAAGAACAATACAGTAACTTGTGTGCCTCAGGTCTGCAGGCAGACGTGGAGTTATTGAAAGCTGCAGTAGAGCGACACAAGGAAGTGCTGGTGGAGAAAGAGCGGGAGCTGGTCAGGAGGGTACAGGCTGCCCGCGAGGAAGAGTTCCGCAAAACTGCTACTTTGCATGAGGAAAAGTGAGAAACACCTTTGCTTTATTTCAGTTAATGTTATCAGGAAGCTGGAAGCTTCAGAAAGCAGTTATTGTCACATCTGCTAGTGCACATTTGCATTGCTGTCTGTTGTCAGGTTGGAGGTGGAGAACCGTCTGGCTGCTCTGGAACAGCAGAGGGCGCTTCAGGACACTACTGACCAGGCCCAGAAAGAGGAGTGGGAGGAGCGTCTTCGGAGCGCCCAACAGGGAGAAGAGTCGGCCCGTAGGGAACTGCAGAACCTGAGGTTAGCTTTGTACTCACTGCTGAGTTTATTAAATCTGCCTTTTCAAGGAAGGAACAAGTATCAACATTCTTTATGTCTTAGTTGATGGAGACACTCTAGCTACGTATAGGTTTAATTCTTTATCTATAAAAGGAGGAAGGAAACACTCTTTTCTGACCCAAGTTGAGATAAGAGGTCTCTGCAGTTTGAGGTAACCGCACCCAGCAGCCTCCACATCTGCATATCCATTTCAGCCTTGTGACCCAAATGTTTTGTGGTCTACTCCCCTCAAAACATGAGTAATCTCATGTGGTGAAATTGGCTACACAAAGGTCAGGGGTATGATCCCCATATGTGAAAGAAGAATAAAAATATGAAAGACGAGCTAAAGGATATTTCTTTGTGATGGCATGTAATCAAATCTATATACTTAATAATGAATGTTTTTACAGAAGCAAACTTCAGCAGCAAAGCTCACAGCTGGAGGAGCTAGAGAGACAGAAAGCTGAGGTCGCTGACCTGCAGCAGGTAAATCAACTACCTCAGTGTTACTTGTCGTGGAATCTGTACGCCTGAAATCAATGTGAATTGTTTGACACCAACAGCAGAACCAGGAACTTGGTGTCCAGCTGGGGACGCTGTCTCACTCAGAGAGTGACCTGATGGAGACAAACCAGCGGCTGAGAGAAACACTGGACAGGGTGAGGGAGGATCTGAGGTCGGCCCGAGCCCAGGCTGAGAGGAGCCAACACGAGGCGGAGAGGTACCTGAGCTGCTCAACCTGTCTGCTGCCGTTCAGTATTTAGTTAAATATTAACCATGTAAAGCAATATAAATTCAAGATAATTAATTGTACCTTAAGGAAAAAAAATAAAAGAGACATTAAACAAATGAACAACAGTCAATTAATTTAAAACAGATATTCATTGTATTTATGACCTCAGAGGGCTTCATAATAAACTCTTAAACAAACATGAAACCACATTAAACCTCTCTCCGTGCGTTGTCCCTGCTCCAGGCTGGTGGAGGACCGGCGAGTTGACTGGCTGGAGGAAAAACACAAGCTGCAGGAGCGAGAGGCAGAGCTGCAGCAGAAATACACTCAGGTCAAAGAGAAACTGCAGAGGGCAGCAGTGGCCCAGAAGAAGGTACTGTTCACAAAGTATTAAATTATAGCATTGCATTAGAAACATCTGCATCTGTTTTATTCATGGATGAGTCATAAAAAGGACATTCCAACATTGACATACAACTTAAAAGAGACTTGGATTTGGTGTTGTGCAGAGGAAAACACTGACTGAGAACAAAGAGAAGAAACTGCAGGATAAGATCCAGTTGCTGGAAGCCAAGATTGAAGAGCTGGAACTGGAAGCTGCTGCAGCTAAGAAGTAGATAAGAAATCTCTCACTTTATGAACAAAATATTACAGTTTGGTTAACCTGCCAGGAAACAAAGTCAATTCACAGGCTGCTTGAAATCTTGCATGTCCTGTGGTCTTTTTCACACAAAAATTAAACCCTTTTTTTTTTCTCTGTCCAGACGTTCATCTTTCTCAGAGGAGCAAGCTCAACTCAACAGGCGACTGAAGGAGCTTCAGCGACGGCACAACGAGTTTCGACGTCTGCTTTTGGGCGGACAGGGTCCCTACAGTGCGGGCCCCGCCTTCCTGACCTCCTCACCCACTCCCTTCCTCCTCCTCGGGACAGAGGGACCGCTATCCAACATACCAGTAAGCACAACCTGCAGCAATCACAACCTTTAGCATCAGCACGTATGTGGAAGATGATGTGTAACTATTTGAATCCATCACAGAAGGGGCACAGAGACAGGAAACCAGAAGGCAATGCAAAAACAATACATGTCAAGCTTTCATTCGTTGGTCACACACAAAGCTGGATGCACTCTTGTCTATGGGGCTGGCTGAAGTCCAAAAGGCAGCTGTACACGTTATGCAGATCATCTGACATTACAAACTGCCATGTGTCTTCAGGCTATTTGATATAAATTTAATTTGCATATTATTCAGACATATTTGTTAGAGATTGACTGGGCAGAATGAGATGTAATTATCAAGCATACAGTCTGTTGAAGCACAGCAGCTTCATCACAGTGAAACTAACAAGTTAAAGTATAAAAGAGCACAGAGGGAGAGTTGCATAAAAATGTGTGTGGTATTAATGTGGCCACATTCTGCTGTAACTTGGGGTTCTGTGTCCCTCCACCATGCAGGAGGAGCAGCATCAGAGGGAGCTGTCTCTGCTCCGCCGCAGGCTGGAGGACCTGGAAAGCGCCCAGCAGCAGCAGCTGGAGGAACTGGGATCCCTGGTGCAGAGGGACCCCACTCCCCAGCCTGACCTCTGACCCTCTCCCTACTTTCAATTGGACTTGTATTTAAAAAAAGAAAACGGATTAAGGGAGTGTCAGCAGTGTTAACATTAAAATGCAGATGTTCTGTCCTGAAACCAGATAATTACAAATGCTGCAGCACCTTTTTTTTAAAGAAATAATGAAATCCTCAGGGTTTGATTTTGTATTGAGATGTCTGTTGTTTACATATTTGATAAAAAGGCACTACCAGTTGTGAATTGCACAGTGTTTATACATACTGTTTCATTCAAGTGAAACTTGTATTGACTTACAAATAAACCTGTTTTCACATCAGGGGATTTGTCTTTGTGTTGGATCTTGAGCCATAAAAATGAATACTGTGTTGCCCAACTCAAGTAAAGCCAGTTTTCACTGTGAACCGTTAGCCTACACCTAAACATTCAAACGCATGACGGGTCAACTGATGTGTTCCATAGTCATAAGACTGCATTCAGTACGAGTCTTTTTATACTGTAAAGTTATTGACAGCTGATATGAGCCTCATTTTCGCTACTTTAAAAGTCCACAGTTTTAATGCCAAGAGTGTCCCAGAGTATGAGAAGTCATTTTTGTAAATGGAGAGACACACTCTCCAATGACTCAATTGCCAACATAGCCGGAAACTCCTTTCTGCTCTTCTAACAGTACCTCCTGTCCTTTTTCCATAGCAGGGGACGGTACACTCCTCTCACCGTGTCATCCATAGTTCCCTCATATGTGTAAAAGGATGGCAGCTCAGTTCCAGGAGCAGCTTTTCAGTCCATCAAATGCATTTTTCACATGATGTAGCTGCTCTGTCAGCTCAGGTGGGGCTCCATTTTGGTCCAGCTTCTCTTTTATCTGCAGAATAGACCCAAAAGAGCTTTAGTTTGCAGGTATTTTAAAAACACGCATCTACAATCTCATCAAATGTCAGTTGGGTGAAAGGTATTCAGGTTACACCTTACAATTAAAAAAAGTCTGTCCGTGATAATCCCATCAATGCCTCTACAGTAGACTGAGGTGAATACCAAGCCTTTACCGTGGCTCTGTGTTTTAGCTCATTAAAACAACTGGGGTTCTGTTAGCTGATTGGCTGATGAGAATTCTTTTTAAAGCAGTTTAAGCTATTTGGGATTTCCCTGTATTTTCAGAGATTAAGTCTTGGGTCTGCATAATGAGTAAAACATTTCGAAACAAGCAACACACTCACTGTGCTAGTCATAAAGAGCTTTGAGGCGTTAACTTCTGAAAAAAAAAAAAAAAAAAAAAGCTGCTCGACAATATGACAAGCAGAACAGGAAACAACAGCCTGATATGAAATCAGTGGGTAAAAATCTTATTTCCTCTACACAAGGTGTCTCATGTGACTACTGCTTTCACAAGTGAAGTCACTTGTTTTTTCTGTTGCTACCTCAGACGCACTGCTTGAATAAAATGTGGGTAACCAAGTGGTCGCTGTGGTGTTCAAGAAGCAGTAAACCAGAGTGCAGAAATGGAAATGAAAAGTTCATATGAAGAAAATGTGTGGACTGGTCTTGAGTTAAAGGGACTGACCTCAGTGAAGTATCGCTGGAGGAATTTGTAAAGTTCCCTGAGGGCTGCAGCTTCATTGAACTCATTCTCATGTTTCTGGAAAAAAAAAAGTAATTTATTCGGTGTAAATTAACTGGCATGGTCTTCACCATGCCAGTTAGTTGTACTGAATTGTACTGAAAATGGACAATACCTTTGACTCTTCCTGCAGGAATTCCTTAAATTCAGAGTTTGTGATAGGTGACTGGTCTCTGATGTACTTGTAGTAAGCCTTTACTTCCTGTTTGAACTGAGGAATGTCTCTGGCATAGAGGAGCTTGTTGGTGGGTGCATGCTGCAACACAATGATACTCACGTTTTAGTGAGACTCACGATGTTCCTTTTTGATTTCATTCATAAGAAAAGTGTAACTCCTGTGGTGTCTTGAAGAGATTAAACTACTGGAAATTAATGAAGTTTAAAATATATTTTCATATTGACGTTTGTGCCCTCTGAGTTGTATTAAGGAGATTAAAAGCATTAACTGTAAGTCAGTCTGACTCCTAAACACATCCATTTATACCATCCACACCACTAGTTCATCAAATTAGCACTTAAAGTGACTGACTTTTATATGGAATTTAATTGACATATATTCTATAACTTTATGATTTCATTTTAATAACATACTATACTATTACTTTAAAAAAAAAGGTAATTTAACAACATACTATCCTATGACTATCTTCAAAGGGAATTTAAAAGGCGTACCATACAATGACTTTTTGAATTTTACTGACATCAAATGTCAAATACATTACCTTTCCTAGCTGGGTCTCACTGAGGGAGAAGGAGTCCATAAAGGCCTGAGCAATGACAGACAGGCAGCTTTCCAACTGTGGAGTCTTCTCCATGTCGAAAACAAACTGTGGGTTTTTAAGGATGTTGACCCAGAAGCGAAGAGGTAAACTGAAAAGTAGCATGAAGACATGTCAGGAGTGGAGGTGGAGTTTTAAAACTGCAATTCTGCTTAAGGCTTTTGAAACACAGCTTTTTATTTAGTACCCAGCAATACCTGTTGGTCTTCCAGATGTGATGGACATCTGGATCAGTTATCTTCATGTTGTCTGCCTGAGCGTCCAGGAAGTCAAAGAAGTATTTGACAGCAGGTGGGGCTCTGCTGAACGGAGTTCCCCAAATAGATCTGAACAGGTTCTCCACAAACGAATGAACTGCCACCTTAGAGAGAGAATAAGTGACTATTGCTTGTAGTTCAAAATAGTATAAAAACTTAGATTTACTGCTGCAACAATCCGTTTTCTGTCTCACGGTGATTAAGGAACTGACAAGCTCCTATTTTAATCAATGCAGGCTGCGTTCAGGCTTACAGTTCATGTTTCTGAAGCATAAAAATACACACTGGTTTGCTTCAGCTTCAAAGCCTATTGGTTTAAATCATATTGGGTTTAGAACAGCTGACTCAGTGTACCTGACCACGTCCTGTTAACACAAATATAGTTTCCTCCTCTGCAACATTAGCCCTATCAGCAGTGTTTCTATTCGTGTTAGTATGTGTTTGTTTTAGGAAAATGAGACACATAATGGTTCCTCTTGCCTTGGTGGAGAGCAGCTTGGTGAGGTGCACTTCTTTCAGTTTTAACTTCTTCCTCTCTGGGTTCTTTTTTGGGTCCTCCTCCACATCAGGATCAATCTGCAGAAAACAGCAATAAAACAATAATTCAATATGTTGACCTTAATGTCCAGTGGTTGAATATTCCTGTCTCATACACGGAGCTCAAAACCTGAAACACAAACGGCCTCTTACCAAGTGGAAGTATTTTCCTGAGAAGTTTTCATCATCTAAAGGAAAAAAAAAAAGAACAGAAATAAATAGTGATAGATAATTTGTCTTCCGACATCAAGCATTTGCTTAGTGGTTTAACACATAATGTATTAAAATCTGTAGTATATGAAGAGTGGACAGAGTGCAGGAAGGACAACAACAGCTGCTGAGAGTAATGAGGAGAATATGAAAGTATGAAAGAGAAACATCATATAATAGGATGTCATAAAATCTAAAAGAGGCATGTTGTTTTTGTCAAAAAGGTTAATTCTTTAAAATTCCATAAAATGCTTCAAATGGCCCAATTATAATCTATTTACACATATTAGAGACTAATGTGGCGAGAAACAGGAAAACACCAAATTATGACATGACAAAAGTCATACTATAGCATGTCGATTTTTTTTTTCCAAAAAAGGGTCATAAAATTTAACAATTTACCAAATCTGTAGGTGCTCAGCATTGTAGAGTGAACGTCCAACATGCTCATGTACATTTGGTTAGGGTTAGGGTCAGATTAGCATTAGGATGATAAATGTTTGGGCTATTTTCATTTTTACATACAGCCATGGTGGAGGTTATAACACTCTTAATGCACAGGTTTATTTTGTATTGTTAACCAATTATTTTAATTATTTGGTATTCTCAATTTCCAAAGTTTAAAAAAAAGAAGAAAAATAAATATAATTTCTATGCATTTGATATTTTTTTTTCCACTGTTTCAATCTTGCAACCACCATAATTGGCAGACTTTTGACTAACTTGCTAATTAGAGTGAAGTCATTCCATGACCAACTACTTTCACACCTGGCAGTTTGTGAATTTCCAATCTTTATGTTTAACCAGGATAACCCCCTCCTGGCTCTTCTATAACAAGACAAGTGGTACTGATATTCTCACTTAACTCTTGTTTTAAAAGCAAATACACATTTGAGTTTAGCAAGAAGTGTTTTGTGTTTCAGCTCTTACCCTTCAGACTTCCCTGGGGGCTCAGAGGAGGATGGGTTTTCTTAGAAAGCACTTTGATTGTGGCTCCATCAGGAACCTACAGGATTTCAAAGAGACCAACACACAGAAACTATAATGAAAGAATACTCCTTTAAATTCCCAACCTTTGTCCCAAATGTTATGATGATGCGATAACTGCCATCAAATGACTATAACAGCATGAGATGGAAATGAACGGATGCTTTGGGAATCCTTACATTTCAAAAACAGGTATATATAGCTACTGCCAAAAAGTGGACTATTACACCAAATGTGCTTTCACTTTTATAATTCACTGTTTTTGTTTGTACATATATAGGTCACAGGAAACCACAGTCACACACAGAAATCCTCGCAGATACAGGTATTTCAACATTCTGTTTAAGAAGCATCAGCCTTCCAGGAACCAGGCAACAATCTTCTTTTTACAACTACTTTAATTAAACGGAATCAAAACATTTGTTAATTCGGTATAACCTTTACCACCTGTGTCTATGATGGGATTTTGAGTGCGTTTGGGGGCCGAGTCCCCTTTTTTATTTTCTCACATTTAAAACAGCCTTTACGCTATACATTCTATATGATATTTGCAATGAGAGGTTTGTTATTTAAATTGGAATCCTGTCTCCATCAAGCTGTCATGGTTATTTTATAGGTCAGCTACAACCACAGAAAATAAATGCCTTTATGCTCTTTCCTGTGGGCGGAGACAGAAACAATAACAGTCAAAGTGAGAGGGGAGGTATGGCAACTGACATGCTCAGCTCTGCCTTCCTGCTCTCATGTTGACTTGGGTTGGTCTTTTCAGTGGGTATGTTTCCAAAACAACGCAAATAGAAAATACTTTTTTGACTTTCTGCTGGGTATGCAAGTACAACAGAAGTTGAGAACCCCCTTTCACTGACACAGCTTTGTGACAAAAGACTCATTTCTCACCTTGTAGTGCTTGAGTGTGTTGAGCATTGTCACCTCCCCAATAACCTCCGAGCTCGCATCCACTTCCTCAAGAGGGACAAACGAGCGGTCCCTCTCATACTCTGGTAGGGAGGGGAAAGGGAGGAAGTTATGGTGAAGCTGCATGAAAAATCATAAATCTTTAAAGTCAGGTCACAAATAAGTAGTTGAAATATTAGAAGAGGCTCCATGTGCAACAGTGTGGCCAACCAAAATGTTTTAAACTGTTTTTAAATAACAGTGGAGCTTAATGGCACCAGAATGAATCTATAGAAATAAAATAAGAGCAGTCCTTTCACTGGTACATAACAAAGTCTCAATAGTTGTTTGTTTTCATGATTACAACCCACTTGTGTTATACTACTACTGGGTTATAAGAGATTGAGGGGGATATATTTTATTTTACATCCTTTATATTTTTTATTTACATCCTTAATTTGCCACAACTGATTGTCTACTGTATAAATAAATTGGCCCTCTATAATGGGTTGCATAGATAATGGTGCATAGATACATGCCGACAGAGTTACAGTTGTTAGTGTTTTTTAAAGAGACTAAAGTGAGTCTGATTCTCACCAATTCGGATGTCCCTTAGGGGGCTGTTGTAGGGGAATCCAAACTTGGCCTTAAAGGTGGACAGGATTTTCTCTTTGACCTGCTCTATTGAGTCACAGCTGAGAGCATTGACCTCCAGAGGCTCGCTGACTTCTCCATCGCTGCCCACTGCAAACAGCACCTTCAGTTTCTGCAGAGAAAACAAACATGGACAATATGCACATGTTATTGTTGATACCAAACACAGGCAAAAGCTCGTGCCTGACCAGATGTAGAGATTATAGAGTTCATGTGTGAACCACACCACCACACTAGCACATGCACTCAGCGGCTAGTGCAGTATGCCTTAACCACGATAATTACCACTAATGCTAACCTCAGTTTCCCATCATGCAAACAGTACCTGAATCATATTTTCACTGAAGTAACAGCTGTGAAGTGATTATACCACAACACATTAAATAAAACATATAATGTAAAATAACAGAGCGATTGCGCGGACATCATCCATCATTCATTGCTGGAAGGCAAAAACAGCTGCAGTGACTTTTGAGAGAAGCTGTGGTCACTGAAAGGCTTTCATAACAGCTTTGCTCCAGTTAATGTATCATCAGACTACATCTTATTTCCTTTCTGAGGTTGTGTGTCTAATGCACGCACCGTCTAATGGTTGGAAACGAGCAGTTAGTGAGATGGCGGTTGGTTAGATTAGATAAAACAATGAGTGCCCTGAGTGGTTTCACTGGAGCAGCCGAGAAAAGGAAATGTAACATAAGAGGGAACACAGTTTGCTGAAGATGTAACACGTCGAAGTGTTATGATAGAATGATGGACTGGGGAAAATTCAACTGATAAATTGTAGTTGATTTGTACAAACTTGCATGTAGCTACGACAGCATTGATTCAGTTTGGGAGCGCAAGATCATTAGGAGGGACTAATGTTGCATTCTGCATTATTATATATTATATAGAGTGTGTACAGACACTAAAACATTGAAGCCCCTCAAACGCAGTTTGACTATAAATATAAATATAATTATTTCTGGCAAAATAGGCAATCACTAGGGTTAAAATACAGAAAAAAAGCATACTGAGGTACTAAATATTACAGTTTAACATCTTATGAAGGGTGTTTGGCAGATTTGAATGCCAGGCAACATAAGAAAACAGCTCAAAAACCATCAGATACTCATTAAAATAATTCCAAAATGCTGATTGTCACACAGAAATATGACAAATAATAACTTTTTTTTTCCAAACCAAAAAAAGACATTAATTGGCTCCAACTCAGAAAAAACGGAAATGCATCATCTTCCCACAAATGAACCAAGTTTATTAAATGTACCTTTAACCCACATTTGACCGTGTCTGATAAGCCGCATGTCACATGTTTATATCTCGTGTCAGCACTTAAAGACTGACTTCTGTGAAAACCACAGAAATACAAAGAGCTGAATAGCTCAAAAACAACATACCGAAGGGTGGGATCAAAGGAAGATTGTACCCATGTATACTTTGTGGGTTTTTACTCATACTGAGATGCTCCACTTCCTTGAATTAGGTGTTCCTGTTCAGAGTGTGTCTGCAATTAGCTGCTTCCTCCAACAGTTTCTGTCACAGCTAAAAATGTCATGTTTTTTTTAGGGTTTTCTCCTCAAGCAGCAGATTTTTGAAAATGATAGATTGTATGTTTCTATTGCATGTTGCAATGTTTTCACACTTCTGAAACTGTTAATTTGTGAGAAAAAAAATCACTTACACGTGTGGCTGCCTATGAGCTGCAGTGGTACTCAGGAAAAAAACTTCTATAATGTATCTTCATCTATTGACCATATCTATATATAGTTTCCTGTCACCATACTGAAAACATCCTTTATACCAAACATCTTTTACTTTTATTTTCACCCTTAATGTTTGATAGCAAACAGATATTTCCTACCAGTACGATGAGATGGTACTGTTTTTCAGTTTCACTTGTGTTTCCACTGTGGTCCCTGAAACTATGAGGCTTCAAATAAAAACCGTAGTTTTTTTTTTTTGTTTTTTTTCCCAGAAAACATGCACCTATAAAAAACCATGTGAAGCCTTTTAAAGCTGTAGTGCTTTGCATGTTAAAAGAGCAAACAACATAGTGAAGTCAAGCGTGTTTAGCATTTTCTCAGAATAGCATGTTAGCATGCTAAAGCTTCTTATAGCACCTAGTACCACTGACGCTGATGGGACTGCCATCTGTTTTAAAGGCGAGTGGTGATAAACACTTTGGGAGACAGAAATTTTAAACAGACGGCGGCTGTTATGGAGGCAAAAATGTATCACATTTAATTCTGAAGGGAAACGTGAAAGTTGGTACAAAATTTGATGACAAACCATCAAATAGCTGATGTTGCTGTTGACATATTTCACTTGGGAAGTAAAAACTTTGCTTTCTTTGTTACTCTAACAGAAGGTGACTAAATAGCCTTAACAAACTCCTGTTCATTAATCTCTGGGCTAAGTAATCACATGTATAGCTTTGTCAATGTGTTTCTGAAACAAATACAGAACTTCCCTTATGTGCAAGATCCAGAAAACTTAATATAAATATATAAATATATATATATAAATAATATAATATAAATATATCGATGCCAAGCTTCTTCAATATATGCTTAAAAAAGATGGAGGAAATGGTTCAGACCTAAAGGCTGTGCACTGACATGCTGTCTTAATATCCTCAATTCAGACGTGTTTTAATTGGTAATGTAATATCATCGCCTTGCTTTTTCTTTGTTTGTGAAGAGTCAGCAGTACTTTGCATACATGTTTTTTTTTATGAGACAGAGCATTGAGTAGGTAGTTTTGTTCTTTACCCCTACAGACTAAAAGCAGAACTTAGAACTAGGAAGTGTTAATAATTCCTTCCACATGTAAAAGCACAACTGACTAAACTTGTGGTGTTCTGACACAGAGAAAAACACTACTGTGCCACACAAAGCTTAGCACTCATTCCACTCACATGATTAAACCACGTTCAGATCCAAGTTACCTGTTCAAGTGTTCAAATGACCTGAGGTATATAAAGTGTGTATATGTGAGTGTTTGTACCAGAGAAGTGAAGTCCTGAGCCTGCCACAGCAGCCAGTCCTCGCTCAGTGTGTACAGAGCTTTCTCTGTCACACAGTCCACGGGTCCTTTTGCGGTCTGTTGTGTGAGAGCACTCACCATCAGAAACAGGTGCTGGCCAACGCTTTCCTGCACAAAATAAAAAAAAAAAGGAAGTTGGTCAAACAAGACACAGAAGTTATGACACCTTACATTGTCAAGAAGGAAATTAGTTTTGCAACATTTTTCAGTTCATTCAGGTTCACACTGCCTGGTAACACATTTTAGATGTTAAGATACTAGGAGTCAAGACCTTTGTGTGGTACACGGCGAAACAGATGTGTAAAAAAACTGAAGTGTGATCTATAAAGAGCAAACATAAAGAACTAGTTGTACGGAGCTGAAGTCTGTATCCATGGTAACATTTTAGACATTGCATAGAGGACAGGATGGGGTTTATCAAATGGCCAAAGTGAAATCCCTTGTTGTCAACAGTAAATATTTGGTTAGTAACCTGTTGGGACCTCACAATCTTTATAATAAATAATTGCAGTATGCTGCAAACTAAGGTGGAGAACAGAGTAGGATTATATGACGGTAATTAATTCTTTGCATCCGCTCAGCAAGAAAAAAAAGCTTGGGTTCGGACTTTTCAACAAATACTAGTGTGTTGCACAAATCGGAAAACTATTTGGTTTCAACACTTGTGTTTCAAGTTTTTTTTTGCATATGGTGTAATTCTCTGGTCCTTTTTTAGCTTCACAGAACATGTTCCTGTTTACACAGAAGCTTTTTGATATTTCAACTGCAAGCAAGTGAAGTGAAAGTAGAGGCAGAGTATAGATACAGGTCGAGGTTTAAAGCGAGGTGAGAGAGAATAACTAGAAGGTGGAGTAAACAACCCAGATTTGAAAAAAAAGGGAGTCCACAAAGCAATGCTGAGGACACTATATTGCCCTAGAATGTTCCTCTGCTGGTTGCTGATGAGGGGATGCTGAACTGTACAGTGGAAACACAGATGAGGCATCTACAACCATTCTAACGGCTCTGTGGAGCTGAACTGTGACACAGTTGTGTTTTGACCTAAAGGCTAATGTCTGTGTTGAGATGCTGACAGTGACAATGCATTAGCATGCTAATATTTAAGAACTGTTATGTATTTAAAGTCACTTTAGATACAAACATTTTATCACTTTTTGTTGTACCACAATTTAATTAATTTAGCCAAGATGCAAGCCTGATTAAAAAAGCTGAAAAAGGGTTCATTTGAAGGACTTAAAGACACATAAGAGCAACTGACCCTGAGGAAGCCATAAAGGCAGATGGACATCCAGTTGGTCAGCAGTTTCTCCACAGTGGACTCAGTGCGTCGTAGCATCAGTTTGGGCTGAGCGTTGCTGTTCTGCTGCATCAGAGCCCTCAGTAGAGCCTCCATTACGTCCGTAAGGTATGTCAACTTGTTGTGGAGCGCCACGGTCAGTAATGATGCCAAAGTACACCTTATCACATAAGAAGCCATATGAAAACAACATTGTTATTCACAAATAAAAGACCTGATAAAAGACCAGATGATTAAAGTGAAGATGAATACAATAGGATACATGATCAGAGAGCAGAATAAAACAAAGAGGAGCATAAATAAAAAGATGAAGGTAATAGACAAAGGAGAGATACTTTTTTGATTTCTGTGTGTCGAACCAACAGCGATGGCAAAGATTACAACTGAAATGTTTGCATGCAAAAATCCAGAAAATGGAACATAAATTGAATAGAACAGACCAAATGCTACATATTACTCCACTGTGTAAACCTTTACAGTCACACACACACACACACACACACACACAAAACATTACAAACTGACTTGTCTTTGATGGTGAAGCTCTTCTGCTCTTCCAGAGCGTGCACCATTGATGTGAGGAAGAGCTGGTCCTGGATCAGCCTGGACAAGCTCTGGCAACATTCATCAAGCTGGACCTTCACTGCATCCTGATTAAATGTCAGATGCAACATCACGTCACTGACAGAGTTACAGCATGCAACAGACATCACTAACAGCTGCTGTTAAACCTCACCTGACCGATGTCTTTGATACACGATGTCATCAAAGATTCACTCTGGAAAGAAGTTGCCTTGTTAATTTGTTAATGATAATGACATATATTAGATATTTCATAATTTATAGCAGCAGTCTGTAGGACTTTGCTGCAGCCCCACTGTACCTCAGGAAAAAAGATTCTGGATGCAAAATGTTTGTAGTCCAGGAAAGGAATTGCTCCAACATTTTCCATCAGGTCAGTTTTCTCTGTCTGAAGATCTACAAAACCTGCAGAGGACAGTTCAGTGAGACTGCTTTAATGGTGTTTAGACCTTTGTGTGTTGAGTGCCTGAATCTGACATAAACCAAAACAGTAAAAAAAAAATGGTGTGAAGCATGAGGCTGAATATACATATTTCTCCCCAGTGTCATTAGAACCAGCAAACTTGTGAAGCAAGTCAGTTTGCATGTCACAAATAAAAACAGGAAGTGAACATTTGTGACTCTTCTGGTGCTGCAATGTGTCCTGACACCTAACACCAAAGATGACAACCATAATCAAAATCCTATCAGAATTTCTTTATTTATGCCCAATGGGAAATTCATTTGTCTGATCTAGCTCCGTAGAAATATTGTGCTTGTGTATAACATGTTCTCTTTCAGTATACCTTCAGGAAAAAAAGGAACAAGTTCAATGCATTTTACAGGAACTTCATATAAATATTAAATGGAAAGTCCTTGTACAGAGCTTTTCTTGTCATAGCCAAAATAGAAGCAAAGATAGTTTCCGCAATTTGTTACTGCTAAGGATGATTACCGGTATGTCAATAAAATGCGGTAAAATTATAATTATCGTAAAAACCTTGATTACCGAAAAACTCACTACTGCTAATGTCCTGCAGAAGCAGCAGCACCTGAACGGCACTTGTTTAGAAGCAGTTGCGCATGCGCAGTTTGTATGTCCTGTTAAAAAAAAATAGTCACCAGCGCTCTGTAAACAGTTGACCGTACGCAGACGTTTTGACCCCTAAGTTACTGTTGCTATGTTCGTCAAGCTTCCATGACTTTTCAGCATGTGCTGTACACTACCAAGTGTTAGCATGTGTTGTGCGAGTCTCTTTGGAGTAATACCACCGCGTTTTAAAGCGAGTGGACGGACATACAAACTGAACTACAGAGTGCTTGTGCTACAGAGGTTGATAGTTTTGGAGCACAATCTACAAACTTTCTAGCATTGGTATGTAGTTACAAACACCTTAACTGTGGGCGACATAATAATATGGTGTCACTTGTGTTAACGTGGTAAAGCTCCCCAGCAAAGACAGAATTTTTGTCACATGTGCTGCTGCCCTGTACAGTGTGAAACTCCTCGCAACATTACTAGCGTTAGCTAGCTTAGCGTGCTACTATTGTAGGTCGAGTTATTCACAAGTAATAGAATAATACTAGTTGGCAGGAACCATTATAAATCCGGTTTGGGTTACCCCATCTAACAGAAATCCCTTTCCCGTAGGAGTACATTATCTTTGTCTACACATAAATCCACACACTGTGAAGAAGTGCTGTACATTGACAGCAGGATTTCAACAGTATGAATCTGTTATTTTTGAACATAGCATTTTTTTTCTTAAATATAAAAGGAAATCTGTTAAATAGCAGTCCATTGACCGTTTTTTAACAGAACTTTAATGTATTCCTAAAATACAGCACTTAACCGCTAATCAATCATCCAAAGTAATTTAAGTTACAGTATGATGCAGTTTTTTTTTTTTTTTGCATTTTGGGAAGAACATCACATGTGAAGCTGGATCCATGCTTTTTCTCATACAGCCCCATCTTACTAATTGTTTGGTAGGTAGCTATTTTGTTTTATTCATAAATCAGTGCAATGTCTGAATGTGATGTTTTGTTTGCGTTAGTAAATACACTGTGTGTACATCAAGATAGGATGATTAGGCGGGTAACTTTAGCTAGAATTTCACGAGGATTTCTCTTGGTCAATACATGAACAATTTATTTTTAAAAAAATGACCAATTTAATTTTGAAAGACACAATTCAGTGTTGTATGCAATGGTTTACAAGGTATACTATATTAATATTGTCTACTAGCTAACTCGTGTTTATCGATGCTGTTATCTGAAAAAACACATGGTTTAGAGAAATTATCAAAGATATCTGTTTTTGCAAGTGGAGTCTTCATATAATATTGCACCTATTACTGCAATGCAGGAAATCATAAGCATCACTGACTATACCATGCAGCTATGAGCATCAAAATGTCACAGTTGTTTCCTTTTTTCTGCCACAAGTCCAACATTACGCACAATTTTGTATCAAAATAACGTTTCTCTCATCATAAAAAAAAACCTCACACCTCTGTATGTTACTGTGCTTCTGTTGCTATTTTAAAAGTTTCTCAACCAAGAGTACACATGGCAAAATTGTGTTTCATAATTCAATGCAAATAATTAGTGAAATGAAAGTTTCAGGTGAAACAGTGGGAAGTTGTATTCAACGCTGGATGGTCAGCCTTGAAGGCCACATAATCTGTGAGGGGATCCAGCCTACCTTCCTGACAGGGCTTGCTGCATTATTTTCTACCTTCTACATCTTTAACCTCCAATATCAAGAAGAGGCAGCATGCACACTCAAATTCATGCAGAGGTTAGTTGTTTTCATTTTAAAAAAAGTTTTGATTATGTATTTTTCTAATTTTTTTTCAATAACATAATGTTGCTTATCTGTACATTTGCTGCCTTTTATTGGCTTGTTAAGTCAGTAAGTTATAAAACTAGATTTGTAGTGTCTAATGAAAAGCTATCATTTTTCAGGCGCTTCGTTGGAATAAACCCAGAGAGAGGCACCAAGGCTGGACGAGGCCAAGTCATATCAAAGAAAACTGTCAAAAGTCTGCAAAAAAAAAAAAAGACAACAAAAGTCAATCAACATGTATCCACGCTGCTGAGGAGACTCATGGACTTTAAGTGGGACTACATTTAAAATGGTGAGATTATTCAATCCCATTACTTACATCTATTGTTTTAAACAAAAGTCTTTTTATCTCTAAATCTAGCCTTTGCTGCTCCCTTCTCTGATTATTTTTGTCTTTCTCTCTATCGTTATTTTACTCATGACATCTCTTATTCTCACACCTTGTATTCTTTCTATCATTCTCTCAGAATTATTTGTGTTTTGTTTCCAAAACTACAGAGTCAACAGTTTGAATGTTCATGTTTAGGGGGTTTTGGGTGGCTGGGAGTTATTTCAGAGCTTAAGATATTTTCCCTTTAGTTTTTTCATGTTTATACTTTACATCTTGATAATTAATGAATTAATGGTAACACAATGGCAGCCCTGCTGCCAGTTGATTACTATTTTTTCACTGTAAAAGCAATAAATAGCAGTTTCATGCTGTATTTTTTGTGGACAGTAAAATACTGTAAAATTTAGTGACAGTAAAAAACTGTAAAAATTACAGTAACATAATGGCAACCCTGCTGCAAGTTGATCACTGTTTTTTTTACAGGAAAATTTGTTACAGTGCAGCCACTGTTTTCCAGAAAAGACAAAACTACACTTTTCTACAGGGCATTTCACATCCCAATATATAGGTTTACCTTACCATTAAAGATGCATTTGAAAATGTGTGACTGACCTTGTCTAATGTCATTTCTGATGTCAAGCTCAAGGTCTTCCATACGCTTGTTCATCTTAGCAGTGAGCTTCTTCTGTTGGCTTCGGTAGACAATCACCACCACTGAAGGACAAGAAAAAAAAAAAGCAGAAAACGAGAATATAGAATTATCTTCCTGCCATAGTTTGACTTGTATGAGCTTTTCACTTACGTAACTTACCAACAATAATGCAGGGTATCAGCAGAACAACAGCCAGCATCAGGTACAGAAGAAGGGACGATTTAATTTTTAGGGGTACTGTCTTGTCTCCATACTTTATCTGTAAGAGATCGATAATCACTCTGTACATGAAAGGGACCTTGCAGAGCACAATACATGCAAACCAAGTAATATACTTCTTTGTATATTTGTCATTTCAATGCACTGTTGCAGCTTTTACCATAATAAAATCAGCATCTTTTGTGTTGTTTTCTCTAGTTTGGTTTGGTGTCATGTTATTGAAAAATTTACCATTAACTGTTGAAATCCAGCGATGGATGTGTTCTTAATCTCACAGATGAAATGGTCATTGATGGTTTCTTCGACCTCTATGATGCAGGGGTATTGTTTACCTTCCTCTACGCCCCACACGGAAAAGTCTGCTCTGTTCATCTCCAGTTTGTCTTCCTTTTTCTGAAATTCAAACAGAAAATAACAATGACCTTTTATTTAAGTCCTATATTTTGGCATGTAGGCTAAATTCATAGACATTACCTGTACAGTGATGTGGACATCATTTCCTGTCTGTAGGTATGTGAAGGTTGTGAACTCAGGGTCTGGATAGTAGGTTATTGCCTTAACCGCCTTGGAACAAGCCAAGGTTTCATTGGCTACTTTGAGAGACAGAGTGCTGGTAGAAATCCCTCCCTCAGCTGCAGGTGTTTCATAAGTGAGATACTGCAGAGAATTATAAAAAGATTCTGTTATATATAACACACTCGATATATAACATGATAATGCTTCCGAAAAGGTGAATAAAATTAAAAACGGATTAATTACAATTCCTTTAATAGGTATACACAGTGCCAACTTCATCCCAATGTAGGTGGATTTATTATTAAAAAATAACAAAACCATAAGGAGAGGACTACACAAGCATTGATACGAGTGGATCAAGAACTACTATATCCTAAGCTGTTGAAAACAATGCACAGTGACACTGAGGTAACTGTGATTTCTGCATGTTTGGTTGGAAAACTTTATTTAAAAATTGATGTACTCACGTGGAACTCAGTTCACATTTGCATAAATTTATGAAAAAAAAAAAAGCTTTGGTTTGGTTGAAAGACCCATTTGGCAAAACTTGCCTTTCATAATACCTTAATTTTTAGCCATTACCCACCAATTGCCATATAATTTGGGGCAAAGGTTTATCTTAAGCTGTGTACATAAATCAAAACTGGTGTTAAAATCATTTTTATTAATTTATTATATTCATATTAACTTTGACAGTCCTAGTACAGACAGACAATATATCTGCATTGTAATGTAACATACGTAATAAAATGTTGCATTACATGCTGGAATATAACATGTGGTTATGTGGTATCACAGTGTATATACAATAATAAAAACAATTGCTGTGATATAATGAGACATGAGAACAATACTATGAGACATGGTGGAGTCGATAGACGCACCTGATGGCTGCGTTTGGTAGGTGTGACTACCTGCTGGGTGTGGCCGTGTATAACCCCTTCCACAAACTCCAGATGTGATCCTGTAAGTGTGATCCTTCTCTTCCCACTAAAGGACACACAGCAGCCATTAAGAAAACTTTTTATCACAGATTCAGTAGCAGGGAAAACTACTTTTACCACCATAGCCTGATATGGTGGTAAACACCCAAGCATGGTTAATGCCTTTACACAGGGTTACCCAAAATATGAGAAATTAAGATAATAATAAATCTTCCATCATGGCCATAGTGCTGACGAACACCCTTGTTACTTCAACATCTTGCATCACATCCATTAGCACAATTTGGAAGTTTTGCAAGCTTACTAGTGATATAAGTGACAAACCACTCCCCTGGAAACTGATGCTATCACTTTGAGGAAGAGTTAGAAGGAGTTTCTGTGCAATAGCTGGGTGATGAAATAATAAAATTAGATTGATGTGACTCCTTTGTCGTGGCTCAAGCCATTTTGACCTCTCTCTCTAAAAAAAAAAAAACTCTGTGACTAGCCAGAGAAACCCACAAATATACCTTCAATTCAAGTTCAGGGCAAACATATTACCTTGGTAATTTAAAATAATGGTTTCAAGTGAATGCTTATAGATGTGGGATCATTTGTTTTTTATGTCTACATAAATTGGCATTGCACTTTTAGCTAGCTTCAAGCTGTAGTCTTAAAGAAAAACAGTTATAACAAAGGCAGAAGTGGCCCTTCAGTTGCTGCAGTGAAAAGGGGAAGTGGTTCTATGGTGAAAGACATGGCTTTTAGGAAGTGGCTTTCTTTCGCCATGAGATGACCCTCAACCTGCAACAGTTTCTCACTTATTAACATCGTTTCCTAGAATAAGTCTCGGCCACATCTATTGAAGTTAGTGACAAAGCAGTGGGGGTGGATCCCAAAATAGCCTCTTTGTTCTCAGGGCTCTTTTTGATAGCATCGTTTGTTGACTGTGCTGTGTACAGCTTCTGTAATGCCACATCATCAATTTAAATGGTCAAATAATGTAATCTATTATCATGAAGTAGCCTGGTGTGCTTTATGTTATAAAGACCACATATCCTAGTAACCTGTGTTGCCTTTATGACACCTTTTTACAGAAAGTGAGTTCAGCAATGGCCTTGTTTGTTCACTATCACCATTCTGCTGTACTGGATTTATTGATAGCAGCATGCTGCATGTATCACTTTAAAGTTAGTGTCCCAGTGATCTGCTGGAGGAGGCTTTTTTGTTCAGTCGTCAGAAGGGCTGAGCTCTTTTTGCTAAGAGGTGCATTATTTTTACACTCTATGAAAAAGAGGAAGTACAAGTCACCAAACACTTCTTGTTTGACACATTGCTGCCGTGTTTAATATATGGAAAGCTTTTTTTCTCTCTCACTGATGCATGTCAGAGATTAGCAATTTCAGTACATGAAGCCATGGCCCCTCAAAAACAGTTTTAGGCACAGAATGTGATGGAAATACTTTATCAGAACAAGTTCAGACTTCATGTCATTACAGTCATCAAAGTAAAGTGAGTTCAACTGGGTATGTTGTATGGTCAGAAAAGCTTATGTCAAAGTCCAGGTGTTTGTATAAATCCAGTCATACCTGGCCCAGCTGCTGCTCGGTGTAATCTTGGTGCAGGATGGGGATGACCGGTAGGTGATATTGGCACTGCCATGGCAGCTACCATCGGGAAGGACAACACACACTTGGACCACGCCTTTATTATCGGCACTGGGAATGTGGAAGTTCAGACTAACACCAGTGTTGTTCCACATAGGAGATCTGATCAGAGAACAGAGAGAACAAGATTACAAAACAAAGATTCACAAATCTGGCTGATTGTCTGTGTGAGACAACACGCTTTAACATCACAAATGCAGCTCATAGATCGGCACTTCCCTTTTAACTAGACTCACTCTTGTGCAGAACATCCCATGTCGGCGTGGATCCTCACTGCGGTCACATCACTGAGGTTAGAACCCAACAGCACTGCGTTGTTTCTGCCGTAGAAAGACACGATTCTGGGAGTGATGGCGGAGATCTTTGGTTTCTGACAATAAAACACATAAACAAAGACAAACAGTTTATCTCTCATGTTTTAATCTCTTCTGAACTGGAATTAAGTGTGAGATTCAGGGGAAGAATCTGTGTGAGATGAGTTTCACACTCACAGAAAAGTTCATCTTTGACTCCATCATTCGGCAGACACTGTCCTGCAGGAGAAAGTGACGAGACGGCATAATCTATAAGTGGTTCCTGTTGTTTCACAAGCATAAAGGAAAACATAAATACAAAAACATGCATGATAATTACATTCCCTGCTGCTTGATCTGCCCAGGAACAGCCGTTTGAGCTCCAGCCACACCCAGCGTTGATACACTGCCGACACCTGATAAAAAAACACATGTTCATCAGCTATAGTTGTTGTTGACACTCAAATATGAATCATGACACCAAAACCACAAGATAACAGCACTGGTTGTGATTTCCTGTGATGAAACACGATCACTGCCAGCCATATTTTTTTAAAATAATTTTTTTCTTTGGCAGCTATCCACACTGACACACGGTTAGAAAAAAAAAAGGACAATGGTTTTCTCTGAAAGACTGTGGACAGATGAGATTTGATACTTTTTTTTTTTTTTTTTACACACACATTATTTCTTTACAACCCTAAGACGGTGGACTTACAGGACTGAGCTTGGTGGTCCTCTAATGCCAGAGCAGTTGGAAAGCTTCAGATCTTCAGACAATATTGTTTTTCCAAGTCTAATCTTCACTGTGACACCCAGGCCTGTTCAGTGAAAGTAATACAGTGACTGAGTCTTCAAAATTTTCAGCAACACGTTTTTGTGTGTTTTTTTTTTTACAACATAACATGTGAAATGACACATATTTGTCAAGTGGTAGCTTATCAAAAGTCACTGACCTTCAGCGGGAAGTTCGCTGTTGGAAAGGTAGCAGCTGCATTGTGGGAATTGTGGAGGGTTTTCAATGCGACAAGGCTTACTGGCACTGGATGAGAATTCACAGCTAAAGTTAGCCTGAGTCCTTTGGCTGGCAGTCAGGTGTGTCCGGATGTTAAGTTTGATCTGAGAAAGGAAGGATATAAGTGTGTAAAAGAGCTCACAGTTATTATAGCTGAATGCTTGTATGTGATCTTCACCTGGCCAGTGGCGTCTTTTTCAACACTGTAGGAAACCATTTTCTGTTGGGAATCATCAGGAATGGATATCCAGTCTGAATCTGGACAGTCATCTTCAAATGTGCAACTAGGAAGAGAAATATTACTTTTAATCAGTTTTCGGGTTGTGTGAAGGTGTCAGCTGTAGATGTTGTTTCTCTGACCTTCCTTTAGAGCCGCACCAGACGCAGTACGGGTCCTGTGCAGACCAACACTCCTGCACGCTCTTGTGAATGCTGCAATCTGACACAGGAACCCGCTTCATCTGGACAACAAACACAAACAACAAAACTAAACAACACTTTACAATATAGCATACAAATGACATTGTAGAAATAAATGCTAAAAAAAAAAAATCCAAAATCTAGTGGCACTTACAGCTGATAAAGGTGCAGTACTCCTACCTGGTTTTGAAGGACCATGTACACATGTTTTAGATCCACTTGATCCATATGCATTTTGGGAAACAGTTGGCGGTCGTCACTGGCCCTGTAGAGCACCTTGGGACAGGCGGTCTGATAGTTCTTGTCCACAGCAAGCTGACAACAACAATGAAGCTTTGTTATGTTTCTGAGAGATAGAGATTCTAAGCTGGTAATACCAAACTTAACGGTTTTGGATTAAAAAAAGAAGGCTGTGGCTGTTATCAGCTTTGGGCTGGTATGAATAACATGACTATTTAAAGTGGTATTGACTGACCAGGTGCTCTGGATTAGTATTTTAAACAAAATAATATAAAATTCTCTGCTGTTTCAATCAGTGGCTATTGTGATTTAGTAGTGTGGCGTGTGAGTCTGTGGTCCAGGCCTCTCTTAGAGGTCAAGCCCCTTGCTAATGACTACAACCATAAAGTCGGTTGAGAAAAACCCTAATCCTAATGGACAACACCACAACACCTCACACAGCGTCATGAGATCCTATCAGCTATCAGCGGTCATCCCTTATTCCATCTTTTACCGAGAAAAAAAAAAAAAAAAAAAAAAAAAAAGACATTCATCTCTGTCTCAGCTGCACAATGGTGAGAATTACACTCAGGGGCTTCATGAACACATGTGAAAGTATTTCCAGCATGAAAGAAACTATTGTGTCTTGCAGTGTTACTGTTGAGTGTTCCCAGACTTTATGTTCAAATCAAATTCAATTCAAATTAATCATGTGAATAAGCATGTATAAATAGTGTGCACAATATCAACTGTTTTATCAAGGAGCTGAGGGCAGTGTGATGGAGATGTGACAGAGAAAAAAAAATGGTGACAGGAAGAATTAACATAACTAATGCAAGACATAAGGCTAAGACCACTGAAAAGTCAATCTGCCAGCACCTTCCATACTTAAACATGTCAAAAAAACAAATTAAGGTTTCAGTTGTAAGTTGGAATGTGGTTATATTCAAGCATATTTCTTCCTATATCATAGCATCATCCTTTTTATCATTACATTATTACTATTGTTCAGGACATGTACACGTAACTGGATTCTGTGACTTCAAGCTAATGTATAGGTTCTAGTCAGTGAATGGAACAAGATGAAAAAAGCTTTGATGGATGTCATGTTTTTGAAGTTCTGATAGTAAGTGTTTTCAATGAAAGAAATTTCTATATCACTTCTGATACACACCTTGATGAGTTGTCCATCTCCTGTCCCAATGAAGAAAACCACCCAGGCCTTCTGTCTCACTGCCAGCACAGACGTCATGTAGCTCTGTCTGAAGAGGACTGTCTTTGGTTTCAGAGGCTTTGGCTGAGAGACACAATAAAAGGAATTATTAGATTAGGGTTAAATAGGAATTTATAGATTAATGAGGTTGTGTATTGAGTATATTTGAATGCTATTCTTCTTCTTCTGTTAACTGCATCATTATATGTACTTGCTACTTAATCGTGTTCATTTTTTAAAAATCATTTCATTGTGTCTTTAAGTGTGGAGAGCAACAGGGAGATGCTGACATATGCATGCATATATATCATCTGATTTCTTTTTAGTTTATGTGGGTATCCATCCCATTAAGCATGATGTCAAAAGATTGAGGCCTTATGATTAGTTTGCATAACAGAAATAATGAATAATTAGATGATTATAACTCTCAGATAACCTTTATTTTATAATCTTTTGTGTAACATTAGGTAGAAAGTAATCTATCTAGATTTAAAAAGGTTTATAATCCTAAATTATTATTTAATTTTCTCATTGAAATGTTTCTTGGAGCCTATTCAGCCATCTCAATCATTCATCATCAAATGTTTTTTGCATGTTAAAAAAAATCCCACATGATTTTTATTTGTGAACAGCACAGAATATTTAGGTGATCAGTCTGTTGTAAATGCTTATAGTCCACACAGGAATAGTCACAATGACCCACCGGTTTTTTCCCCTTGTTTTTGCATTCACTGCAGAAGTCAGGATCTACATCAGTGTCTCCGACGAGAATTGGGCTGATGTCAAACAGCACCAGCTCCGTGTTGGTCTGTCCTCCATCCACACTGAACACTCCGGTCCAGAGCACCACTGGCCCACCCGGGATCACAGCAGAGGCGATGAGTCTGCTGGCTTTACCACCATCAGAGATACTGAGGGTTGCGCCCCGCAGAGACTTGAGAGTCTGCAGCTTGCTTGTCTGTCCCTGGAGCCAAATGAGACGGACTTTGTTGCTCTCATCCCTGGAGGCCAAGTTGGAGAAAAGATATATGATTGAATTCACCTGAAATCCATCAACAAACTCCACACTGCTTTCACTTTTGATGAAAGGGTTGATGGAATTCGCGATTTTGGAGAATATTCCTCCTTCCTGATTGTTATTCGTATTATAAATGTTCACTGTATCTGCATCAGTACAGTCGCCCTTTGAGGACTGGCCTTGGTATTGCTGTATGCCCGTCAGGATGTAGGTCTCGTTTGTAGTCTGCTGCTCCACATTGACTAAAAAGCCGACAGACGCGCTGCTGTTCCACAGGGATCCCACCCGGATGTGCTCTCTATACAGCACATTTGAAATGTTTTTGAGGTCCAGCACCTCGCAGTAACCGCACTGGATCACACCGCAGCTGATCACAGTTTTATTCTGACCAAACGGCAACAATATGTTGACTTTGAAAGTTCCGTTCTGCTTGTCCTTCTCAGAAAACCGGGAAAAATGCGCATCATTCGTCTGATAACCACCTGTCAGGATCCCTCTCTGGGTCTGAGTCTGGAGCAGCGTCAGGTCGTGGCTCAGTTGGTACAGAGTCTCCTCTGTTGCGATGTAAACCGTGTTGTTGGCCACAGCGAAGTGGCGGATGTTTCCTTCAAAAGTGAAGCTTCCAATCTCCTGCAGGCACCAAGTCGGTGCTCCCCAGAGAACAAGAAGCAGACCAGGCAGCAGCAGCAGCAGCAGCAACATCTTGTTGCGATGATGGCAGCAAAACGCTCACACACTGACGGGCTGCATGACACACTGCTCCTCTCCACACTGTCACTGGTCGTGCGTAAAAGCACAGAGAGTCTCTACAGAAAGCAGAAGTGATGGAGGTGGGAGGGAGAGCGTCCAGCGAAATCGAAAACTAAAACAGCTTAATATTTCTAAGATTTAATGATTTTATAACATTACTTTTTTAACTCAGGTGCATTTTTTTTTTCAACTTAAACCACGTTTTAAAAATGAATCTACACAGTTTAAGTCTCACAAGTGAACTTCTGCTGCAGTGCAGGGTTCAAGACAGCCTCCTCCTGACTAGAAGGCGTTTGATACACTTAATCATTTTTAACTCAAAATAGGCTATAATACCCACTTCAAGAAGAACCAAAACAGACTCTCAGCTGGGCAGCAGAGGTTTCTGTTTGTCCCGCTTTATAGTCAAACCCCACGGAACATCATGAACACATTTAATGATCATAAAGCATCTAAAATCATGCAACAGCCTCCTTTTCAGCAAAGAACAACAGGCTACAGATTGAGGTTCCAGAGTTATCGGGTAACCAGTCATGAAAAACGCAATAGGCCTATACAACCTTTATTCAAACCACAGAACAGCAAAGAGGACAGCTTTTTTAAGTGATGTCGGGATGACATCTAGCGTCCGCTTTGGAAAGTTCATTTCTCTATTTTTTTTCATTTTTATTTTTTATTTTTATTTCACTGATCAAACCGATAGGACACTTTTCCATAAAACCATTAATTTTTAATCCAGGACTGTGAGGGTCAGGCAGATGTGAGACTGCAGACTTGTTGCTTAATAGTCTTACTTTGCGTTTCCACAATATAAGAAATTAGAAAGGCATCTAGGGGACAAAAGTCCCTAAATATATTAGTTAAAACGATTAAGGAAAAATGAAAAACGTAAATAAAGGCTATTTTTGATGTATACATGAGGAATGTGTTTATTTACCGTGTACTAGCCCCCGTGGAAACACTACTGCATAAATCAGACTGAAAATAAAACATTTTTGAATGTGTCACAATATACATATTGTTGTACTTTCATTTTTCTTTTTTTTTTTCTTCATGTCATTATTATGCTACTTAGTGTTGCTTTGTAATTTTGCATGCCATTTTTATATGTAAATTTCAGTCATATTTACTCTCTCATTGAATGCATTATCTGTCAAATTCAAGTCCAATTTGCTTGCAACTGGGAGATGACTTTGAACGCCCCGCTGGTGATGTCAGATTAGAGTTTGCGATCAGCACTTCCGGTTACTATCTGGAGGGACTGGAAACGACGACACGAAAAGGACGTGTCTGTCAGGCGGATTTGTGTTTGTGAAGCCACGTAAGTAAGTTTTTATGTTTGTTTAACTTTTCCCGTTTGCTTGTCAGCGTTTTGTAACATAATTGTAACATTAGATGAGCAGTTTCGCTGCTAACGCTAGTTAGCTTAGCTAGCATGCTAGCGAATTTAGAACAGTTTCATAAATGTTGCTATATGTTGGGTGGTTGTCGCGATCTATTTTTATTACTTCGGAGGGTTGCCCAGGTATATTAACGGCAGCAGAAGTTTAGGAAATACTGGAGCATCGTGGGCTGTCGATAACTTTATTGCTAACTTTACACATTGACGTTGGCTCTGCTCCCAGCCACCCATGAACACACCCAAACACACGTGCACACAACGAAATCATTTCCCCCTTCCTCCGCCCACACACTCTGTCTTCCCCACTAAGCCCTGGGTCTCAAACTGGTCCACGAAAGGGCCGCTGTGGCTGCAGGTTTTTGTGCCAGCCAAGCAGAAGCACACCTGAATCAAGTCATTCAAATCACCTGAGCTGTCTTCACTCAGTTGACTAGCAGCATCAG
>JAOWBC010000904.1:13713911-13732759 GCA_028566105.1 Hypoplectrus providencianus | reverse complement strand
CAGTGAGAATGCACGACACTGGTTATGCTGATGCCACACAGATTCATGTTCAACAAACTGAACTATCCCTTTAAAGCACCAAGCCCAGCACTGCATGTGATGCATGAAATACAAATGTTACATACAAATGTCACATGGCCTATTTTAGTTTTACTTCTTATCTTAGCCATTTTTTTGTGATAGAAACAATTTACAACCTATTCAGAGATATGGTCCTCAGAAAAATAGTTTTCCAATCAAATTGGCTTTAATTCATTCATGTCATGTCACAGCCTCCAATAAGCTTTGATCTGGAGTACTCTGCTTGTCAAATAAACAATAGGCTTTGTCCACGCATTTACTTCATGACAGAAATAAAACTATTTTCTAAAATTAAATTGAATGAAGGCTCAAGTCTTTTTATTTCATTTTATCACAGGACTGAGTACAGAATACTGACATAGCTGAAACTATTATGTTACAATATTGGATGTGTGATGTAATGAATGTTTGTAATCCCCGTGAGCAAAAACCTCATGTTTTAGGCCTTTTCTGAACGCCCTGTTTCCAACGCCTTCAAGAAAAACAATATACAAATATGGACTGGAGGAGGTGCATTGGTGATCCTCTCTTTAGGTTTTAATGTAAAAGTCTTTGGATTAGATTAGCAGCCAGTGGAACTATTACAACTGTTGTAATCTGCTCGAATGTGCTGCTGTCTTAAGCAACTTGAGAAAAATTCCCCACACTGAAAAATTCCACCATAAATCATGATTTAATCATGATAATATAACAATTTCATTACAAAGTTATTTGATTGTTTTTCCCTTTGTTTCTTGTTTCTCAGATATCTTGTTCAGTCGTCAGAAATGTTCCAGTCGTGCTCCGGCCCAGACAACGAGTGGGTGTTTAGTCAGAGAGATGACGGACAAGGCTTTTATGATACTGGACCACATCCGCATAGCTGGCCCCAGTTCTGTCCCCCTCGGCCCAGTGGCACCGTTCATCATTCCCGCTCTCAGCATCCCTACAGCAGAGCGCAAATCCCTGTTTGGTGCCAATCCCAAAACACATGGAAGGTAAGAAGCCCCAGCAGAATGCTTAAGGTAACACCACTGTTAATGACAATCAAAGCATTTGTGGCTCTCATTTGAATGTGTTTCAATCACAAAAACAACACAAAGAACTTTAAAACAACTAATCTAGTGTAAAAGATCCATCATCAATGTGTGTTTTTCTTGGTCTCACACTCACACCTAATGAGCTGTATATCACCACAGGTATACAATTACTGTACTGGCAGGTAAACATAGTCACATGCATAGTCACAGAGCTTGATCAAATACATCATAAATATGAAACCCAACCAGGTCGTAAACACAGCGGGCCTCCTCAGGTGAACCTCCTCCTGCCTGCTGCATAATGACAGCTTGTTGCCCAGTCATCAGAGCACTTTGGAGGTCTTTTAAATTAAAAGTGTTAATGAAAACAGCCAAGTAAAGCCATTGTTGTATAGAGGCCTTTTGTATTGATATTAGTCTCCTTAACAATTCTGTGTGCTTACAATAAGTGTGTAGCTGCCTCGTACAAGCCTCGTTGTGACTATACTGCTGGTGTTCTCACATATCCTTAACTATCTGAATGAATTCTGTGTTTTAGGGGACATTTCACTGGAATTCAATCTCTAGGGATTGTAGCACTATTGTCCAGGCAACTTAAACCCCCACACAATATGCTGACAGATCACTGAGCCATAACTGGCTACTGCAATTACTGTATGCCATTCGATGCATGCCTGTTGTGTGTATTCATGTGCTCTTGCGCATTTCTTTTTTCTTTTTTTTTTCCCTTTTAGATTGCACAAAGATTGCAAAGCTCATTTGGGACTTAAAAAACGAGATCTATTTTCCTGCATTGCTTTGATGCAAAAGTGAGACTGAATTTTGGATGTTTTGGATGCGCTGGGGCTGTTGTGAAAGCAGCCAAATGACTCCCAGATCGGCTGTCTCCTAGGCTTTAGGGGAAGGGAATTCCTGGAAGGGAGATATGAATCAGACTATCAGAGAAGGAGGAACAGAAAACATCCCTACATTAGATGGATGACTGATAGACTTCAAAGCATTGTTGCAGTATGTTTTCTCTTGGCTGTAGGAGGCCTTTCATGTGCTAAAGTTGCTCTGGCGTGTGATGTGTGTGTTTGTGTGCATGAGCAAATGCATGTGGGTGTTTGTGAGTGGATACCGGCCTCGAGGTACGAGCTACCCTCTTCAGCACCTGAGGAGGAGAGGGTAGGTAGATGCAGGTGAAGGTGTAAATGGGGAAGATTCTTGAACCTAATGAAAATGCCTCTACTTCTCAGGCAACAAACACATGAAACTACTTATGCTCTATAAAAATAATTAGTTCATATTTGACCAAATATTTCCCTTAAAAAAATCTCAAATGAATGAATGCAAAGCAAGTTGATGGGCCTAGAAGTGCACTTGGAGAGCACACATCTCCTCCATTGGTTGCATCCTATCTTGCAGTGTTAATGAAAGTGAAAAATAATTTTTGCAACCACCCAGTAATTCTAAATAATTTCAAAACTGGCCGTTCCACTGTCCATGCCACATCATGAATTTCCATGAAAATCAGAAGACAGTAGACAATACAAAACCCCGAACCAAATGGGAAACACAATGTTATTTGCAAAAGAATCCTTTTCCACAGAGGCTTGATGTGATTGCTGATGGTCATCAAAATCCCCAAGTTTCAATAGCAGATTTGCAGCCAAATTGCAGTTCCACATTTTGGATTTCATTGTTGTCAGTCTGCTGTACTATAATGCAGAAAGAGTGTGTTGTTAGGCCAGCAGGATGTTCAAAAATCAAATCTGTGGTGTTCTGAAACTGCTGGCACATACAGCTACAACACTACAACTCAAGGCTTGTTTGTCCATATCCATGGCAGAGCCTGTGAGTCATGGTGGAAGCAGACACATAACTCTGGTGTGATGTTGGGTGGCGAATGAAGCCAAGCGAAAAAATTTCCACAAATTCGACTGGGCCTGCTTGTACACACTGTGGCCTTACAAGACAAATGCAGCAGTAACTTTTAAACATCATTTTGTCCATGCAAACACAGTCAGGTTTATCCCACCACCAAACATCAAGAGACGAGAAGACATAGCAAAAGGACAGGAAGCGAGCACAGAAAAAGAGGAGTTATGGCAGCAGGGACACTCGCAGGGCCAAAGCATGGGAGAGCAGCAGTGATTGGTTTAGACCACCCATCTGGACTGGCTGAGAGCCTGGGCTGGCTGGACTGCTGTTTGCCCGCTGAACTGGATGCACGGATGAATGAGCGGAGGGATAGAGACAGACAGAAGTCCCGTGTAATGATTCAGATAGATGTGAACAATGTGCTGGAAACATTAAATATGTCAATGGAAAACACACATGCTATCACCAGCAACCGCATGCTATTATGGTTCATTCTTTATACGGTATATCAGTTCAGCAAGGTTCAGGTTCAGTTCGTACAAATTCATTTATATTCGAGCATAAAATCTGTAGACATGTTAACCACTTTTCAACTCAGTGACCCAGAAATGTAGGGTGGTCATAGCAGATGTACTTATATAAAAAATGTTTTTAAAACTAATATATGAACTTAATAATACATTTGAATAATAATTAAATGAACTACCATGTAAAGCTAAATTGCTGATGCTGTTTGCGTTTGAAATTTTTTATATGCTGGGTCGATTTTCAACATACAAGAAGACCATGACCACTAATTAAAAGTCCCCACAAATAGTTTGGGGAAATTTATTCACAGGCTGACTGTGCTAAACTTGAGTGTTTACCCTCTCTACGTGCCCAACTAACAGTCCGCTTTACACAGCATACTGTAAATGAAATTAGCTAATCCAATAAAGCCTCAGACTCAAATTGTGTTTTCTAAGTGACCTGAGAAAATTAGCCCAGAGAGGGACAATGGTCTCACTTGTTTTTCTTCAGTTTCCTGTCTATAAAAGCAGAACTATACATAGGTAGGGAATTGTTGTACAGAGGATAATGAAGACAGCTTTTTAAAAGTTGTTGTCATGGAACCATCAACATGTGTGAAGGAAACAGTTGTCTTCTATCAAATGTATCTTATCGCCATCTAACAATTGTGTTTTTGTGAGCAGTATTAACATAGCTCAGATATTTTTTTGTATTTCTCATCAAAAAGCACAAATGAGAGAAGTTTTATTCTGGGGCTTCAAAAAAATCAAGATGTAATATATAGTTCTATGTGACAAAAGGGAAATGACTCAAAAGTTCCCAGCATGGAAAACATTATTATGAATGGTTTCTAAGCTTAGACTGTTTGAAGAAGTGGGCACAGTCACTGCAGTGTCACCCACTGGTTTTTAGACTCCAGTTTTAAAGGCAATGAATTTGGCATTTTGGCTGTTGCCATGTTTATGTAATATCAAGAGGACAAAGCTGGGGAGGAGTGTGCTAATTCATCAGCTAATGCTAGCACCCACTTGGTTAGCAAGGTGCACATGTAATTCAACAACAACACATTGAAGATTTTTAGGTAACCATGATGTTACAATCAACTTTCATGACCTGAGAACATACTGTGAAAGGGTTAAGTTCAAAGATGGAAACACCCAGTGCATAGCAGTAGTGACATGTTGATCACAAGATAACCACGCCCTGAATTATACCCTGTTTTAATGTACATTGTGCTCTAAATGGCATCATTATATACCAAATAAACATCATGCTTGATTAAAAAACTTTAGTGGTTAAGACCATTTTGTCATAGACGTCTATACTATCTGACTCTTTTGCCACCGGTGGAACACTCTGCTGACCATTGGAAAGAATGGCACTTTTGCATCATCTTCACTTTTCATCACTCATTTGCTCAGCAAATAACATTTAGACACTATTACAACTTCCTTTTGTTGTTGCATATCGTAGAAATGTAATCTTTTACCACATGATTGTTTGATGAAATTCTGTTTTTTGGAGAGATTTTGATCCTTTTGTTATGTCAGAGTTATCTAAGACACTAATCCGCTTAGACAGAATGGCTCTCTTAAAGTTCCATGTTTAGGTCGAGTGTCTCATGGACAGAACTTCATCCTAACAACACACACACACACACACATCCGACCTCTCCGACTCACCCTTGACCTTTTCCTACTCTGATTGTTCTTACCACATTAGAAATCTGGCAGTGAGACTATCCTGATAATTGACATGTAGAACAAAAACACAAGCCACTTCTGGATAAAACATATCATAATCCCTCTAGGTGGGGCGGCGGGGGGTTCCAAGGCCACCAAGATAGCTATTCACAACATCCAGAGACATGGAGGGACCTCCGGGAAAGACATTGTGAGGTGTTGGTATGAGACTTGGTATGACACTCCTGGGAAGAATGGTGATTAGTAACGAAGAGGATTGACTATACTCAAAGGCATTTGTGGTAGCATACACATGGCATTGGGGAATGGTTCTGAATGCTAGTTTAATATAGATGTTGTAGTTAAGAAACCTTTCTTGTTGCTGTTGATGTTAATGTTTTGTGAAAATACACGCAGCAACTCTGCTAAGCTAAGCATGGATGGGTCCATTTCATTGACTGTTGAAAGAAGCCTATACTATCGCCCACTGGTGTGTGGGCAAGGTTTTTCAGGCCATCGGGTTTTTCATTTTGGACATTTCCACCCTCTTCTTTTTTTTTTTGGAGCCAGAACTAACAATATTTGGACATGAGTTTGGCAGCATAATGAATCCAGCTTTCATGTTTCAACATAGTATTCCAATTGAAGTGAATGAGGGGCTGTCATATGTCTGAACTGGGTCAAAGTCTGCTTCTTCATCGGCGTCTTTCCATTTTTGATTGGTCCAGATACAGCCAGTGCAGGCTAATGATTGTCACCAGTACCGGCTCCATCAGTTGATGGGAAACACTGTAAGGCTTTCTCTTCAGGAGTGTGTCTGTGGCCCCTAATTGATTTGTATAAATTTAGATTGAAAACCTGATTGCACCAGTGGCATTATTGCTTCCTGTGTGTGCAACTGCAAGTTCTGCTAGATGCTAGATCTTCACCTGCCTTGTGTGTATAAGCTCAAGCACTAAAGTGATCAGTGACATGGTAAAAGGCCATTGTTCTTCTGTCTGTTAAGAGACAATGACTGTTAGTAATTATCTTAACAGCATGGGCCTTATCCTTATCAAGACTCCTACTCCATGGCTATTATTCCTTTTGTATAAATCACATGCAGAAACTGGAAAGTTATAAAGCCATTTTAACTGAACAGGAAGAACAATCCTTTTAACTCTTTTTTTTTTTTTTTTTGTCTTTTTAACCACCCTTGACTTGTTCAACCAGCTGTAGCCTTTGGCACTTCATAATTTACTAACTCCAAACACTGAAGGTATTAAGTTGATTTGATTAAAATGTTGATATGATATGAATCAAATTGTGACCAGGAGATTCTGAAATCAATGTGGGAAAGGAATGGCATCTTAGGGTGCTTTCACACTAGACGCGCATGGACCACTTGAAATGAACCCTGGTGTGATTCCGTAGATAGGGTGCAAATATGTATGTAGCTGGATATACAAGAATTATTGGGGTGCTGCAATGTTCATTAAGGCTGCCTTTTAAGTTTTTCCCCCTTTTTTATGTATGACTTTTGCTTAACAGAATTGCTATTCTGCTCCTACAGAGTTCTGTGTCCTGCTCCAATCCCTCATAGCCGAATGGTTTCAGCACATCCCACATTACCGCAACATCCCCGGTTTGATTACTGCCAGGGATTTTGCATGGCAAATCCTTCTCTTTGCACTTGGTTTTGGTCTGCCTCTTCACTCCTGAGGGACTGTTTGAGTATTTGCCAACCAGGAACCGGATCCAAAATGGAACCGGTCACTGGAAAACTATCTCTACCACTGGCCCACACTTCCTTCGGTGCTGATGCCATCAGGGCTAAAACCCATGCACCTAATACAGCCATTCAACCAACCATTCAACCTTGGGTATCACAGGGGCCCCTGCATACTCCATAGCCTTTATAAGATTAATGCAATAGATGGAGCAGGTGTCTGCCAAAATTCCATTCCTATTTAAACCTCCAGGCCCATACCAGCAACCTAATCCTATTAGGCCTAATTGAGTGAAGTCGACAGTCTTTTTCAGTTAAACTAAGTTCACGCACTAATAGGATTCAAAAGGGGGCAAAAAAAGGTACAATGTGTATGGAGTAGTTGGGTTAGTGTGTGGCTGGGGAAGTGGACAGTGAGCATCAGGGAGCGAGGGAGCAGGGACTGTGTGTTGGGACCAGTAGAGGCTTCCTGCTGGGTTTGGGGATCTTTGCTTAAGAAAGAGGGAGGGAGTGGGCTGGAGGTCTCCCCGGAGGCTAGATAAGCTCAGAGGGGGGAACAAGAACAACATAATTGGTATTCAGGAACCCCTAGTGTGTTTGTGTGTTTGTGTGCTAATGATCCATGTGTAATACACTATTTACTGTATGAGGAAATCCAGTGTGTAACCTTGAATATGTGATGGAAAGGAAGATGTTAGTATCACATTTAAAGTGTATGTGTGGTTGGGCCTCCACAAATACAGTTACAGTAAACTGGAACAGGACAAAAAGGAAATGAAATAAATGATGTGGTCTAAAAGCATTAGGGAAATTGATCACAAATTACTTTAAATGTCAGGGCATGCTCTGGATTTTATAGACTCCAAATAGAGTGACATATTATTGGTGCAATCTTGTCCTCAGATGGTCCCATATCATGAGATGAGAAGTCTTCTTCTTTCTGAACTTTGGCTTGTAATGTTGAAGCAACATTGATGGTACAAAGGAGATTTTGCAGCTGGGAGCATTTAAACAACACATTCGTTAACTGAACCACTGAAATACTTCATTGTCATCAGTGTTAATGCCAATAAACATCTTTCTAACTAATCTAGGTCCCTTTTTACAAACAGCATTCATCAGTTCCCATCAAGATTTTTAATTAGCTGGGCTAAAGATTCATGAAAAAATTAAACATGTCATTTCTTATCAAGCCAACATTTACTTTCTTCAGTCAGTGATACCATCGATTTGTAGGGGAATTAAAAATTTTTCAAGATGAGTGTATGTGTCACCCTGGTAGTTCATCTTGGAAGGTCAGGACCTTAGTTCACATGGGTTCGATTCCAAAATTCAACCCTTTGCTGTTAAATTGTCTTCATTTTCTCTCCCTCCAATCTTTTTTTAAGATAAACTATCCAATAGAGACAAACCAAAAAAAAAAAAAAATGCAGGATATATCACACTCTATTAAAAAGTTCCCAAGGGTAATGCACTGTATGTTTTACTGTATTTTCTTGCTATGAAATGTTCATTGTCAAACATGGAATGGTTATATTATATAAACATAGAGAATCTAGACAATAGGATTTAAATAAAAAACTTAGAACTTTCTTTCATCAGATAAAACACCACTTCCTGTCTAAATAACTTTCACATTATTTATAGTAGGATACAAACTTGCACCAAAACTTCCTGGTACGACAGCAACCACAAGATAAGATATGGTGGCATGTCCCTAGGCCAAAAGACAGTAGGAAACATCAAGCTACACCTCATCTTATTGAATCGTTCTTGTTTACAGCGGGTGGATACTACATGATCTTATCAGGGCCCTTTGTTAACATGTTGTCCCTCTAAAGGCAGACTTCACAGTTAGCTCTGTTCAAAGAAAGTTAAGAAGAAAGCAAAACTGAAGCAAAAGTAATACGAATGTATAATGTAGGCGCATACCTGAATTAAAAGGTCACATCATGCACTTTTATCAAAGTGAAGATAAGTGCAGGATATTTCTTGAAAAGATAATCACAGTGATTTGAGTCCCTTTCATCCGAAACTTAGTAAAGCGTTTCCAATGGCCCTTTGAAACCAACTCAGACTGTGAAAAATCGAGAGGCACAAACTCTCTTCAGCACTGAAGGCAATTTTGCAAACAAGACTCAGACAAGAAACTGTCGAAAAACAAAAAGGGTAAAAACGAGAATTTGTGGTTTTATGGGCAGTTATTTGAACTTTGTTTTTTTCAACTAAGCAGCTGCTGTCTGGAGACTTATACTTAACACACTGACATAAAAGTGTCATCTAGAAAGAACGTCATAACTCTCAGGGAAGACAAGCGAAAACATCTTTCCTACCATAGGAAATGTATCTGTTTGCATGCACGAGTGAAACTCATGTCAATACGTGCAAACAAGGACATTTCAATGAAGAAACTGAATAAAAAAATAAAAAATGTCAGTATAAGCCACACACACACACACACACACACACACACACACACGCACGCAAGCTGCAAATTAAGGAGGTCATAGTGGGACACAGTGTTTAGCCAGTGGCGTCAGTGACACAGACACGGCCTGAGGACATAACCTTTCAGGGCTGCCCATAGCCAGAGGAGCTACATGGGACTCCCCTTTGAAGAAAACACATCTAAAAGGACTTGAGAGACAAAGGGTTAGAATAGGCTTTCAGTGATCTTACGTGGCCTTCAGTTGACATGTACTAGGAAGTTGTGAAAGCAGATGCTTTCTGTGGTTTTAAAGAGACAGAGCGACTTAACAGATTCATGATAGTTTTATTATAGCTTTTGATTACAGCTCGAGTCGTTTCAGCACCTCATTTTGTTTATTCTTTCGTAGACAAAAGCTGAATATATATATGTCATCTCACTTAGTTTTTGGTCATTTTTTTTTAATGCTAACAACTTCAAAATGTTGAGGTCACAGTGGTCCTGGCTATCATGAGGTAACAAATAAATGGAAGGTTTACTTGAATATAAAGTCTGCCCTGCAAGAGGATGTTGTTCCACTTATTAGCCTGATAGTTTCCATAATTCAATTACTAATTTTCATCAATTTTAATCGCATGCACATATAACGATAAACTCTCAGGTCACGATTCATAAAAAGTTCCCCGAAATGTGACCAAATAATCCTATTTCCTACAGATATCACTGATCGGAAGCCGTTTAGAGCATAAGTATTCAGATTCAACACGGAATACTTTCTTTCCTTTTCGAGTTTTGTTCAACAAGGAATGGGGTTTGTTTAGAAATATATGGAAAAAAATAGATACCCTTCAAGCCTTATTGAAACTTTAATGGTGTTTTCATCAACTGTGCCAACTCAGTGGTGCTAAGTCTCCATAAGCAAGTCAAAACTCACATCCCTAAGCATAAAAAGGGTCCATCTTCAATCATGGAAGGAAAGGATTTATGTCAACAAACTAGTGACATTTTGTTTATTTATAGATATTCAAAAAGTGTTTTTGCGCCAATTCTATTTTTCCCCCATTTACAGTGTATTGTATCCTGCCTGAAGTGACCTTTACAAAACAATACATTTGTGATAAAACCCTCCATTCACATTAAAGGATTTACAATCTTCCCGACAGACAATTAAGCCGTTATATGCTGTCTATTCTCCTAATCATGTTAAGAAGAGTCTGCCTCCATAGAAGTTTCCTAATCTCATTATATCTGATATCACTTGCAGAATGGCATTGCCTTTGTTTCTTGTATCTTCACGGAATCCTTTGTAAATGTCAAAATGTTTTTTCCTTCCTCCAAGGCAGACTCCTGTCCGTGCCAAAGAGATAAGGAAACAAGAATATGTACAGTGTGTCCCTAAGTTAAAGGGCTTTGTGTTGTATCCCCTGCACCTATTCTCAAGTTAAAGATAAGTAAATTTCTCAAAAAAATCTTAAAACAGAGATGACACGCACGATAGTATGTCTTCATCCTAAACTAAGTAATGCGTTTCCAATGGCCCGTTAAAAGTGGCTTAGACTGTGAAAAATCCAGAGGCACAAACTCCTTTCAGCACTGATGGGAACTTTGGAAACAAGACTTCATTCAGTTTGAAGATTCAGTTTTTGAGTTGTGCAAATTAGTGATACCTCTGCTTAGTTAAGCAAAATGATCAAACTCTGTTAAGGACATATATTGTTTTGGCAACACGTGTACTTGCTTTTCTAGAGAAACTTTGATCAAGTGATTGAAAAACATATTGAATTTTACATTTAATCTCTTCTTGATGAAAAGTTGGCTGTAGAACAAACGTGCTTGAGTTATAAAAGTAATGTTATGTACTTTAAAGACCTGGTAATGAGTCAATATGATCAAATTGTAATATGTTTATGAGAGCTTTGCTTGAATAAAGACATTCTTAGCAAAACTAATGCTCCAAAATGATTTTTTCCATGAATTGATTAGCTGATTAAATTGACAGACAGATATCATTAGTCTCTACACAAAGAATGACAGAAAAGCACCATATAAATGTTGTGTTTCTTGGTATCAAGTAATTCAGCTTGAAAAAATATTTGCCAAAAGAAAATATAGTCGAATGAGACAGGATGGACCAAATCGGTGAAGACGAAAAAACTAAGCGTACTGTGGAGAGAAATGCTAGTTGAGGCCCGAGGTCTATAAAGATCCAATAAGCCTTAAAGTGTAACCTGAGAAGACCTTTAACTGTCCACCTCAAACACCAAAGCCCTTTCCAAAACATTATGTATATATTTGTGTGTGTGTGAGCTGTAGAGACAGAGTCCAGTGATGGAGAGTGAACTATGAAAAGTCAGGAGGGAGGGGAAAAAAGACACACAGCTTAGTACAATGCTAGAACAGAGAGAGGGAGGGGGAAAAAAATCAAAGAATTGGAATAATTGGCATAATTCAAGGTGACTGGGCACAGTCAGGGGGAGTGTCAGTGTTGGGCGAATCCTTTGCCATCCTCAAAGAGAGACGGTCTGCACAATTAGCCACACGAACTCTGACCCCGCTCAGAATAATTAATGAATAACAGAGGGAATAAAGACAAAAAGGCGCAGAGCGGTCTGGTTGAGTGGCGAGCGAGGGTAATACATCAAAGAATGCCGTTAATTGGCCCTGTGGCTTTCATTCTTTGCCCTATTTCTTTCAATTCATTGACTCAAAATAATGGGTTCAGGTTCATTATCAACAGGTCGTAAGCCCTGGGAGTGCCAAAATTCAACAGGAGAGTCAGGGGTGTGCGCTCGCCTGTGCATGTGTACAAAAATGTGTGTGATGGCTTAGCTTTTTTTTTTTTCGCGTGGCCCCCCCAAAAGTCCTGACGACATCAATCCCACACAGGGAAGAGTTGTGGTTGTGTTGGGAAGAGAGCGACAGGCCTCGAGTCGCGGGACAGTCTGTGGTGGTGAAAGCGAGTACGAGTGCAGGTTTTGTCGTGTGTTTGTGAATGCTACAGGTGTCGGCACCATGCTGGAATATAACTGGTACGGACAGGTAAGTGAGACTGACACACCTGCTCTGCCGACGTTGCTTTCACTTGTAAACTTAGTGTTGGTGCCTCATTAAGGCCTCACAGTTGCTTCGGTGACATAGTAATGATCAGTGCATTCAGTACTGATTTTTTCTATGACACATACTTACTTGACTCTTTCCATTGGAGGTTAACTTTAAACTTATACTTCGCTACAAATATTGTACTTTTTACTCCACGACATGTAGATGCCAGATTTAATTGCTTTCCGCTCCGATTTAACATGAAAAAATGTATACATGTAATGCGATTAGGTGTGTTTTAAAATTAAACATCACAAAAGTACATAAAGCAGTTAATATGCGCCATATATTTGCAACATTAAAAGCTGCGGCATAAATGCATCAATGCATATAATATAACTATATTGAGATAGTTCAAGTAAATTTTTCGATTTTGTCACTTTTCTACTTTTTCTTAATCTAAATGCAGGACTTCTTGAAGTGGAGTCATTTTACAGTGCACTTTTGGTACTTTAACTTAATAAAGGGGTCTCATTACTTCTTTTCATCACGAGTAATAATAGATGGAAGGATTATGTGGATGACTACAACACATCTACCATGATTAAAAAAACCCTCATCCATGGTCGAATTCCCAAACAATATTTTTCTGTCATGTGCCTGTCCGTTTGCTCTACAAGAGTGCCCTTGTTTCCGACAGCTGTGAAAGGACTATGACAACTCAATTCCATGTGAAATTTAGAGCTGAATTATGTGGATTTAAATTGTACTGGACTCAGTGAAAATTATTCAACCCTGAAATCTCTGTTGGAATGATAATACCAAATGGAACACAATCAAAAGCACAGCGCTGCACTGCCAGTTTAACAGGAATACAAGTCAATTAATGAGGAGCAGGCACGGCGAGACGGATGACGTAAGGAGCAGGGAAAGCAGTCAACATAACACTCATCAACTGTCTGTATGGATAGAAATAAAGTAAATAAGTAAATTAAAAAGAAAAATACAAAACTAATACACCACAATGATAATCATGATAAGTGATAAGATAATAAGACATTAATGAGGGCTCTATTAGTATGTATGTTACTAGCATATTGGTTCTTTATTAGAAACCATAAACTCTAGATTAATGGTAAATTTTTGTACCTTTACATAGAGCATAATAATAATAATAATAATAATAATAATAATAATAATAATAATAATAATAATAATAATAATAATGAGAACAATAATAATAATAATCATAATAATAATATATCCTAGTCATTAAATAATCTGTCAACATTTTTGATGTATTTGTCATAATAAATTATTGACATTACTATTATTTTATTTTGTTATAGTTGTAAAAATAAAAACTCCTCATACAAATATATTTTTTTCCTGACTCATAAAAAACTAATGTATTAATTCACACAGCTCATTTGACTAAAACTGTGACAATTATGAAGGATAAAACACTTGACTTTATTATGTATGATGATAAAATTGGGGCATTAATTATTTCTTAGTAAGCACAAACTAGAATATTCAGCTTCTCTTTCTTAAGGCAGCAACCCAACATCTTTTCCTCAAATGTTACCACCTGAAGCCAGCATTCACTCTTTCATCTTTGTAAAGAAGTTTTCTTCCCGTGTTACCTGAACCTTTTCTTTATCTGTCTCCAGCTCTCATTCTTTCTCTCAAAGTCAAAAACGTGCAGTTTTGTAACAAAGTCATGTGAAAGCACTCTCACTCACGCACAGAGCCAGACGCACCATGAAAGTCCGACAGGCAGGAGGGTTGGTTAACTCAATTACCGTAACTTTTTCTGCTCCCGGCACGTGATTTTGTGAGAACTACCTCGCTGCTTGGTACACACTCTGAAATGATTTCTGCCATCCTCTTGGAGTCTCCTCTCTCCACCAGTCCTTTTTTATTGCTACACACGAAAGGGTTCCCACACCTGGGTGAGCCATGTCAAGCAATTAATACCCTGAAATACTCTGAAGTGAGTCTTTTGGTCTCTGGGGCTCCCCATTGTGATGAAACGATTGGTGTCGTCTCACGTTAGCCTCGCACAGGTGCCTTCTCTGCCCGCACATCAGATCATTAACACGGCCAGAGATGGAGGGAGAGAGACTGATGGAAGCGCACAAACAATGAGCGGTGTTCATGCAACTTCCTTCATTACACATGTTGTACTGCAGATAAGATATTCATTTCATTAAAGTCTTTGTTGGTAATGCATTCAAGGATTTTCTTGCGTCACATTTAAAAGCTACAGAATGCTTGCAATTTTTGCAGCTGTGTCACCTCTTTAAGATGATTGAACTTTGCCTTAAATAGATAATACAGATAGATGTTCTGTGTAATGCATGATAATGTTAACCTAAGTTTGTATAAGATGATTTCTAGAACATGATTAAATGAACTGAGACCAATGGCTGTTATCTAAATCAATTTAAAAGTTTATGGTATGCTTTGGATAATGCCAGCTGTTATGTAAAAGTATATACAGTTTGTAAAGGGATCAAACATGCACTGATGTCAGCAAATTCCTTTAATCCCTAATGCATTTAAAAGTGTTGCAAACACTTCTATCAAATAAACACTTCCATGATTTACAACTAATTTTCATGGTCATTTTTGGTTCACTGATGAGATCTGTCATTGTGAAAACTTCACAGACAGAAGGATAAAAACAGTCAAGCAACATTCGCTCCAGTTCATGCGTGCATTATCAACGCATAAGTGGGATAAATGCAACGCATGCTTGAACATTGACAGTGGTGGGAGCAGAGGAGAGTTGGTGGTGTGCAGAGAGGTTTCGTGCTGGATAGATTTTAAGAATGCACCTTTTCTAAACTGGAGTTAAGTTACTGAAGTAGGAAATATTGTGTGAACTGGAGAGAAACGTCACAGCGTTAGATAACGGCCAGAAGATTTCATCATTTAATCCTTTTGGACATTTGTGTGAATTTTTTTTTTACGACTTGTGCATGAATTATTTTGTTATAAACATGCATTGTGAGGTCACAGTGATCTTGACCTTTGACCTCTCAATTCCAAACTGTTCATCTGTCACGATGAACGATGACCTTTCACCGCCCAAATCTCATCAGTTCATCCTTGTGTCCATGCAGATGTTTCGCCAAATGTAAAGAAATTCCACTTAAACACTACTGATATGTTTTACCATGAATAAGGTGAAAATGCAGTCACAATGACCATGGACTTTAATTACCAAAATCGGATTAGTTCATCCTTGAGTCCAAGCGAATGTTGTGCTAAATTACAACTTAAAAAACTTTTAGTTTTCAGGAATGTGTACATTCCCAAGAATGAAGTGTACAAGAGGTCACAGTGAACTTGAGCCTTTACTAATAAAAGAGAAATAGTTCACCCTTAAGTCCACATGGATATAGTGCCAAATTTGAATAAATAGCCTTTGAACAAAAAAATAAAGTCTGCACATTCTGTATTTTTTATTGAGGGAGATGAAGCTCCAGAGTCTTTGGTTATGGGTAGTTAAACAGTTCATACACAGAGATATTTTTCCTTCTGCATGTAGTAGATGCTTCTTGTTTGGATTTTAGATCAAACCTGCTGGCCCAATCTTGGGCACAGGTCATTCAAGTGCCACGTAAAGCTTACAAAGGAGTTGATAGGCGCAGCTGCTTCATTTTGGTAAACTCTGTTTGTTGGAATGAAGTCACTGGCATGTGCTCGTCTGCACTGCAGGAATTGGCAGTCGCAGATTCTCTGTAACACACTTTGAGCTGGCAGCGACTAAATGATGAAGAAAGTAAATTGAACTCAGGCACAGCTAATTACCCAATTTACCCGAGTCTGGAAATCGGGGTGATGAGAGAGGACGGCCAGCGGAGTAGCATGATCTAATAAAGGAACCGGAAAATAAATAAAAATTTGGAAAAAGTGAATATTGATTATATTAACGAGAAGGAATAAAGGAGATCTATGTTCTCTCAGTCACACGGATTTGGCGCGATGGAGGGGCACGTTTATAGGGTTATGGGGCAGATTGTTCTCATTCAGTTTAATATTCATGATGATGATATTGCTTGAGAAGTATTCAAGCTCATACACATGAACTGTGATGTAACAGCATGGTCTAGCTGCAGGTCTAGAGAAAAACTGACCAGACTTGCATGCGATAAAAGCCTGGCCTTTACCTTCTGATCCCCTCACTTCCATTCTTGGCCTTCCTCTCGTGTATCGCTGGGACGAGGAGCACTTGTACTCCTCCATTCGTCACAGCATCCCACTCATTCAAACGGCAGAGGCACAAAGATAGCCAAACAGAGCAAACAAACAGCTCTTTGTCCACAGCACTAACCATATATGACTAGTTCTGGTAAGGTCAAAGTTGATTTAATTTTCTGCTTAGTTCTCATTAAACAGCTATTGCATTATTTAATTTCCCACAATCAAGTTAAAGGAGGAGGGGTAATCAATACATCTCCGACTGAAGCTTTTGAACAGCGGCTTGTAAATTTAGCCCACAAATGCACTTTCTGTTGGTTAGGGAGAGGAGAAACCCGACTCATGCTGTGTTTAGATTCAAATATCAAGGTTGATCAATCAAATTTTTCCTTTATAGCTCTCTTAAGATTTTCTTGTGGAGTAGCCTTATTTATTTGTGAAGACTTAAATTGGAACAAAAATTTCCACATACTGACGCAGGTGCAACACATGAATGTAACACGTTGGTGGAGATTGCATGATAAGTAGTTAGCATGCATGTAGATTACCAGCAAGCGAAAAGCGAGAAAAACAAAAAAACAAAAAAACAAAAAAAAAACATAGCTAAAAACATACCACGGCAAATTGGATTTTATATGTCAATACTTTGAAAAGCCACAATAAGAAACCCTTAACTTCCTGTAAAGACAAGACTAATCAGCTGAGTCTGACCAATGTTTCCTCAAACATTGGGAATAAATGGCTAAAGTAGTTAGCTTAAAGTACTGTACAGACATTTGAGGTTGGTATTTCAAAGTAACGGATAACCATGTTCAAATCAAAAATAATGAATTTATGGATAAACAGTTGACATCGTGAGCTAACAGCATGTTAAAGATAGCAAAAGTTCAAAACACAAAATGTTGAATGAACTTAATCTATTGATGCTTTGCACAAATGAATAGCTTAAATTAAAGGATGAAAGTAAATAAATGGTTATTGGCCATTGTGCAGCTTCGTATAGTAAGAAATCTTGTTGAATAAGAATTATTAAAGGATCTGCGCGACATAGTGAACTTAGCCTGCTACACGTTTTTTAAAAAGTATAATAAACTATTATGAACTTTAAGGTAAATACCAAGAGATATTGTGAAGGAATCAAAAAATAGAACATTAAAGAACTAACAAAGAGGTAAAAAAAAAACAACAAAAAAACACCATCTGATGCGCTATGCATTTACATATCGTGTTCTGGAGAAAAGGGATTGATTTTAGATAGAGCTGATGTAAGACTGCAAGTAGTTGGTAATGCCCAAAAAACCTATGGAAAGCACTGCGGTTACATCGACTTTGTTCAACAAAGTTTCTTGGTATGGTCAATTTGAATGAAAACACCAGAGGATGTGTTTTGACACCAAAATATGCAATGGGCGCACATTGACTGACTACAAATGATACAGGAAATACAAACAAATGCCCCTTGGTTGGTCTTCTCCATGACAGTTATTATTGGATTTTTGTAGTCACGATCGAGGAGCCTTTTTGTCTATTAATTATTTGCTTGCAACAGTCTGGATCATCAGATCATCCTTATCTACGGAAACTTTTAGGTGCTGACCCGAAACTGCAGTTCAACACGTGCACGTGCAAGATAACGTTGTTACATCAGCACTTTGAAACCCGGTTGTTATCCAGTGAGTAACTTACACAAAGTGTGATATTCAAACTTAAAACATTTAGCCTCCTAAGCAAACAAACAGTGCTTTGTCTACAACACAAACCCTATTTTACTAGTTCTGGTAAGGTCAAAGTTGATTGAATTTTCTGCTTAGATCTCATTAAACAGCTCTTGCATTATTTCATTTCCAACAATCCGGTTAAACGATTTATCAATAAATCTTGATTTCATTTAATTATTGAGACTGTCTTAACCATTTATTGTCTCCATGTTTTCTGCACAGCCCTGGCAATAAAATCTCATCATATTTACTTTCCTATTAATAGTTACGAATGAAAGATATTTGTATGGACTTGTACTAGGGGGTGTTGGTAAATACACAAAGTCATACATGTGATATGTAATATTCGAAATAATGGAATTGGAATGGTATAAGCAACCTTATCATGCCTCTATAATTAAATCTTACTGACTGACTTATGAAATGAGACGACACTGTTATGTGTTAGAAATAGAATTTGAAACATATACTCCATAAAATGCAGCGCTGACATTTAAATGACTTGAACCAATGTCTGCAAAGTAGAAAAAGAGTCAAAACCCACACAGAACATTTAGAACCAGGAACTAGATCTACAGTCTTTACTCT
>JAOWBC010000904.1:13693532-13704220 GCA_028566105.1 Hypoplectrus providencianus | reverse complement strand
CTCAGAGAACCGGAAATCGCTATATAGTAGACAGTACTGAGTTAGCTGACTTTATGACTTATCCCCACTTGTGGTGATGGTAGTGAATCTTACTGAGCATTTCATCTAAACACTACGCTTTGGCATTTAGCATCATCCTATAACTGTCAGTAAGACAATGCTATTCAGTCACTGTTTAACAAAGGTTATCCGTATTTCCACTGCATGGTTCAGCTCTGCTTAACCTGACACAATTTTGGCATTAGGTCCATCACTCTATTTTGCTTTCGACAGTATTTTCTCAATAGTACAGCTTTTGCAAATGGACAACAAAAAAGAGCAAATACAGTCAAGCTGAGCTGTATTGAGAAAACAGTAATAGTCTGATATACTTCTTAAATTAAACAGGGGGATATGGCAATATGGGCTAAAGGTGACATTACTAATATAGGACCTGGGACAAACATAGTTCAGAGAATAAAAAAGAATTCTTCTTTAACCTCACATTACCTTTTACCAATCATTTACTCTCATTCGGGCTTATTGTATACAATAATGTGCTAAATTAGGCACCAGCATTGTTTCTTATCCATTTGTCTCATACTTTGACTGGATTAGTTAGGAGAAGTCATGGAAAAAAAATAGCCATGCAGCTATAAATCAAGTCTAGGCAAGCCCATAAAGCATGCTATTTTGATCAGTGAATGGAATACATTTAAGAGGAAGTTCAAAAAGAAATCTGGGTAAAAGACACAGACAAGATGACCATCATCAAATACTAATGTAATGTTACCAATGCTAACAATATATGTATTTTTAGTACACCCCAAAATACACCACAGGACATAAACTCATAAAGCAAGTTATAACTGTGAGTGTCTTTGTAAGTTCCAGACTATTTAGTAAACTAGAGAATTATGTACGATGTCCCCCTAAAGAAACCATTCAAATACAGTAATAAAGACCTAAAAATAGTTTTATTGCAGTTATTATTTGGGAAACTAATAATACTGAACTGTCTACATTGAAACCAATGAATGAATGAAAAGGCTTGGTTAAAAATGGCATTAGAGTTATTTAAAAGCCCTATTAGAGAACAAGGGTCAATTGTGCTGCCACAAACCCTGGAGCAGGCAGGAGAGGACGTTGGGAGATGACCACTGATTGGTCAGTCAGACTGAAAAGGGCGGTCCGCATGAATTAGTGACGACGCTAAAAGCAGATATCCTGCAGTGATCAAACACTGGGGGATCTGACAGTCCTGTGTTTGAAGTGATTATCATGCTACGCAACATAAAGGCTTACCCCCAGCTTTGGGCCTAATTAGTTCACTTAGGGCCCTTTATAAGACTTTGGTAGGGGACTGGGAAGAACAGATACTCAGTGAGAAGTCAGCAGCTCACCAGGATAGCAGCAGCAGATCTGGATTCTTAAAGTTGACTTGCTGCCACACCAAAACAAACCAAATCCGAAGATTTTCTGCTTTTCTGAGAATGCCACACTTAACTGACTGCAGCTACTTCACCATGCGGGACGCAACCAGAGCTTCAAATGTAAGAATATCAAAATTGAAAAAGTACTCGGCAAAATGCGTTTGGCAAACAGTGCTGATGTTTTCTAATGTCACATATCTGTAAGGCTTTTATTATTGGTTTGACAATCTTGACTGCCAGCTGTATATGTATGTGTTACTGCAAATTGATGGATTTTGAAAGTAACCAAAAATATTTATTTTGTTGGTCAACTTAAGCTCAGAAGAAAAGATTTTTTATTTATCACCATTCTCAGTCTGAATCTGGTATTAAATTTACATTATATGGTAACTTGATAAAAGACCTTAAGAAATATTCCTAATTCTCACAGACACTTGCTACACAAATCCAACATGACTCGATTTACCATAAACAGCAGTGCTGCAAGTCTGTAAACTTGCTCTACATAAGTGACTCATTTGGGAAATACTGACTCATCACCTTTTTTGTAAAGCCATGGCAAACACTTCTTGTACATCTCTTAGTCAGCGCTATTTCAGTGCTGAAACACGTTTTCCTACTCAGTCAACTAACTGAACTTGTTTGCTCACAGGTACAGAGCCACCTGGAGAACTCAAAGTTCCATCTCCACCAGACCCAGAATCAGCAGGTCAAGCAGTACCTGACGCTGGGCTCCAAGCTGGCCTCTTCGGCCGGGCAGGGCCACACCATTCCACATCCACACGCCGCCGGCCAGCCACTGGCCTCCGTGCCGATAATGAGGAATGGACACATGCCCTCTGTCAGCGACGGCAGCAACCCCAACAGCCCCGTTACCCTCCTTACTATGGCCAATCATGACAGCGAGGTGAGTGGAAAAAGAAACTGAACTGTGATGTTGCTGAATATATGGAACTGAAATTGAGAGTGCTCAAAATGTGACTGGAAAAGAGTGAAAATGTCACAAAAAATTGGAACCAGACTGGGTCATATACGGGCAGACTGTGGGTCATAATTTTTGTAGATTTCACAACATTCCCAACATGTTTTCCTGTCAACACTCCAGTCCATTTTATGCCATTTTCTTTCATTAAGAGAGATTAATTGTGGCTGGCTCTTTGTTTGGACATCTAATATAAGTTAATTCAATTGAATTTATCAATACGCTTCTAAATTTTTGTCTGAATTGGGTATGAATCTCAGAGAGTAGTTCCAATTAATCATCTAAACAAAGTGATGCCATTATTGATCTCCCTCTCTCTCTGATGTGTTCATCAATAACTTCAGACATGCAGTCTCTGATGAGAGAACCCTTTCAAATGGAGGAAACTAGTTTGATAACAGATGCATGTTTTTTTCCCGCCAACACAGCTAACAAACTTAGGCTGTGGAGAACTTGTCTGTTATTGAATTAGTCTCCGGACAATCCCCTCCTTCCTCATGTCCATTTTGGTTTGAATGTTGAGATTTTAAAAGATCAGACTTGGACGGCATTGATATTCTGGTACAATCATCAGCAGCCTGTCCATGAGTACACTGAAATTACTGTTTTCTTTTAGTTTCCAATGGATGAAGTTATTGATGACCTAATTAGTCTTGAATCCGGTTTCAATGATGGGGGCTTGGATTGCATGGAGCCTAACATCATAACGCAAAACAATGTAAGTATGAATCACCTTAACAGCTACATGGTATATTTGTTTAAAATGCGACAGACTATCAGCAGTTTGAAGGTCTTTAGTATTGATTTCTGCACAATCCGTTATTTGTTAACATGCTTGCATTATCGCAGTTAAAGTGACAGTACACCCCCAAAACTTTTTTCCCCCTTTTACCTGCAGTAGCATCTATTAATCTAGAGTACTTTAGTGTGAGTTTATAAAACTACAAAAGGAAAAGAAATTGTATTTTTGAATTGGAGATGAACTGTCCCTTCTTGTTTCTCATGCAAAGTTCCTCATCTAATGACTTCACTCTTTTTCAGTGGAATAGGGACTTGATAGTAAGGTTCTTCTGCCCACACATTTAGGCACAGGCTTGACTTGCTTGGGAAAAAGGGGACCCGTCTTAGTTTGGGGTCAGCTTAAGTCTGGAGATGAGTCAAAGTTCATTGGGGCTTACCAACATTTCTCACATTACTCAAGAAGATCACCAGTGCAGATTAGGTTAAAAAAGGAGTTTGTTTGTGGACAGAGGTAGATACATAATGACAATACAACAACTGTTTAACCAAGGTCCAGTCTGGGTTAGACAACCGACAAGAAATGGCACCACAGACAAGCACTATCAGTAAGGATTCATGGTCAAGAAGGAATTCAAAAACTCTGGGCAAAAATGTGGGACAAGTGGTCCATTTGGCCGAAGAACACAGCAACACCTGAGCCAAATACTGGGAGAATTTGTGAGATAGGAACATTAGGAATCTGGTCTGACTCTTTAAATACAGACTGGTAGACAAGGAATCACACACACCCAGATAAAGTGACACACAGCAAAACACAACAGATACTGTGACAGAGCAGGAATGAGAGGGAGGGGGTGGGGAGCCAGTGGGTTTCAAATGAGGACAGAAGCGCAGCAGAGGAGTGAGAGATTTTGTTGGAGAGAGTTACTGAGCCATTGGATTGGGCTAATGCATATACTCCCTATGGGCTTGTTCAGGAATGATACCATGCTTAAATGGATCAATTCGTCCTAATTAGTCATACAGTACGATGCATCACGTCGTTTCGCCGTGTCAACACATCCAGGAACACAGACGGGAGAGGGACTGAAGTGATTACAATAGGAGTAGTAGGGGAATTGTTGCAATCTTTCATTTTGATAAGCACTTTTGTCCCCTCCTCCTCCTCCTCCTCCTGCTCTTCTTCTCCCATCTTAGCGAGATAATGAGAAAAAAATGCACATGCAAACTAAACCAACTGCAGATATCTGAATGTCTGCAGTTTCTTCTGTTTTGTTTCTTCTGCCTTTGCCTCCCATTCCTTCCCATCTCTTGACTTGACATGCAGCCTTATCACGTTCACCAGTCTGGCAGTTAGATTTGACACACATGTCGTGGATAAAATTGGCTGCGCGCATCATGGAATGCATGGTGGCTTCTGTAGCATTTTCCCATAAATACACAAATGCGAATTAGACACACATGTGTGTCAGCACGCCATATCTTGACATCTCCCCAGTCCGTGAAAAGACGTTATTATCGCAGAACTGATGCACGCTTTTCCCAGACAAGAAGAGACCCGTAGGAAAACAGTTTTGCCTCTGTTCAAGCAGTTGACCTAGCTAGCCTTTTCATCTAATGGGATGCTATTTTCAACACAGAGGACATCTCTGTATTAGGGGCACTTTCAAGTAGAGGGGTTTTGTAAATGGTGCCACTGGCAGATCAGTGCACTGAGTCTGGACAAACCAAACCTCAGAGGGCTGCAAGTCTGGGTGAGAGGTTAGGCTTAGATGGTGTAAAGCTTGGGGGATGACCTGGTCACAGCAAGTTGAAGTTCTAGTTTTACTCATTGTGATACAAGATAAGCAGTCAATTTGAACATGGCAGCAATTCATGAGTTGGGTTTGCCCCGTCCTGCTGAGGGAGACGTGGATACTACAACTCCCTGCTGGGAGGTCCAAAGCCACAGGCCTGGGGGGGGCTGAAAACCTTCTCTGCAAGGCTCTGATCAACCCACTTACCTTTGTCATTTTTTGTCAATGCTAAACAAAGCCACACAGCAGTGAAAAACAACTATTTATGTAGATGCTAATCTTTTTTAAAGTGAAATGTGGTTGCTTCCCCAGTGACTGACAATTCTCTTTCTTTCCTTCCCCCCTCCTCTGTCTTTCTCCTCGCTAGGTGTCCCTCAGTGGCAGCATGCTGGACGTCTATGGGGGTGAACAAGGTATGAACGCCCCTAATCGTGGATTGAGTCCCACATCTAACCCCACAAAGCTCACTGTTAAGAGGGAATACACAGGTATGAACTCATACCATAGCACTGATCAAATAACTAACAATTTAATGAATAATTACATGCTCACATTGCTGTTAAAGTTAAAATCACACAAAGTTTGATTGTTAGAAGAAGGCATTTTGGGGAATTAAAACAAAATACAAAGGCATCTATCTCCCAAAAAACACCCAACCTGTTTAGGCTAGTTGCAAATAATCAATAAACATGACTTTTTGCTAATACTTTATTAGCCATTTCAACAAGTGTTTCTCCATTTCTTTAAGATAACTTAAACTTAAATTAATTCTTTTAGCAAACAAAATAAAATATTTAGGCATTACTTTTCTGCTATTTATCCATTATTTGAGCTAATCATTTAAACTGTTAATTCCTTTCACCTAAACTTCTGCGCTCACAAACTAATTAGTTTTTCATTACATTTTTTTATTGTAGTTCCATTTGACTTTAGTCATTTTCAAATTATTCTTAGTACCACATGGTAACTTTATTCATACCTCCTGTGGCACACACTCCCAGTTGGGAATACCTTTCTTAATTCAAGCTCTGGGTGTTTGCCACAAAGAATGTACCTGCGTTAGCTAAAAAAAAGTCATGGTCTTTTTTTTTTTTTTTTGCTAAAATCAAATCAAATGATGTGTTGTCAGGCAAACAACTGACAAACATCTAAGTGAATTTGTCCCCAGTGCTTGTAAAAGACTGTCCTTGTTGCTGGTTTCCCGTAATAGTCCGAAAAAACGTGTAGACTTTTTGTCACAGTGCAAAAAAAACAAACAAAAGAGCCCTTTAAGACTTTTCTTATTAATGTCATGCATCAAGCAAAGAAGCCTAATTGATTTAGGAAATAGAAAGGACGCCTGAAGAACCCTTCACTCTCTACAGGCAAATAAGTAAATTGCCATCTGTTTCATTTGAGTGTGGGCAATGAGGACAATGGGCTGTTACACAGAGTTCAAATTGTCCTGATTGAATCAACAGAGACAAATTGGGAAATCCAATCTCAGGTCCCCAATTATGTAATTTGGAAGAATGTGAATTCAAATATGGATGCAGTGGCATTTTTGTCCCTCTCTGGGACAGATTAGTGAATTTGCTAAACTGTCTTAATTACAGTAGTTTAAAAGTGATCCCCAGTTTATCGTCCACAATGAGCCACAGACATGCTGCAGGGGATAAATTGGGCTCATTCAGTGTGTACGTGGGTGTAAGGAGGCCAAGCTTGTGTCTGTGGTTTGGGCTAATGCACGGAAACTCCACATTCAGGCTGACCCCGCCACTGACCTCCCTCAAGACAACTGATTGTGTGTCTCTTGACTGGACCTTTTGTGACATTATGCGTTCGTTGTCTGTTTCTAAATTAGTGTGCGTTGCTAATCAGTTCGTTCCCCTCTGTGATTTATTTTTCTTGACAGAACATGACACACGAGTGATGGCCAAAGAGAGACAGAAGAAAGACAACCATAATCTGAGTAAGTGTCTCCCACTGCCTTTCAACTCTGTCACGGTTTATCATCTAAAAACATGAGTTATGGTTGGCCTTTAGCACAGTGGCTGACAATGTCCTAATCATCACTTCTTCTTTCTTTTTGTTCTCGTGTTCAGTTGAAAGAAGGCGAAGATACAACATCAACTACAGAATCAAGGAGCTGGGGACGCTTATACCAAAGTCGAATGACCCGTAAGTTGCAAAATCTAAATGTATTTATTGAAACAATGCCCGTTTCATGTCACTTTATGTCACTGAAACAACTGCAAGACCTTGTCTGGCTGAGAAGCATATAAATTCTAAGCACAAAGACACTCTAAACGTTGTTCATTGAATTCAAATGAGTACTCAAGCACATTTCAGTCATATTTCAAGGATGCACTTGAACTTCCATTGTAGTCTACGCTCCAAGAGCTGTACATCCTCTCGCTGGGTCCCAGCAGTTCAGCTCAAAGCATGAATGATGAGGAGAGGGTCAAATGCAAAGAAGCAGGCCACACCATTTGAATCAAAGTTTGAAGCACAATTGGAACATAGAGATGAAGCGTGGAGCTGAATTGAAATCCACTGGCCATCTTTTGCAATTGAACTTTGCTTCAAATTTAAATGGAAGGTTGCCGTTGTCAACGTGCCATTAACACGAGATAAAAAGAGATTATTAGCGCTGATCAGACCAACGTCTCACTCCTGTGGAAAAGGACAATTTTACTACAGCTCCTCTTTGCTTAAAAAAAAAAAGCAATAATGTCTGCAAAAGAATGACTTGCACTCTAGCACCTCAAGTCCAATGCTCCATTTTCCCCTCCGTCTTCCTACTTAGCTCATTTTCCCTCACCTATTTTTACTCGAGGATTAATTTTACCGAACAAGGAGGTACGAGAATGGACTTTCCGCATAGCTACTTAACTATTCTATTAAAATTCCCATTCAGTGTCCCCATGTAATGTCCAAGGATGAATAATTGCCCCATGTAAATCACCATTTCCTATTCATATCATAAAAGGGTAAAAAACCTCTGTGTTAAAACTTTTCCCCCCCGTTTTTTTTTTATTGCGGAGGATATTCTGCCTACATCAGGGGGTTCTGTGTAAAAGGTTATCTTTTACATTTCTCCTTTCTGCAGCGACATGCGCTGGAACAAAGGCACCATCCTCAAGGCCTCGGTGGAGTACATAAGGTGGCTGCAGAAGGAGCAGCAGCACGCTCGGGAGCTGGAGAGCCATCAGAAGAAGCTGGAGCAAGCGAACAGGAGACTTCTGCTGAGGATCCAGGTAATAAAATAAAACAGCCTAAATGAGTTTTGTGGGTTTTTGCAGTATCCACAGTGATGAAACTCATGGGCGAACCAATAACTAAATGAGACAAAGGTCGTTCTTATAAAGAGTTCCTTAACTTATTTATATCTGTAATGTTAGAACAAGTTAATTATTGTTTAAAGATTGATTAAAAATGACATGCACAATATGAGTTGTATGGAAGCCCTAAGAGGCAAGTCAGTTTCATCGGGATTATTTTTTAAGTTTTTGTTATTTGTAACACTAATCTTTGTCAAAAGGTTGGCCAATCAATGCACAAATGTGAAACTAATGTTTAAGTTCAAGATCCAAGTAAAGCTTAATTTTCCTATTCGTTGTTTATTTAAAAAGAGAATCCAGGCATTTAACAGGCCAGTTTCATTCTACCAAAGATCAGTTTTGGTGAAGTCAGAGGGCTCTCTCCATGTATTCCCAACTGCCTGCCTCAATCATCCCAAGGTGCTCCAAACTAATTTCCACCTCCAAAGCTTTACGATCCCACAACATAAACTAATTTCCCCTTCCAAAGCCTTACGATCCCCCATTTCACACCTGCTGTGCTTCCACTCCCCCTTTCAGTATCTCAGACAGCTGAGGGCAAATTACTTGATGAATAAACACAATGACCACAGCTCCTTGAGTAGGAGGAAAGCAGCTTAGAAATAGATGATGACTAATAATGACTAAACAAATAGCTGGGTAATGAAACACGATGCACACCTGCACACTTATGCACGCAAGCATTATCTGAGTTAATTCCAATGATGGGAAAGACAACATATGTGTTAAAGAATGACAAAGCTTGTCAGGAAACACTGACCGCCACTGAGGTTAAAGGACAGCTGACACATTCAAACTGGCTTGATGACACTGATAGGAGAGTAATGATGATTGTGATAAGAGTGTGGGTGGGAGAGGAGTGTGTGTCAATATCCCAACTCCCCAAAGTGTGGCTCACTCCAGCCAAACCTCAGTATGTGGAGGAGATTAGGAGAAGGTGTGGTATTCACACCATGCTGTCAAATCTACTCATAACTGAGGACATTACATTCTTTTTAGCATTCACTCTTTTTAAGGCAATTAGTTGGATGTTATCTGGATCTTGAGGAAAGATCCATCCCTGAAGATACCATCTTTAAATCATGGCTTCTTTCACTTTTTTTTCCCAGGAGCTTGAGATCCAGGCCCGAGCACACGGCCTTCCCAACATGGCTTCAGCCTTGGGGACAGTTGAATTGTCCTCGCATCTTCTCAAACAGCAGCAGCAGCAACAGCAACAGCAGCAACAGCAGCAACAGCAGCAGCAGTCGTCTCCCCAGGCCCAGCAACCCCAGCAGCCGCCCCTCTACCAGGAGGACCCCAACGCCGACTACCTCCAAAGGATAGCCGTGGTGGCCGGCGTGCCTTCCATCCCCAACGCCGCCGGGCCGCAGGATCACATCCCGGGAGCCGATGGCTGCACCCAGTTCTCCGACCCGCTGTCCCACTTCACGGACTTCTTCAGCGCAACCCTCAAGGAGGAGCACCGATTGGACGAGATCCTCATGGACGACCCTCTGTCGCCGTTTGGCACCGACCCGCTCCTTTCGGCCGGCTCGCCTGGGGCCGCGTCCAAGGACAGCAGCCGCAGGAGCAGCTTCAGCTCGGCAGAGGGTGACGACCTATAAGGGCGTCCTCTTTGGCAACAAACTCGTGACGTTGTAATCCCAAGTGATAAAGGGCATACACAGAGCCTCTAAAAGACTGACTGATGGCTCGGGGCATACATTAATAACCACTTCACAGGGTTGCAAGTATTTAAATGACAGCTAACACACCAGACAGTGCCCCTCAAAGTGCCACCTGTATATAAACTTTCACTTCTTGTTAATCAGGTGGAGCTCCATTGGCCCCAAAGTGGGCCCACAAACAGCTCATGGACCTCCTGCTCCTCCACCTGCTCTTTTTTTTATACATGTTTCTCTGGCTCCCGGACCGAGCAGAAACAGACTCAGAATAAAAGGGAGACATTTATCAGCCTTTAATGTATCACCATCTCTACTGTTTTCTTTTTGATAAGCACTGTGGTAGCTCTACACTGTTAAATATACGAAATAATCACTGGAAACCCGTCATCACCGTCCTTTTTTCTAAAAATAAAAATACCACTACTTCATATATTTTTGAAAAGTTGCAGTCAGGATTGAGATAGTATGATGTGCCTTATTCAAACCCCAAGTTTTGTCTTTCAAAGGATATGAACTGATGTACTCACCACAATGCCTAACATGTCTTTGGTCCTGCCTGTCTTGCCTGTGTCTTTTTAAGTGTTTTTGTTAAATAATGTATTTATATATGTTTTAATCCATGTATTCCTGAAAAAAAGATATATTATTATCTAACACGTTACCTTTTTTTATTTTTAGTAGGGGTGGGAAAATATAATAAACCCCTTTTTTTGGTATACCTGATTTTGTCTCTTGCTGTTGTCTCACATAAAAGATATATTTTACCT
>JAOWBC010000904.1:13642283-13655618 GCA_028566105.1 Hypoplectrus providencianus | reverse complement strand
TTCACATGCACCAACACACACACAAATTCCACAAAACAGGTATGCTAGCCCACACACACATGCATGCACACACACACGCACACACACACAAATATGTGCACTCAGACCACAAGAGAGCTGGGGGAGGATCCTGCAGAGGTCAGTATAGCAACACCTTAGATCAAAGACTTCTTTGACTTCACAGGCATGTGCATGTGTGTCTGTGTGTGCGTGAGATTGTGTGACTGTGTGCACTTGTGAGATCTATGTGTGTTTGTGTGTGATGGTGGACAAGACTTCTATGTTGCCCACCGTGGTGAAACAACTTCTCTGAACAGACACGTTGTCTACAAGAGTTAAATCAGTTGAGCGGCAAAAGAGAACTGACTTCTTCTCCAGCTGGCACAACAAACCTCACTTTTTTACCTTTTTTTTGTGTTCGCCACATCCGCCTTCACCTGCCATCGTAGGAGCGGAAACTAAAAAGCTTAAATTATCTACCTCGACTGAGAGCTTTGGTGAGATTTCCTTTGTTAATTAATTCCATGCTTGCCATTCTCGTAAACTCTGGATTTCTAACACAAGACCATGTACATGTGTATCACACGTATGAGAGAGAGAAAAAAAAAGATAAAAAAGAAAAGGTTGCAGATAGGAGAGTGGTGGCTGCTGGAGGAGGGGGGGGAGTGGTGGTGGTGGTGGGGTATAAGAGTATTCTTCTCCTCCGCCTCTCCTCTGGTTTTAATTGCAAGGTGCAAAAGTGAAATGGCTGTGCTACATGATAGTGTTAGAGGAAACAGGGGTGTCAGTGGGTGAGGGAGGTGGCGGAGGGGTGGAGAGGGGATGATGGGCAGACGGCAGAGTGGTAGAGCGGCGTCGAGAGGTGGGGTGGGGGACCTGGAGTGTGCCTGTGTGTGTGTGCGTGTGTGTGTGTGCGTGTCGAGGTGACAGACAGGAGAGCAAGTCCCCAAGGTGCTCTCCGAGGAGCAATAGATAAAGATTCTCTGGGGAAATTTCTCTCATTAGTCCTCAGACACAGTTCAGTAATTCAGCCGTGTCAGGTTACCGTTTGTCATGAGACAAAAAAAAAAGTAAATAAATCAGTATGAGAAATAATTTTTTTTAAAAGAAAGCACCTCTCTGCTGCTGACTTTATTTGGATTCGCCTCCTCTGAGCTTCATCTGATTTTAAACTCCTGTCATCAATTGTATTCAGCGCTTCCATTGAAGGCCATTATGAGCGCTAGCAAACTGTGAGATACTTATCATCCCGCTGATAAGTCAACCTTTAATGATTAAATGAGGTTACTCTCTCGCGGTGGAGTATTTCAAACCTGATGGCTGCAGTATCGTTTGGCACCAAAGTAGCCTCAAGCAAGATAAATATGCTATCTGTCGGCACACTGTGCTGTTTACCGGCTCCGTAGAATGAGTGCAATTATTAAGGGCTGAATTCAAAGTGAGAAGACACAAAGGAAGAGCTATGATGTTGACACCGGAGATATAGCCAGAGTAAGAAAACACCCTGGTCTAACTGGGTAACATATTAATCTTGCCACCAACACAGCCTGCAGTTATCTCCCCCGTACAAGAGCTCCTCCAGGAACAAAAGAAGCTCTTCCTCAAACAGCGTTGCAAGTTTTGGACATTTTTATTACACTGTTAGCGGCATCAATTTTGAGCAACAAAAGGAGCCCCCCGCTTGTGTGTCACCTCTGAGACAAAGCCAAACCAAGACAAATGAATTCCTCGGGCGTGTGATTGTTTAAAATGTGGAGGGGTGAGAAGGGATCTATTCTTTCACACATCTTCTTGACACAACAGCACGGATACAACGAATGTGCCCTTTTCGGAGACGGAGACACCGGGACGAGACAGACGCACGGTTGTGACAGTCGGGAGGTGGCGGTGGCGGTGGCGGCCATGGGGGATCAGATGTATGAGGAAAACTCAATCCTCATTTCTAGTTCATTATATTTTCAGCATTGTAATCAATAATCACAGACGCCTGCCTGCCTCTTCCTCCATCCTCTACTTCTGTCAAGGAATTAATGAATAATAGAAACATCATGAAATTCATTTTCGAGATCATAATTCTAAAACCTGTGAGGGCCATTAGTCTGAGAATAGATGCTGGTTGCTGTTGGCCTTTGTCCCCCTCTCCTGCTTCCTGTAACTCTCTGGCCGTCTGCATGCCTAAGCAAGGAGGCCAAGGCCTTTTACTCCATTGTCAAATGGAAATGGAAGTCTGTTTCTCGCTGTAATTGCTCCTCTGTGTCTGCATCGTCTTTACCGACGAGGAAAAAAGCAAAGACGAGAGAGAGAGCATGAGGGGGCCTGCTTGCCCTCTGCTATACTATCAACCTCAACAGTCTATTATACCTGACGCTCCTCATCTCACTCATTATCCTGGCGGGTTAAAGGTCACGCCGTACCCATCCCAAGTGGTTATTTAACTCTTCTTAACACAACAAAGAATGCAGATGACATCGCTGTTGCATAAAAAGGTTAGGCGCGGCACAACCCGGAGAAGTCTCTGACGGCTCACTCATTGCATATTATTTAAAAAGGAAAAATAAGCGCTTCAGTCGTGGCCCTCGCCTCCATCGGTTAGAATGACCAGTGGTTCGCGAGGAGAATAACAGTTGAGCCTTGTGGCGACCTTGGATATATCCCGGGCCCGCTGCTGTTTTAATACAAGCACAGCTCCCACTTTATGGATGCCTTTGTATTATTAATACTATGAGAAATGAGAGGTGAGAGACTGCGGGCTGGGTTTATGGATACTGGAGCGCCCAGCAGCGCGGTCCGGCCATGGGAGCAGAAGAAGGCTGAGTAGTGAAATTATTCTGAAAACCACATAAACTTTACCGTCACTGGATAACAGACGGACTGTTCTGCGCTCAGGGCCACACAGCAACAACATTACAATTAACAAGGGTTCATTTTTAATACATTTTATCGTTCTTTTGGGATTAACATACTGCTAATATATCACATCCCTCCTTTCCGAATTCCTGTGCCAACATTGGGTGTAATGAAACTGGAGTTGCCTGTAAATGTAATTCCGAGAGCAGGCGAAAAACACTGATGTTCTTCAAGCATTGTGCCTAACCTCTGGACTCCAAAAACCCACAAAATAGAATTATTACACCCCAAGTAGTCGGGGTTGGAGTCAGTCATGCGCTGCTGTTAGTCCTGCCTCTGTCTGTGATGGCACATTGATCAACTGTATGTCCTCGGGCACAGCCGCGCTAGCCAAGCAGAAGCAGCGAGAGCTTATAAAACACTTTTAACCAAACTTCAGGGCAAACCGGGCCGAGGATAAGTGCATTTCAGACGAGCGGGGCGCCGTGTGTGATTTTGTCTGTGTTTGCTCGACAATGTGTGGATGTGTGACTGTGTGTGTTTGAGCTGGAGCTGGAAGGGTGGGGGGTAGTGGTGGGGCTGTGTCGCAGCACCTCGAGGCCAATCTCAGAAACAAGCCGAGCGTTTGAAAGTGGGACAACCCCGCCGCCAAACGTACGACACAACAACTTCATTTAGAGCAGCACAAAGTCGACGCAAAGTCATCCGCGTTGCAAGACGGGCCTGGCGAGCGGACAACAAATTAATCTTCCCATTGGCTAGTTTTCAAACTGCATTCATAAAAAAATAAAAAAGGGTGATTTTGACGCGCATAACAAACCCCATACAAAATACACAAAGAGCGGGTACAGTGAGGGTTTAGTGTGTGTGGAAATACACACAAGAGAGCTACTAGAGAGACAAAGATACAACATTGTAAGAGATTATGACTTCTCCCTTCATTCGAATCTGCGCTCAAGTTGAATAACGCTATTTATAGAAGTGGCTTTGGAGCTGCTCTGAGAATTATGTAAATTCAAATAACATATTCTTTATATCAGAGGGAAAATAATGAAGGCCCTATAATGTGTTCCATGTAACAATGAACGAGTTTGAGGAAATTTTCTCCAGACCCTGATCTTGCAGAACAATGCCTTGTTCATGGACAATTAAAACAAAGAGCAATGGGGTTCTGCTGGGACACAGCAATGAGTATAAATGTCCTTTATGGCGCGTGCAAATTGTCCCTTTTTTACAACGGTTGAGCAGGCTCGACCTTAAGGAAGAAAAATCATACAAACGCCCCTCTTCATCTCTCTTATTTCCTATGTCTTTTCATGTACAGTGTCTGTCTCTCTTAGGGTCTTCTCTCACTCGCTCCTTCTGTCTTTTCCCACCAAACTTTTTTCTTTTTTACTCACTTATTCTTCGCTCCTTCCACCTTTTTTTTTTTTTTTCCAACTGTACAGGATCACTGATGGAATAAAACACCATCTCGGCCTTTCATCTTCTGCCTGCTTCCCCCGTCTCACTTTGCACTCTTCTTGGAGTCTTTACAAGCTTGTAACGAGCCACGATTCATAGCACATTTATTTTAGATGCCATCTAGTGAATCAACGGGAAAATCAATACGGTCTGTAAAGATCTTAAGTTGCTCTTTCGGAATTTGTAGAAGTAAGAGAGGGTGTTAATCCAGCATGGTCCCGGGAGGATACATGGAGTGAGAGGGCACCGTCGCATAAACTGGGGAATATTTCCAGTGAAGAAGCCATGAAGCCAGTCAATAACCGGGGCACGTTTTGTACGATTTTGAGCATGCTCATTGACAATTGTGACAGCAGACATACCAGAAAAAACATTTTTTTTTCAAGTAATGGGCACTTTAAGCCTCAAAAGGTATGCCCATTGCAGTTTAATTAATCCAGACATCCATTATAAGCCTTTCAAGTGTCTTCAAAACTGTCAATAGAAGATTTCTCAGATTTCTAAAATAAGCCCAAATCAAGAACAGCTACAGGTGGATTGAACTATACTTTCAAGTAATGTCAAAGACATTCTTCCTATAAAGGTGGAGGTCACATCTTTGTCTAACATGGTATTATAGTTTGTTAAATACACACACCCACTGTCCTTAGATCCTTGATTTGGACATGGGAATACAGGTGTTTTAAGTCTGAAGCTGTTTTTACACAATGACCTGTGTGAAAAAGTGACAATCATCTTTGGATGTCAAAGCCATTTCAGTCAGACCTTCTCCGCAGAATATATGTTTCAATGTGTTCTATGTTTGGGATGACATTCCTCAAGATATGTCTTAATATGGCTCCTAACCAACACTTTGACTCAGGACAGGACAAGATTCAGCTTCCATGTAAAAAGTAAACAACTTATTATGTAACTTCACTGGTTCAAGTTTTTTTAATCAAGTTTATACACCCTTTGGCGGCCAAAATTTCATCGCAATGATGCTTTTTGATCCTTCGATGTCGGCTCTTCCAATCACTGTGAAGCAGAATTCACACAGCGTTGGATTGTTCACCCATTAATAGGGAACGTGAGCTGGGTTTAGACCGCCGTGAGACAGGTTAGTTTTACCCTACTGATGATATGTTGTTACAACAGTAAGAATATGAGTTTCCCTTTAATAAAAAAAGGATAAGTATAGAATTGACCATCATCTTTTAACTTTGTTTTCCTGGCTTACATCTGAAGCAGCATCTACTATGTGTTATGTGTGTGTTTGACTTCGCATCTCCAGGTTTTGGTGAAAGGTCATTGTTTAATCAGCGCTCAGATCTGCTCTGCGCCTTCTCTCTTAATATACCAGCTCGGTTCACAGCAGCTGTTTTAATGTATGACCACAACTGCATAAATGAAGCTGGGTAAATTGCAAAAATCTAATTCTTTCTTTGACATATTTCTGCACCCACAAATAGAACAACATGTGACAGCTGTGGCATTTCTACTCCCCTCTCCGGAGCTAAACATCTACCGTAGCATTTATGCATTCATTTAAAACCTCTGTTTTTACACAATGCTTGCACAGTATGTCTGCTGACTTCATTTACAGTAAGTAATCATGACTTGCCTTCATTATACACACACAATAGACAGTAATTACAAAGGGTCTAATGAGAACACCTTTTGACATTAAGATAAGGCAAACAGTGCGCAGGCAGGATGTGTGCATCAAGTTTTTTTTTTTAATGAGTGTTTACTCTTTGCATGCCTGACGAATGTATGTTTGTGCATCTATGCAAACATCAGTGTGTTTAGAGAAGAGATGAAAAGGTTAATACAGATGTGCAAGCTGGGATGACAATACCAAGGGGCCCCTTCGTCTCTTCCTGTCGTACATATTCCCCCCTCCCTTTTCGCTTTCCGGGAAAACCATGTGACCTCCGAAGGCCCTCGCAGTCATCCATCCCCCTCCAATGTCGGTTAATTAACGACAGCACAGTTTAGGCTTTTTTTTTTTTTTTGCTAAATAGCTAGATACTGTAATCAAACTGCAGCATCTGACAGGCCGCGATACAAGCTGCTAAGCAAAGAAAACCACTCGCTCGCTCGGAACTGGAAAAATAATTACATTCAGCCTGGCCAATCCAGTGTGTGTGCAAGTGTGTGTGATTAGGAGGAGGGCCGCAGAAGAGAAACACTATTAGGGTCAAATCAATTGTTCACAGTTTGGTAGAGAGAGAGATATAAAAGAAGAAAGTCAGACTGACCAGCGAGCAAAAGACAAGGACGGTGTGCGACCTTTCCCTCCGACCCCCTCCCTCCACAGAAATTGTTCCTATTGACAATCAACACCCCGGAAAGGTTATGAGACAATCATTCTTTCACAAGCTTCACACCTTTTTCCTTTTTCTTTCTTACCCCGCTTTTATATCACTCACGAGGAAGAATGAAAAAGGAAAAGGAGTGGCGAAAAAATATAATATGGCAATTTAGCTAAGTAATTACAGCATTTTACTCTCAACTACCAACCACCTACCCGCGGCTCTGTTGGCAGAGAAAGCTAATAATTCAATTTCTCGGTGACAGTAATTGTCAGTCGGTGTACCTAAAGGTCATATCAGTCACCCAAGAGAAAGGGAAGGGAGAGCCCGATGACACAATCACACAAGAGCAATTTAACATCAGAGCTAATGGGAGGAGTGCAGCGGTGATAGACAGGGAGAATGGGAGAGAGGTGGAGAGCAGAGGAGCCTGATCTAATGACAGGATGCTCACGTGATGTTTGGATGGTCAGGAGACAAAAGTCTGGAAAACTTTAAAGTATAGGGGGATTTTTCTCTGTTTTTTTTTATTGTTGTCTACAGGAAATGAGAAGTTTGTCAGTCGCTTTGTTGGAAAAAAAAAATTGTTACTATACTTTGTTATGACATGCAGTTTGATAAGGGGTAAAAATCCCAGACTTTTCATATGAATCAGGGAGAATTTTCCAAATTATATCTTCAAGGTTTGCTTAGTTTGCTTTATAGGCCACAAGATAAATTCATCTTTGATTGTAAAACAAATAACACATTTACACGCTGAAATAAATACTGAAGAAGGGAAACAATCAGAATATAGTGTCAGTGTCAGTGTGTTTTTTTATTTATTTGACTTTTTTCTACTTTTAAAAATCTAGAAAAGTTAATGTTAATTGAGAATCATTTTCAAAATAATTTAATTAAAATGTAAAAAAGTCACTAATTTGCCATTTCAATTGAAAAAAATACAACTATAAACATGAAAACAAACAAAAAAAATATCCAGGCACTTCAGAGAATTTCAGCTCCTGCTATGATTTCAATAAAGGAAAGTGAAGGCTTATCTTGATTGACTTTCCATTAAGAAATCATGGCTGCCATAGAAACAAAGTCCAATTCTCTTCTAGTCACACTGGACATACAGAACTGCACAAAGTCCTATAAACATTTCTATCGCATTCTCCTCTCTCGCACATATATCCTGTATAAATAAAGGCAAATCAATAATAGATAGAATAAAAAGCCGATGCTTCAGGAGGCGTGGAGTCAGGACTGTGGGAGAGGTAACGAGAGGGCAGCCGAGCCTTTGAAGTAATTGACTAATACAGTAGCGGGTATTAAAGTCATTGAGTGCCAAAAGGGAGCAGGCAGCCGCTTGACCCTGAGCCACTTTGGACTAATCTAGCATTCAATCCAGCGTGTAATGACTGCTAGAGCTGTCAATCCTCTGGGCTCTCTTTCTGTCTCACACACGCTGACACACACACTCGCATGAGCACTCCCACTCCTAAACGCACACCAATGTGCACACACCCTCGCATGCATATATATAAGCAAGGCTCTCTTTCTCTGTGTGCTTTGAACAATGTAGGGGGAGTGTGCTGGACAGCTTGGTCTCAGTGGGTAAAGTCAGGGATCAGAGGCCATCCAGGCCATGGAGATGTGATACTGTACTACGGGGAAATGGGAGGTTTTTGGAAAGCCAAGGGGGGTCTCCTTCTCTCTCCTCCTGTGACTGACTGTTTAATATGTCTGCAGGAAGCACACAGTTTGGGAGGGAAGTTTTTTGTTATAGAGTGGCACCGGATAAGCAATTTGCTTAACCTCTCCACCCGGCTAGGTGGAGGTGATCAATAGGTTTAATCCACACTGTGAATCGTCCACGAGGACAGGGAGGCATGATTGGAGGAAAAGCAGAGAGGACTTCAAAATTAAAGCCATCATTTAAAAGCTTCTTTTTGCTTATTGTGCTGCACTGATTGCTGCATCGGTGCTGCCGTTGACATTCTTACTTTGTTTAATGAAGCCAGTTCATTATGTAGCGGAGCAAAAATATTGTCAATTCAACATTTAGCAGAGATTCAAGTGAATTATAGCTGGAAAAGAGTTCCCCGGTTGCAGTTTTCTGCATTTGAAGCACATGGAATATATTTTTGAAATGAAAGTAAGAAATTACAGTTATTCTAAATTGTATGCTTAGCTAACTTGTGTTATTTCTGTTCTGCTTTACTCTGCTGTTCTGATATATTTCAGAGGGAAGTCATTTATTTAAATTTTAATTTTACTCCATAACATTTATATGGCAGTGACGTTACAAGTTACTTTCCAGAAGTATATAAATTGGTTAAAAAAAATATAAACTAGACGTAGCCTTTCTGGTTTCGGCATTCTGACTGATTTTTTGAACCATAACTGATTAGAAGTGATCGTATGTGGCACTTTACTTTTAATGTGAGAGTTTTTACAGTGTAGTATACACACTGGTGGAATGCATTTAAGTTTTACTTAAGTTTTAATTTACTCCATTACTGCACTTAAGCACAATTTTGAAGCACCACTGGGTACTTCCCATCGAGAAATGTTGATAAATTGATCAATTGTTCGTACATTATTGTAAAAATTTTCAAATTCTGTGTCTCAATCCACGTCTGTAATTGTCTTTTTTTGTGAAATCCAAAAAACTCTTCAATTTCTGAAAGATTAATTACACAAAAATAATGTTGTCTATCAACTTATTTGTAATTATTATAATGGTTTAAGTTTTTCTGATGCGTTACACAATACTAAAAAAAATAATAATAAAAAAATGTAAATGATTATTTCTTCAAGTCGTTGGTCACTTTTGTCCATGATCTCAGATATTCTGAACAGAATGCATGAAAACACAATAAAAACATTTGAGCGCGTGGTCCGGTGCACATCAGTGAAGCAGTGTGCGATAAGACATTTAATGAACACTCCTGCGACACTATGGGCGCCTATAAGGAGTCCGTCAAGCATCCAGTGACTCGCTGCAGCGTCTGCAGCCCGATCACCACACAAAACGACACCTGTCACACTGCCTGAGCTGCGGCTGAAAAAAAAAAAAAAAAGGCAGAGAAAAGAAAGCCAGAGAAACAGAGGCACTTCACAACACTGTCATTGCCATTCATAATACGCATTGGCGTATAAAGAGGGCCATTAGGGGCCCCAACCTGGGAGCCATTAAATCATTTTAAATCGTTGTAACATCCCATTAGTGTCAGTGGTGGGACCACATAATAGTCTGTATTAGAGGGATAACCACAAGACGCTCCATTTGGACTGAGTCTCCCCTCCTCTCCTCTCTGCTCCTCGTCCCCAGATCCTCACCTCCATCCTGAGGAAGTGAGGGGTCACTAGTGGCTGGAAGTGCCAGCCCAGACATCGGGGACCTCGGTGGCACCTTTTTTTTCCCTGTTGGCTGCTGCTGCTTTGAATCCCGAGGCTGCTGAATAAGGAAGGCTGTGAAACCGCCCCGATGAATTAGGCATGATGCAGGTAGCCTGTAATAGGCCCATAATGCTGCCTTTAGCTGTGTCAATAGGAAGCAGGAGAATTAAACTGTGGGTTGTTTTGTCTGGGGGAAGGAAGCGTGTACCTGTTTTTGCTCTGTGTGTATGTTTAGAAATCTATGCACAGAAATAAGTGTTCCATAAATAAGCTAGCTGGAGGAAGCAATTATGTTGCAATACCAGCAGAACACATGAGTTAAAATGATTACAGAGTTAGCTTCAGAGACACCAAGTGAATATACAACGCGACAAGTTTATTCGTTTTGCAAAATGACCATTTATAGGTCAATTACTCAATCTGTATTATCTATCATTTTTTGAAGACGTACTATTTTTTCTCCTATGACTCCATGCTAAACACAATCTCTAAAAGTGAGAAAATTATTCCTGGGCGCCACATTAAACAACAGCCAAACTATATCAAACTCCTGCAGTCACATCCATTCATGCTCAGTGCTTTCAGGAAATATGTTTATTCGCCTTCTTGCCGAGAGATATAAAGACTATTAGTCCACCACTCTCATGTTTTTGCTCTAAACATGAAACAAGACCCAAGACATGGTTAGCTTAGCATAATAAATACTTAGAAACCCCCTCCACGATGTACAACTTGTGGCTTTTACATCCAGGTATGGTAGAGATAAAAAAAAAAAAAAACAGATATAGGGTGTAATTTAACTCCTAAATTATCCAACTATATTGTTGAGCTATCAGAAACATTTTTATGGTCCCAAAACTACATGGAATTGTGTACATTACATCTTAATTTTCTGTTAACCATTTCAAACCTTTCACCTCCAGTAACCAAAATATTTCATGCTGGAATTTGGCCATGGTCTCAAACTGCACCCTCCTTTAACTTCATCTGTCAGCTTAGGGATGACAAGCAGAAAGCAACTGGTTGAAGCGAACCTGTGTTACCAGTTCTGTAAGATAAGGAAGCAATATCAGTCAGGCTCTTCTCATAACTGTGTATAACCTCAAATATGATTTACTCCAATACGATTCCAAAAAAAGTTGAGACATTGTCTACAACGAATCCTTTGTACAGTCTCTATCACCTGGAACAAGTTTAAACAGATAAACTTTTTTTCTTAGAATTATGAATTTGTTTGATTATGTTTTAATTTATGTTTTACACATGTTTATAGTATATCATTAAAAGAAAGGCGAGTTTATAATTCAGGAGTGCTCATTAGAATCAGTAGTCAAACCGGTGAAGTTTCACTGCAGCTCAGTGTAGCTGCTGTCTGTATAAATCACACAGGTGACATGGACCCCTGCAACAATACAAGCCAAACCTGAAAATATGTCAGGCTATTGTAAGCTTTGAGAAAAACTGTGTAAAATATGCATCTCTTCACTTCTTCTCTATTTTTCTCAGCTGGATGATAAATAGCTCATTCTGCAGACCCTTGGTGTGCCCTCAGAGTTCTTAAAGGAACAAAGCCATGATGAATGGATCAATGCCAGCGGTCCAGGAAAACAGCTCTTCCGGCCGATAAAAAAGATTTGCCAATGACAATTGGGGGACAGCGGTGACCCGGAGAGTGGGTCTTTGGGGTACGGCCCCCCCAGAGGGGCCCCGGTGATGGAGCTCGGATCACCATTAGGGGGAAGATTAAGTGGCCCCGGCTTCCTCTCTCACTTAATTATACATGCAAGCCCCCTCTGTACCGCCCGCTGCAGCACCTCAGAAAAAGCAGAGTGCTCCTTTGTCTCAGCCACTGGCCGCCACTTTGATTGCTTATTGGCTGTCTCTCCTGACAACCGCCGGGCACAGAAACAACTCCCATTGGCCAAGGTGTCAGGAAAGCAGAGAGGGAAGGATAAAAAAAGGAAGAGAGAGAGAGAGAGGGAGAGTAAAGAGAAGAGGAAGAGAGAGTTGGATAAGAGACAGACAGCGAGGGAAGATGTGCGTATTTAGTTTTCATTACACTGGGAGCTTGAAGAAGGATGGGGGAGGAAAAAAAAATGTCCTTGTCAGAATGGGAGTCTCTGGAGGTGCTGGGAGGCGTGCTGGTGCCATCCGCCGACACTCAGCTGACAAATATGGAACCCCTCAAAATAGAGCAGTTCATGCTTGAAAACAATGGCTTATGAATAAACAACAGGACCCCAGAATCCTGCTAATAAACAAAATGATACCACAAGGGGCTGAGAGGGACAGGAGGGGAGAGAGAGGAGCCTGTTATATGCTAACAACATACAGCAGTATGTGATGATCATCGCCCCAATGGCCCAGCTGGACTGGACTCAAACTGCGATTTCACCAGTCAAATCTCTCCTGGACTCGTTCTCTGTACAAAAAAACACAACCAATTGCTACAAAGTGGGGCCTAATCTCTTTGCCAGATTGTTGCACACACTTTAAAGGGGCTGATCAGAGGAGAGGCGAGGCTACGATGTGGATGTTAAAGCGCCTCAATGATGATGACTTCCATCCATAGCTTTCTGCGGTTTCTATTCCCAATCCACACCACATGCATCCAAGCTCAAGTGTTCCAACATGTTGACAAGAAAAAAAAAACTGCTTTCCAAAGTAACACAGGAAACATATTTTTATATAAGAGGACATTTAAAAAAAAAAAAAAAATGGAACAGTGAACACACTTTTAAGATCGGGTTGCGCAAAGGACAGTGTCAATAATTAATCTTGCAGGCAACTCAGCTTCAGTGTACTCATCATGTTTTAAGAACATAACTGGAGATGCTGTTAATATGTAATGGGACTGCAGAGATGCTTTCCCACCCCTCGAGTTTTCACGGGGAAAACAGAGAAATCAAAGTTTATGTCCTGAGGCAACCTCGAATCAAACGCAAGCAGCCGCTGCCAAATCTGGGAACATTTCAAATGGATTATTTGGTGTTAGTGGGTTAATAGCTAATCAATACGTGTTCCAGTGAAGTCCCAGTGGTCTCATCCACCTCATCACATACAGTACAACAGCAGGGGAGGGAAATGGGGATTTTAAAGATACAGGCCTGTTTTCTTTTTCTTTTTTTACAACATGCCATTGCCTAAAATGCCCATCTTTTTCTAACTATAACCAAGTGGTTTCCGTGCCTAAACACAAAAACTGCATTTTAGTACAATTTTGAGGTTGTATCTATTTTGTAGTCCACAACTTTTTAGGGGCCTAATTTTTACTTCTTACACCACTACATTTAGCTGACAGCTGTAGTTGGTTTCAGGTGAAGATTTAACATAAAAAAAA
>JAOWBC010000904.1:13624335-13642183 GCA_028566105.1 Hypoplectrus providencianus | reverse complement strand
AATTATAATACAATAACTGAAATGTATATAGCAACCTGATTGGGCCCATTCTGCTCGTACTATTACTTTTACTTTTGATACTTTGAGTAAATTTTTATGCTAATATTTTGTACTTTTACTGACGTCAATTTGGAATGCAGGACTTTTACCTGTAACGAAGTAATGGAGTAATTGAAGTAATTTCCCAGTCTACTTTTAGTACTTTTATTTAGGTGAAGGATCCAAATACGAAACAATCCTTGATTTTTCACAATTTCGAAAACGAAAATACAATCTTTGCTTACAAATGCATTTTTAAAAGACAAAAATGTCTTTTAAAAATGAAGCCAATAGTGAAAATAGCTTCAAACACATAAAAAAAGATGATTTATGCACATGAAAAAAACAGATATCTAATGAAAAGAACATTTAACTCAACTTATATTCGCTTGCTTGTACTGGTATATATTTTAGAGATAAAGCTTTTTAGAGTGAATAGATATCTTTTAACGTAGAACTCCTCACTTCCGACAACTAAATTCCTAAAAAATCGACTTCTGAAACTTCTCATTGAGCGAATGCCACATTAAATGAACATGTCACCTATCGTCACTTAACAAGCCTTGACATAGAAAACCTACAATTGACTTTTCCTTTTTGGAAATGGCACGTATCATAACGCTGACAGGGAATCAATGCTGACATGTTATCCTCTGCTAAAACTGCTTTTAGCTGCAAAATCAATAATCAAAGCATGTGTTTACTATTCAAGCAGCCCTGTCGGAGCTTTGGAGCGGAATTAGGGGAGTGTTTGGTTTAGACTAAGAGGAAAGTTTGCAGAGAAAGTTATGAGCCTGCATTCACTTATTAGGATTTTTGGCATTTGCATGGGAGTGGAGTGGCTCTCTAAATATTGAGAGGTTAACTAAGGCATGTCATTTTCAGAACATAAAATTCTATGCAATTCTGCATTAACATTTATGCCCAAAAGCTATCTATTATTAAATATAATTTGAGAATGATGAGCTGAAAGTGACATTAATGGCAGTAACAAGATTGATATACTTGGACTCAAACTTCGACACTCGCTGGCAGGCACACGCACGCACCCGTGCTCACGCATGGGCACGAGCATGCACACACACACACACACACACACACACACTGGAGCTCATTCTCTACCTGTATGGTCTGTGCAGCAATGTAAAGAAGACTATTTATGCATTCTAATTATTCTAATTTAAAGGGAAGAAGTACAAAGAATGGCACTCAAATAACTACTCTGTGATAATATAGGAAATGTGATTTATGGGCATAATTGTTTACATAATTCATAAGATGATTATCACATTACAGCGCATAAATTATACCACTTTCACGATGATTCAAAGCCAGCACGCATGTCTGAGGTTTATTTAATATGCATTATAATCATAAATCAAAGTAAGCAACACTAATTTGGACACGCTGTAAGACTAATCACTGTCTGGATTCTATCATCAAATACAAATACATGTTCCCATCTTAACCAGAGCCGCAGAGGCACAAGTGAAATCAATAGGAGAAAAATCAATTAGAATGTGTTTGCATGTATGGATTGACACCTTGAATCATCAGTCCTATTGATCCTCTCCACTGTGATCTTCATAAAACCCATTTGTTCCATCTAAAGTTTGCTCTTCCAGCCAATACGTTGTTCTTTCTCCTCCCCCTTCTGGTTTGCATAAACATTGGCGGAAGGGTCATGAAGAATACATCAGAGGACTTCCAGGAACCTATATTTAGGTACTTCCAAAAGTTTGCACAGGCAGCAAAATACAGCTGATATTTATGTTTTAGGTTTTCCTCTGGAGCCATCTTGTTGATGTCGTTGTTGGGATTGACGGCAATGTTGGGTTGGGATGCTCAAATGTTTTGTGACAAGGTATCTCTGCTGCTGTTTAGGTTGGAGATCTTGTTAAAATAAAAAAATGAATTGGGTAGATAAATGGAAAGATTTGTTAACAAATTGCTATGAACGTCTTCAAAGTGAAGCATGAAGCATTCAGAAAAACTGAATGATGATCCAGTTCTACACTGCGAGCCACCCCACCCTAAAACAAAAAGCCCTGATGAACATCCTTGTGACTGAACTGATTGCAGTTAATTATAAATTATGCAGTCATTGTGGGCCCACAAAAGAAGACATCCCCACTCTGCAGTCAGATGTAATTACCAAAGTCAGGCGCACTCCGCTGTGTGTGATCCATCCCTGACAGCCGACGCTGACTGATGACCTTCCCCGGTCAAGCCTCCCTCGGTTGGGTCGATGAACACGAGACCCACCCCCCCCCCCGCCCCCTTCCTTCTTTCCAATCTTGGGGCCCCAAAACGTCTCTATACCTGCTCAGACACCCATGTGACCCCCCGGTGTTCAGGTACAAAGCTATTGACAATTTGAATCATCAAGCGGCCATGGCTGGTCTAGCCTATCATTCACAATCAAGGGTTTATCTCTCCACGTTGCTATGTAGGGCAGAGAAATATGACTCCCCGTCAGCGGGTGGCAGAAAGGGTTGGGCTTTGGAGTAAGGAGGAAGGGGAGGAGAGGGGCTAATTTGACACAGCTCGCTTGGCTTGCCATAATTGCTCCGTCACTGTCAGTCCTTGAGAGGCCTTCTCGCCGTACAATTTGGACACAATTACCAGCCGTTTACCAGTGGCCGTTATGCCCGTCGCCCCATCCCCCCCCCCCCGAAACCCCGCCTGTTCTCCCGTTTGGCCGGTGGCTAGGATGTGCCATGCCTCATCAAACGCGGATGCGGCCCATTAATGAACACTGTTAGCATTTCTCTTAAACTTCTCCTGCCTCTAATAAACATGCAGTGTTCCATGAAGGAGCATTGCCATCCTCGTGACATGATATTTATTGTCTGTGCTGGTGGGAGGGAGCGCGGATGGGAGGACAGAGGTGAAGGGAGGGGGAGGTTAGAAGTGAAGAGAGATATATCAGCGATGAGTAGGGGAATGAGGGAGGGGAGGTGAACAAAGACAGATGAAGAGGAAGAGAAACAGACTGGAACATCTCTTTCTGCCGTCGCACCGTCAGTGGTGACCACCGCATATACATACGAATCCACCTCGGGGGGCTGGAGCGCAGTTTGGCGATTTGAATTTCCACAATAAACACATCACAAAGACCTGCAGTGTCAGCACTCTGTCAGAGCCGATGGTGTCCTTATGCGCAATGTTTAAAAGTGATCCTGAAGAAGAAAAATTTAAATCCACATTTAATATCAAGGCTAATGTAAACATTTGCAGTTCGCTGGGGCTGATTCGCTGTGAAACTCTCCAGCTGCACCGGGCCGAGAGGCAAAGAAACATCACAGTAGAAACAGCTGGAGGCGAGTGACATATGCCTCATTTCAGCTACATCTTACACGTTGTCTCCGCTCAACTTCACTTGCTCCGATTGCTGTTATTGCATTAAAAAGGCCCAAACATCTCTCGAAGAAACTGGACACAAACTTTATGGTTTGCCTCTATTGTTTCTTTTCTGCATTTCCTTGTAGTTTATTGTTTCTCTCTTTGGGTTCCTTATGTGTTGTTTTATTTGTAGTTTTTATATGTCTTGTAGTCATATTGTGTTATTTTGTGTCTTTTTAAGGTCATTTTGCTTTTTAAGTCGTTTGGGCCTCTTTAGTCATTTGTGTTATTTTTGGTGGTTTTATGTCTCTGTTGTTGTTTTGTGTCTTTTTGTCGTTATTTTGTGTTACATTTAAGTAATTTTGTGCCTTTTTTTGTCTCTTTGTATTCTCCTTTTTATTTTTTTGTGCTCACTTTGTGTCTTTTTTGGGTTGTTTGTTTTTTTCTGGTCTTTTGTTTGCCTTTTTTATGATATTTTTACAGATGTTCCCTAGAAGCTTAGACAGTATCAAAAGGTGGAGACAGTTTGGTGGGTACAGTTTTATATGGTATGAAGTTTAAGTACATAATAAGCAAAACTAATACTAATTAGTAATTTTCAGGTTCTGTACTTGTCGAGCACATTTCCTCACATGGAGACACACAGTTTCATGCTCACACAACAAAGTCACACTCAGCAGGAAGCCGATCTCATTCCTCTGCACTTTGACACCTGTTTTGTCGTCGCTGTCAAACAGAAGCGGAGAGTGAAACAGGAAAAAAAAAAAAAAAAAAAAAAGAGTGAGAGGCTGAAAGACGGAGAGATAAACAGCAGGCGGGACACCTGTGGTGACCTAATGGCTTCTGTGTCCTCTAAAGAGCCTCTCATTTCCTCCTCTGGCCCCGGGGCGGCCCTGTGTGTCGCAGTGAGGGCCGACGCGACTGAACGGCGGTCAGAGAGGCGACTCGCCATCCATCAGTGTGCTTGTCTGCGTAAACACACAACCTGACGCATGGGGAGGGGATGGGCACTGTGGACATGCGCACACAGGCAAAGACACATATGGACTGAAGCACGCAACAATATATGATTTAAGTGTTTAAAAAAAAAAACACATAGAAAAAAAGCATTCACACAATTGTGTTGTGTCTCTTAAGAGACTGGCCTCCACAATCACACACTCTCCCCCCCTCTCCTCACCTCTCAGACCTGCAGAAATTAATGAAGCCCAGTGCAACTGCAGTCAAAGGCACAAAATGGCCGCTCATTAATAGCCTGCTGTCACAGGGACCATTATGACACAGCTATATATTAGAAATCGGGGTGCATTGTTCCGGAGGCCACTGATGCTCAACAAATGATGGAGGAAAAATAGAGAATTTGCTGTGAACAGGCAATTTGAAAATCCACTGTAGCACATTTGATGTTAAAACTGTTTTATTGTCTTTGTAGTGTGTTTCTAACCCTATTTGCATAGCTTTAAAATCAGCATGAAAACAGCACAATGCTTTTCTGCGTGGCTGTCTAACGCAAAGGAATTTAAAAATGAGCGAGAAAACAAAGGGACGTTAACTTAGACGGACTCGCAACACATAGGCGCACAAACTAATGGCACAAACAACCCTGGAAAAAAAAAAAAGTAAGACTTTTCATGTCTCAGTGGAGATAGGAGCTGGCATTGTACTAAGTGTTTGGTTGCTCACCGAATAAACTCATTAATTTGCTTAATTATGAAACTCCCTATCAATTTCCGCTCCCTGGGAAATGTTCAGTGGATGCAACAACATAACACATTTAGAGGCTATGTTCTCACTATCATATAATAAACAAACAGAAAATACACCAGGGCCTGATTAAAGGCCTTTACACTACAGAAGAGGAGAGAGAGTGAGAGAGAGGAGACGGTGTTTGTTTCTCTGCTCACAGATGAAATTGTTTCAGCTTGTTTTTGACAGCTACAGACGTGCTGGCTATTATTGGGGGTGGGGGGGGACTGGTTGTAATAATTAAAGCACACCACTAACCTGAATAAATTAATGCTTCCTTTGTGTATGTGTGTGTGTGTGTGTGTGTGTGTGTGTGTGTGTGTGTGTGTGTGTGTGACTGCAATGTGCAACTGCACGTTCAGACAGGCTTTGTTCAACCTGATTAATTTTTTGTTTCTTGTGCTGTTTGTATGCACGTGTGTCTGTGCGAGCATGTGTGTGTGTGAACATTCGAGTGTACGATAAAAGTAACGCGTGCTGTATTACGATGGGGGAGCTGTTTGCTTCCTTCTCGCAATTCTTATCTCATGAATACAAATTAAAAGTTTTTAAGCCTTTAACTTTTTTCCCTCTTATTTAACTTCCCGTTATAATTACTAAGAAATATGAGTTTAGACAAAAGGAAAGCGTTTTATTAGACACACTGCAACTAACTCTCCAGTCTCAGGATGTTACTGCTAATGGTAAATACAGTGGCAGCCAAGTTACATTCAACATCTTCACACTGCAGCAGTGCTGCATCAGGAGATACTAGCAAGGGTTTTAAACAATAGGCCACATACTCAGTAGTTTTAAGAACACTTCTAGTTCCCCTTTGGAATATCATGAAGAACAAAAACAACTTTCATGTCTATTCACATCTGTGTGAGCAATCCAGAATAGCAATGTTAATTTGTTTTCTTGTCAACTGTAACTTTGCATCTCAGCTAGCACAACATTAATCTGATATTCAAGATATTGATCTGTTTAATGGGGACATATTTCACAAGATCTCCAACCTAAACCACACAACTGACTGTTTGTCAATAGCATCCATATCAACCCAGCACAGAGCAGATTGTACAAAAAGAGCACTCATCATTAACTCATCATCATGTACCGTTTATGTATGTTAATGCTGGAAGAGTGACTTGGCTAATTTTTTTTTTTTTTTTACACAGAAAGCATTATGAATATACTTCTTCTGTATTTACTTTTCATCCATTGCAGCTCTTGTGTTATTAAGCCCTGATTGCTCTGATTTGTCAGCACTTCCAGGTCTGCATGTGCACTTTCCACGTCTTTGCATCATCATTGCAGCTGGGGAATAACTGTACCGACACTGTATCTGCACTCTCTACCTACATAAAGTAGAGTTGAGACATCACAACCTAACAAACATCCTAATTTAAAATCACAGTTTCTGCATACAGACTGTCGCTTTTCTCTGTTGATTGAGGATTTTTACAGTAGTTATTAACCATCAACCTGCTTTTTAATTAGAAATTTAAAAAAAGGCATGGTTATTTCACTTTTTACAATATGGGGCCGTTAATGACACGCCTCACATGTTCAACCAAATCTTGTGCCCTATAAAGCCATTTACTCTGCAGTCCATTTAGAACAGGCTCATCCCTTTAATCCACACAGTGGAGTAGCAGCACATTTAGCCCTGATGCTCCCAATGAAGGCTGAACTGGCAGTGGTGAAAGGAAATATGGTAACACATATTCACACATATGCATGTGCCGTAGGTTTGCATGCATGGACACACACACACACACACACACACACAAGCACAGTAACAACACCTGTAGTTAGTTGTATGTATGAGATACCCACATTCACCTGAACACACACACATACACACACACTCCAAAAAAAAAGGGAAAAAAGGGGAAGGGTGGGAGGCTCTCGTCAGACAGGGTAAATCCCATTATTTGGCCCTCATCCCAGAGAGTGAATTGAGAGTCAAGTAGGATGCATGTGGTAACCACAATGAAATTACAGCTGCTGTGAGGCCGAGCGCTGCTAATGCACCCCCATTGTGTCCTCGAGTGCATCTAAATAAGCAGGGGTAAAAGGCAGCCTGTGCTAGGGCTGCCAGGGTTACAGGGTGTGTGTGCGGAGAGGTAAATGGAGGCCTGCCCGTGATAGAGGGCTGTATTTAGGCTTGATGATGGGTAACCTGTGGGGGGACCACCTGATGCGGCTTTGTTGTATGTGGGTTTATGAGGTTGAGTGTAAGTGCAGGTGTTTATGTGCGTGCGGGGCCCCGGGATATTTTCCCTGCCTCCACTTAAAAAAAGAAAATGATTCGCTGTCAGTGACTATCTGTAACTGGAGCCTGCAAATACTACGGCGTGACAGTGAAACCAGACAAATAGAGCCAGCTTTGTGGTACTTTTACCTGCAGTAAACCCGTATTCCTGTGGTTTCCCTATGTCAAGAAGTAGGCTGTAGATCACAGGCCTTTATGCGCTCTGACGAAGTTGTCTGGATTTGAAACAGCCGTACTCTCCTGCAGCACAGTAACTAGGACATCGGGACAAAAAAAGTGAAGGAAAAGCAGTGGGAAAAAAAAAGAGAAAAACACTAAAACTGTCAGTTGAAGATGCAAAACAGAGATCCGGATCTATCCATTATGAATGAGATATATTTGAAAGGTGGAGGCTGCATATGAGGAGAAGGAGGAGGAGGAGGACACTCACTTACCCCCCCCATACCCTGCAACGCTTAACCCTCTCGCAACCCCGAACTCCCCCCCCCCTCCCTTTCCCCTCAGCGCAAGCTCCGGTTCATCAACAAAAGCTTTTGTACAGTCAACAGTGCTGTTTTTATTCATGTTACATTTATCTTCAGAGCTGTCCATCAGGCGCGGCGGGGACGGCTGATCTAAAACAGAGCCTTACACTCATGACAGGAGGATAGAGCCGTAACTCTGGAATGCTAACCTCCGCTGTTATTTGGCCCGCAGAGAGAGCGGGAGAAAGGGAGACGGAGGGAAAAGAGAGGGAGCGATACACAGCCTAATGACAGCTACAAACACAGACGTACCTTTGTTCCAGCGCTATGAAACAGCACACTTCAGTGGGATTGCTTTAGCTTCTTTGGGCCTAATCAAACTTGTGTTATTTAGACTTCAAACATGGCCTCCGAAGAGAGACAGGGAGCGAGCTAGGTGTGTGTCTCTTGCTAATAGCTGCTAGCATGATTCGGTTAAGCTGCTTATTTCCGACATAAATAATGCATCCAGGCAGATGCGCTTGACTTTAGTTGAATATGAATCGCTTGCGTGATTGACACCGAGGTTTGTTGAGCGCCGAGTTGATTCTACAGTCTCACCTTTGGAAATAGGCCTGTCTCATTTAATATCCCCTATGTTAACATAATTATGACAACCAGCACTGATTCATGCATGTGTCTGTGTAATATCCATGACAAAATTAGGCTACTATTTTTTGAGGGGGGGGCGGCGGGGAGCAGGAGGGATAGAATTTACTAGGGTATCAAAGGCAACTAGATTGTCTGCCTGTTTAACAGCTTAGCCAAATCAAATCAGAAATAAGAGGACTATCTCCAGTTTAATTCTGGATACTTTCACAAGACACCCTACTTACCCACCCACAAACCCTGCCCCCTCTTAGCCCACCACCCCCGTTTTTTTTTTTCTTTTTTTTTTTTTTACAGTCATTGATTCCAATCAATCAACGCTAATTAAGCAGGCACCTATACACATATATGTCACATGCTAATAGGGTAATGATATGGACATTAGCTGGTGCTTTAATCTTATGCTACTTGCAGCTAACACATAATGACACTCTCTACCCAGCCATGGGAATATTTATAAGAGACCACTGAGAGCATGTGGACACACACACACACACACACACACACACACACAGATTGGTACTTCACACTGGCTCAGTGTATTAAACCTTATTTACAAGCTAACAGCTATAACCATTACAGATACGGTGGCGGGGAAACTACATTAGGTTCAATGGGCCAACAGCGTGTAATCCAAAACAATAAAATGTAAATTTGAGTCTCACGCACGTAAAAAAAAAAAAAAAAAAAAAAAGGAGCACGCTTCTGCAAACAGATGAACATCTCTGTGTTACAAGATGTTTTTCCCCCCATTCTGTCTCTTTTAAGACCTTGGCGAATCAAGGAAGCAATGTTTCTCATTTCGTTTTTAATCCCCGCTCAGTGTTAAGGTGCTGTGGATAAATACATTGCAGGCCCGCCTAACCCATGGCCCTCCCCGTCCGACTGAAAATGAGGACAGTGAAATGGCTCACAGGCAGGCAGAAAATCAGTACTGAAGAGACAGTGTCGAAATAAATATCCATAACTGGCCAGTAATGTTAATGTTTTTGAATGTGATCACAGTATTTCACATGCCAATAGGTTACTTTACTATGGGCCTACATTCAACCTTTTCTTTCCTATACATTATGCAGTAAAAAGTTAATGACAGTTTAACATTTCTTATTCATGACCCCTTGGTGAAAAGTAGCTAAGTACATTTTCTCAAGTATGGTACTTGGAAACAACTCCAAGGCACTTTAGGTATTTCCATTTTCTGCTAACTTTGCTATAAATATTGTTCTTTTAGCTAAACTCAATTCATTACATGAGTCTAGTTACGAGTATTCAAATGAATGATTTGCATAAATCCAGCTTATAGAAAACATAATGATAAATCACAGGTCTGTTTAAAATGGTGCTTATAGAATGTTTCATCTGTATTTTTATTATCAAGTTAAGTGCCAGTTAAAGGCCGTGAGTGATTTAACTTATTTTAACTCCAAAGTACTTACATTTGCTGATGATACAGTTGTGTTTTTGCTTAAGTACCCAAAGATTGAAACAGCAGGACTTTCTCTTGATTTAGAATATTTTTTGCTTTATTGATACTTTTATTTAAGGATCTACTTGCATGACTGTGATTGCCTGACCACAATTTACAGTACAGTGCACATTGTGGCGTGTATGTTATCGCAAACAAATGTTATACTTTTCCCCTCGCTTTTATCACATTTCATTTCTATTACACAGTGCAGAGAGTCAAAAGTCATGACGTCACAAATACACGGTATGCTCATTCCCCTGCTGAGCCAGCAGGACGCCTCGGGCCAGTGTACTTTTTTCCATGACAATACTGTGGAGTGGTTCAGGAGCCTGAATCTGTTCCAGCAGGAAGCACTTCACTTACTATGCTGAGTTGTTATGACTGACTGGGGCCGTGCATGGAAGGCGATTTGACGTACAAGAGTTCAGATTTACTTCAATTAAAATGAATAGTTCGATTCAAATAGTCACTGTGATGACATGCCGTGTCCTAAATTGTCTGGAAAGCCCTACTTTCTTATCATAACTATAAGATTCACTGCTGTTTTGTTCCTTCAGGACGGGCCTGTGTAATTTCATCAGAGGACAGGGACTTTGGATGAAGCAGCAGGTTTTTGAATGGAAATTGAAGTTGTTATTTGTAATAATGGTATTGGTTTGGTTTATGTTGTTGATTGCTGGTGGACATGGACTGGTGGCACTTTCAGTACAGAGGACCTCATTATTTATGATGATCATATTCAAGACTGTTCAAAGGTGTGTGCCCAATGTGGAATGGAAAAAAAAGAATGTGAGGTTAAGTTAGTTTATTGTGTTTCAGTTAGTGATGGCCAAATTAAGGTTTTCTGTCTACTAGATGGCACTCTGTGTTCAACAAAAGCTCACTGAATTGCCATTCATTTTATTTTAACCATCACTAAAGACAACTAATGGTTAATGAAGCTTTATGTGGACACAACTCATTTTAGTGGTATTCAAGAGATCTAAGCATATTTTGATGATTATCCAGAATTTTAACTGTTCTGGCCAAGACAGCTGTGACATGAAACTTCCAGATCATTCCGGGGCTTAATAACCAAGTTCCTACATTAAAGTTTAATCCTACCTTGACATGAGGAACATCCCAGGGTCCATATGACGTTCTTCCTCCGCTTATTCTGAAAGAAAGTCAAGGTGAAAGAAGAGCAAATGTAAGATCAGGATTTGACAAGCGATACCGTCATCAAAACAGACATGCAGAAAAGTTTCCCGACTTCACAAACACTAAAACAAGCTCTGTCCTTGCAAGCCCTTACATGGGTCTTTGTTGCTGCTAACAACCTGCCTCTGCGCGGCTCATCTGCTGCGCCACTCTGTTGTGTGATATGCAGAAAGAACCTAAGGTAAACTCAGTGGTGTTTGTAAGGGAGTTCTCTCCCCTACTCCCGAGTGATCATTATTTGATCTTGTTTAGTTCATTATTCATCTTGAGGGAGCTGGTTGTGACTTGTGGATAAATGCCATATGAAAGGCATTGTGCGCCGAGGATGCATCCTCACTTTTATCCCGGCTCCCAAAACAGATCAATTAGTAAAACTAAACAGTAAATTATTAATCACGTTGCTTTGTGTCCCCGTTCCATCACCGGAAGAAAACAGTTCATTAGAGAGGGAGAGAGGGAAGCAGAGGGGGGGGCGGCTGCGGCGTGATTGAGAGGGGCTTTAAACCGAGCTGATGCTGTGTGAACATTTGAAGAAAAAAGAGGGAAGAATTATCAAGCGTGTCCATCATTTCCAGGTAACTTCCAAGCAGCCCCCCCCCCCCCATCATCTCCCCGGTCCCTCCTAAAATGACGTGCACTCATAAAATGGGGTCAAGCAGTGGAGGAGTTCAATGTCACAGCCATCATATACATTGCCCGTTGGGGTGCGTGTGATTAAAATAACACACAGGGATGTTTCATGTCATGGTGAGCAATCAGACCATATTTGCAAAAATATTCAGATCAGATGAATTTTAATGAGGTGTACACTCGAGGGGGATACCGCTGCCAGAGCGCTGGGCATAGAAGGTGGAAGCAAGCCCCGTCCTCTTATTTGCCAGAAGACAGCAAGGTACATAAACTTTTTTTTTCTCTACCTTTAGATGAAAAAAAAAAAAAAAAGAAAGAAGAAGAAGAGAGACAGATCCAAATTCAGGGGTCCACTCAGTGTTCAGATTGCTCTGCTGTTCTGAGTTGGGCAATTTGAATAAATTATTCCAAATAAGAAAAAAAAATCGCTCAGTGGGGTTCATTTTGTGAGAAATTATATTTTCGCAGGAAAGGTTAATTTTGAAGGGAGCTTGAATGACTGAGAACTGGGGGGCTGCAGAGGGAGGGAAGGTAGGGGGGAGATAGAGAGAGAGAGAGAGAGAGAGGGGAAGGGAAGAGAGAGAAAGAGAAATAGAGGAGGGGAGGGGGTGGGGGGCAGGAACGGCGTGCTGCACGAGGAGGCATTGGGCGTCAAGGAGGAGAAGGGGCGAGAGAGAGAGAGGGGATGGAGGGAGGGAGCAAGGGAGGGAGGCAGTTATTAAAAGCGATTGCATTGCCTCCCGGATGTCTCAGGAGAGCAGAATCAGTGGAGATGTTAAACCTTGCTTGACACCCCAGTTGGATAATTGTGGGTGTGGGAGCTAATCAGCGGAAGATGTCTCCTCAATTTAAATCTTGTCAGTTAGTGAAGATTAGGCCCTCCTGTCCCGGCCACCATTAGCTTTGTTGCATGTCAATGCGCCGGTGAGGGTGTCCGCCTGGTCCGGCTGCAAGGGTAAAAAGGCGAGCGTGGTGGAAACGCGCAGATTTATTCCAGCTAAAACCAGTATGGCATTTTCAAGAAAACCCGTATGAGGGGGAAAAGGGAATTTATGCAGCCCTTTTTGAAAATGCATTTGTTACTACTGACCTAACAGGGGGACCCTGTGGAATAAGAAATGTAGTGCGGGGATGTGCTCCAGATTTTTCTGCAAGAAAAACATCGGTTGGGGTTGTTAAATACGATGTCGTACACAAACTAGAGGCCAGGGAAGCAAATGAGTGTGCCTTTGCTGAGAATATATAAAATTAAGGGGAAATGTTATATAATTTCTGTCAGTCCAACTGAAGCCATTAAACGTATAACCACACTGTGTCCCGGTGCTGCGAGCTCTGTTCAAATGTTAAGTTATGGGATGCATTTGAGCTGAAGGAAATCACAGGATCCTGATGTTGAGGCGATTAAATGACTAATAACCTGTGACAGTGTGATCTCATTAACAAAAACGTGGGGTATAATTTAAACCCTGGTTGGGAGGAATGATGGGTGGAGGTGGCTAATTCAAAAAATGCACTGTAGTGAATTTTACAGCTTGAGTCTGGCTGGCTGCGGGCCATGGCTTTTGCATTCCCCCCATGGTAAATATTTGTAACAGATTTTTCCTGCAGGACAATGGCTCCTTTCACTAAAGCAGGTCCCGTAACCTCTGAGCGAACGCGGGGTCAGGGCAAATAAACAAGGCGGCCGTGCCAAGCTGAGCGGCTCCACTGATTCCTGGGCCGGGCCTGCTGCATACCAGGGCTCTCTCCTCCTCGCCACCGGGAGTCTGAGTGCTGACAGATGTTTCGAGCCCGGCTAAAAGGGAAAGGGGACTTTGAGGGAGAGAGAAAACGAGGGGAGCTTTTTTAACTCTCTCTCTCTCTCTAGCTCGCTTTTCTTCCACATCTTTTTCTTCTCATCTTACCTCGATTCAACGTGTCCCGACACTGCCTCCGACACCTTCACACACCTAGGACAAAAATCATGAAAAATAAAGAAGAAAATCACCATGAATGTCCTCAGTGTAGCACCACTGTGTGTGTAACCTGTGAACTGGGTTATAATTAGCAGCTGCAGTCTGGGGTCAAGAACCCCTGAGTGTGTGTGTTTAAATGTGCCCGAGCAAGACGGAGAAAATGGCACTCTGGTCTACAATGAATGTGGCTTTCTACGGGTATTTATGTGCGTTTAAATGCTCACAAGTCCGAAATCCTGATGTTTCAATACCACCAGCTCCCAAACCGCTTCCGTTCTGTCGGAGCGGTTAATACCAGCAGCCTCAAAGAGAGAGCTACCGCCGGCTACCGCAAGGTGTAACGAGTTCAAGGCCCCCGTTCAGGCCCGAGGCGGCAGACGGTAAACAGTTGTTACCGGCTGTTATTTTTCTGCCGAGCCCAGACAAAGCCTCTCTGTGTGAGGAACAACAGCTACAGCTGGGCTGAGCAGAGTGAGACATCGATCCATAAGCTCGTTCCTTTACACCCCTCCGAGCACTCGTCTGGCAGTCAGCAGGAGCAGCAGCGCATGCCAGAGCTGGGAACTGCACGGCACAAAAAAAAAATATCTCTCCTAACCGGGCGTTTAATCTAGTGCTCAGTTCTAAAATGTTATATATATATAAAAAGAAATTTCTTTTTAAAAGAGGGGATAAAAACATATATATACACCTATCAGGGGAGAGTTTTTAATTCAAATGTAGGTTGGAAATATGTAGGGTAATTAATTTAATGGCAGCATTGATTTGCTAAAAGAAAAACAATAAATAGTCAGTGCATGTATATTATTTCAGCTGTTTAACAATTGTATTTTCAATTTATCATTTATGCAACTGCCTCACAATGTTTGGTATGACTGTACAATGTTTTATTTTTAAAGGACAATAATACTCATATTTGACATATACATATATCTTTTAAAATCTATTTATATGTTGAGTATTCTCCTGAAATCACATTGGCCATGAAGGGCCCAGTTAAAAGTATCAAAGAGGCCAGACAAGAGACTGGCGTTTAATCTAATCTACGTTCTAATAGTTGGGGAGACATTAATTATTGATAAGGCCGGCAATTGATTGGTTAATAAGATAATGTAATTGAGAAATGAAAATCATCAGAGTTGAGTGTGTGTTGGCTCCAATCTAAGCCGCATGGGGGGGTTGTGTGTGTGTGTGTGTGTGTGTGTGTGTGTGTGTGGGGTGGGGTGTCTTAGGGGATTGCCCCTACATAGGCTTCCATCATTACTGCCACACTATAAAAGCAGAGTGGTGATTAAAAGGACTTGATTGATTTGACTCTCATTGGGATAAGCTGTCCTCGTTCCGTCACTGGGCTCCGCCTGCAAAAAAAAAAAAAAAAGTGTGTGTGTGTGTGTGTGTATATATATATATGAATGTATTCGGTGTGTGTTGATGCATAAAAATCAAATCAAATTATTAAGTTACTGTGGCCTTAAATTTGAACATATTTATTTCAAATGAATTTGTGTCTGTGGGTGAAAAAATGTGGAAAAATAAAATCTGTTTGTATTGTTTTGAAATTAAAAATACTGTGTGCACTGGTATTTAACATATAAATGTATATGAGTGTGTGTGAGCCCAGCTTGAGGAGGTGCAGCGAAATGTGTGCTCGTGTGTGCGTAACTGTGTATCCATGTCGTCAAGAGGTGGCCCCACTCCCCCAGTTTTCACTCGCCTTTTGTCTGCACTCTGTACTGTACTCTGCTGCTCAAACACACACACACACACACTCACACACACAGCTCCAACCCACCCTGAGAGACGGAGACAGACCCTGCCGCCTGACACAAAAGCTATTGATTTTACTATCTGCTGCAATGAATGATCTTCCTCAGCCAATTTCTGAATTTAGAAATGAGTTCAATACTAATAATGATAGTGGAAGGATTCTTTAAACTGTTAGAGTTGAGAACGGGGGGGAAATTGAGAAGGGGGGGGGGGGTGAAAGGAGGAGAAAAAGAGCGGGAGAAGAAGGAGAGGAAGGAAGTGAAGATTTGTGTGTGTTTGGCTTTGGAAAAAGAGAGGATATGATTTCTAGCCATGGGTGAGATTAAATAAAGATGACACCAATGGTTTTAACAGTCTAAATGACTACATTCTACCCTCAAATACAATTACTCTTATTTGGCTTTCCTCAATGGGTTGAGAATGGAATAAGTCGGTGGTGGGATTTGCCTCTTTTTTTTTTTTTTATACTTTTAACAACTTCCAACTTTTATATGAACAGTTTTCATCCACCTATTTTCACGCACCGCTCTTGTGCTTTTTACGACGCAATTTTCAATATACAGCATTCTTGCGAGCTTGCTCCTTAATCCATTCATATATTTCATGCGCCATAAAGACGCGACTAGTTCAGTTTCGATTTTGCATCGCACAAATCTTCCATAAAATAAAAAAGCTTGCACATAAATATTTAACATGGCCTCTGTTTAGATGGGGAAAACTATTTATGTCAAATTAAACAACAGACGCGACGAGCGGCCGCTACGGAAGAAGTCGGCCGACTGGAACGTTTCTTTCTAATATTTCATTTCTGGGTGAGCATTATTTTCCTGGTTATTCAGAAAAGTACCATAAAAACGCGTGGAACGGCCATGTTAAACCTTGCATGTGGCTGTAAAAGGTGTGTGTGTTATGGAAATACGGACAGAGATGTGTGCATGTAAGAGCAGGAATTCCACTTTGTGACTTTATATGTGACTGTTTGCATATGTGAGTCTCCTCTCTCTGCTGGTCTTTTCTCTTTATTTGGGCAGGCAGGCAGCGGCTTGGTGGGGTGATGTGTGTTAATCAGGAGCCCCCGTGCCCCGTTGAGGTGTTAATTCAACCCCCCTGTTACAGAGAGGTGTAGATTAATAGATAAGGGAGGTCTGAGCAAGGGTCAGCACGATACGGCCCTGGCTGTGTTCGCCCGCTTGTCAGACACCTGCCTGGATTAAGCCGCTGGCTTCTCTCTCCGTTGTGAGCAGGTGAGAGGTCAACCATTTACCCAGTTCATTGGTCTCTCATTCACTTTTCAAGGTGGGGTGGATCTGCATAAAGGCTCTGGCATCTGTATGCTTGGCGGGGTTCGCCTGCGCGGGGGGTCCTGCACCGTGAGGTGGAGAGGCGGACAGGCGATGCAGGATCTGCCGCGGAGGATTACTGTAAATATACTTTGAGACTCAGGAGGAGATGAAGAGCGGTTACGGCACCGAAAATGCAGTTTTTAATTTAATTTATTTCTTGTTTAAAGCTGATTTCAGCTGTGCTGCGGCCACGCGCGGGGGGGGGGGGGTGGGAGTGTTTTTCAGGAATTTTCTTGGACAAGAATATCCTTGGCAAACAGAAAAAATAAAAAAGGGGGGAAAAAGGGATAAAGCGGGTTGGCGGGGTGGGGGGGGGAGGAAAAACGCATGAAACATGAAACTCTGCAAATTTGACTTATAACAAGCAAAATTACACCCTGCTGTCATTTAAATTATGGCTGCCCTCTATAAAGGTGTCTTTTAGGTGCATTAATTGAATTCGGCACTATTTCCCAATAATAATCTGTAAAGTTCAGCCGTCCATCCTTCATGAGATCCCTGCCGCGTACCAGAGGAGTATCTATTTCAGTGGCTTAATTTATTTTCATGATTCGCCGATAATGACGGCCATGCAGGCTGTACATCAGAATTAACCTTCATTTCACTGAGGTATATTACGATGACAGTCCCCGACGCATTTCACCTACACAAAGGGCATTCTCTCCCCCCTCTCTCTCTCTCTCTCTCTGTCTCTCCCTGACTCTCACTTTCTCCCCCTCTGCCTCCTCTGTCGCTGCCCCTGCTGTATAATCATCCTCGGCAGACCAAGATTGTTTGATAGCCGATTAATTTTCATAGGAAATCAAGTGGCCAGCTCTTTCTCTCTATCGCTCTTTCTTTATTTCTCCCTCTTACACCCCCCCCCCCAAACACATACACGCTTCTCTCCAACAATGGTGAACTGCTCTTGTGCTTGGTGACTTTTTCTGTCAATTAGGTGTTTTATTTAATCTCATCTAACTTTTTTCTCTAATAAATTGCAT
>JAOWBC010000904.1:13516876-13561493 GCA_028566105.1 Hypoplectrus providencianus | reverse complement strand
AAAAAGCTTAAACAGATGTGACCTCTTCATTGTTATTTGCTTTGACAAGAAACAAGTTGATCACATCTGATTATTTCTGTAAAATTTTCATCCTGAAGAAAACTTAAGTTGTCGGCCGCACTGACCGCAAGCAGCATAAAACACATTTTACTGACTGGAATATGGTTTTAAGTTACAAAAAGAGTTTCACAAGTTGTAGCAGTGAGCTGCAACAAATTCGATTCAATTTATATTCATCATTTTAAATATTAAATGTATGTATAGTTGTTTGTTACAACATAGTTGATTTTATTTTATTTTTCTTAATAGTTTTTTTATATTTATTTTTCATTACATACTGTTTTGCATTTATTTGTTGTTTGTTGATTTACGTGTTTTTTACAGTTGAATTTTATTTTTTTTTAAATAAAGAAAATATATTTTACTAAGTTCAATTTATATTCACTTATTTCATTTTTCTCAACTATGTTGTTTGACAGTATCATCGTTTTTACTTATTTATGACCTTAACTGAATTATTTGCTGAGCAGCTTGTCATGTTTTGTTTATGTCTTATTAATTTTGATGCTTGTTTTGATATTTGATGTAATAAAAGAAAAAAGCAAACATAAACACCCTGTTCAGACACTTAAATTACCCTTGACAACCACAATTATTGAAAAAATAATTAAATCAAATATTATTTCAAAAGTCAAAGACAAATCGCATCAAATAACCGAGTTCAACATTGACCAAAAAAACAATTTTTGCTGCAATCCAGCAGCCCTACCAGGTGGTCCTGTGGCCGCTGAGGCACACAGGCAGACAGACTTCCCGGCTATAGATAGTCGTGGAAGCTCTTGCCCCTAATGAGAGTGAGGAGGGGGACTATTGATTAGGCTTGTCACCAGAGAAGAACATAAAAGTACACATTCAATAAGGGACTTCATATCCCGTTCGGCTAGTGTAAAGGTTAAGTGCTGGAGAATATCGCCAGGATCAATAATTGTCTGCAACTTCACGTATGGTCCACTATCAGCGCCCGGCCCTGCTGCTGCTCAGCCTTCACAACACCAACTCAAGTCACATATGAAAGGCCACAGGAGGCTTCTGGGACTGTGTAGCCTCTGTTTGACAGGCCTATTTAAAACAAACACAAATCCTGCACGCTGCGGTCCTGATCCCTCGGTGTATGTGACTCCGAGGAGCCGGGATGAAGATAACGTCGTTGCGAGCCATCAACACATCGTAACAGCAGAAATTGGGAGCTTATTAAGATTTAATAGCCGGCGTACATAACTGCTGCGTATTCTCCTCTTACAATAAATAACAAACTCAATTTCCCCATGGTAATGGAAAGAGAGAGGCTCTTTAAGCAAGACAAATGAAGGGTTTGCAGCACCGAGTAACAACATTAGCTGGCTAATTAAACAACAATAGAGGATGCCGCTGACTCTCGCCATAATTATGCAATGTGGTTTAATGAAAAAGGTTAACTGCGCAGAAGAAATAGAACCGAGGAGTCTCGGGGATGGCTCCCAACAAACACAATTCCTCCTATTTGTCTCCCTCTTATCAAGGCGAAGCGATATGCATTTCTGCAACTGCATTGTCTCTTCCTAATGGCAACTCTATCCACTTCACAGATGAATGCACGATGAAATGGAGAGAGCAGCGGTATTATGTGGCCCGCGGTATTGCCGGGGTGACTGCAGTGCTCACCGAGGCACAGCTATCTGTCAGTCTGCACATCAACATCAGTGAGTAAGTGATGTGTTTTGCAGTAGATGCTGTGTGTGTTAAAAAAAAGAAGGTTTTCTCGGATTGTAAAAAGAGCGGCTGGGAAAGTGGATACAGGGCAGCCTGAAACTGCGGTCTAACAGTCGTTTCAGCCAATCTCACCTAAACAGAATGTTTTTCAATGTGATTTCAAATGTCATTTCAAGCTGATGCCATCTCTGTTTGCGGTAATAGGATGTGAAGGGTTGTTCGGAGCAGAGGCCTCTCCTGCTTCCTCTCAAAATGCAATTAATTGTGGATCCATGCTGTGAGGTGTTCATGGCTATTCCATGTGGACCCATTTTCATGCAGACACTTAAATATTCTATTAATTGATAATGTAAATACCCTTTGGGTTCAGGAGATCTCTGATGCGTTGCCACTGAGCAATGCTGGAGACTTCTGCATGTGTTGCGTGTGTTTTTTTTGTTTGTTTTTTCACGGGAACGCTGAAAAACACCTGCTTTGCTCCTCTTTCGTGGACCCCATGACCTCCACAAATGTGGGTGTGAGCTTATTTTAGATCATTCCAAGACTGTTTTCTACATTGCGGGCCATGTGCCCATTCGACATCCTTGTGAATGTGTTTTTATTGGGATGGAGGTTGCACTTCCAACCGTTGGGTTATGTGATCGCCATGAACCCTTTTTCCAATAAAAACCTGGGGAATGTTGGGAACGAGACACAGGTGGGTGCAGCGACAGACGGAAAAACAGAGAGAGGGGTGAGGGAAGTGATGCAGAAAGGTCATTTTCAGTTAAAGTGGTCAACAATAGTCAAGTTTCCATCCAAAGGTAACGCAAAATGTATACACATTTCGGAAACCTGGCAAAACAAATGCAAATTTATGCAAACTGCTTATATGCTAATATTGGGATAACCAGCATGGTGCTAATTCCCAGTCATGTACCATTATATCCTCTATCATAAAAAAAAAAAATATTATATTTCTATAACTTACAGTGCTGTGGCTGTCACAATATGTCCACATACAGTCGAATAAATCCTCTTTATTTTCCGATCTGCTTGTCACCCCTCTAAGTAAAGCATTAATTACTCTTTAATTGTTTATTATGACTCAGTGAAAGCATTGATGAGGTTATGGCTGCCACTGTTTGCACTCCATTAAAAGATAATTTATCAAGCTACAGAATGACAGGGCGGACGCCTTTCGCTTTAAGAAACTGCAAAAATAGGCAAAACCTAAAGCAGAGACATCTCAATAGGACGAACAAACATGCAAAAATCGTGCATTTTTGTTATAAAGCAGGTTTGGCACTATTTAGATCCTAAAAGGTGTGGCTACGATGCCATTACCGTCTTTCCCTGGCTGCAATGATGGTGCAGACATGCCAAGAGAGTAAATGCAAGACCTTAACCCTATTTACTTTTCTGACTGCCCTCTAGCAGCAGCATTAGTGATGACTGACCATTTGAAATGACCGCTGGAGCACTTGGAGCAAGTGGACGGGTTGAAGAAACGTCGGACTTTTAACCCATACGATGCATATCACTATACAAAATGCTCGTAATGGTTGTCATTGGCGATGTTGTTAAATGACCTATTCCATCCTTTAGATTGGAGATCTTGTTTGGAAACAATGAGAGCAGCTATTTCCAGACAGATGGTGAACACAGGTGTATTGAGACAGTGTTAGAATAATATTGTATTTCTTGGACATTAAAGCAAGTAAATATGTTCGAATGGAAATGCAAAATGTAAGTATGAACCCTAAATAAGCAACAATGCCTTCATCAATTATATACATTGTCTACAATATAACACACTTTCCCAAAGACGTGATCCTGATTGCATGAACAAACATCTTGTTTGTACTCCATCTCTATGGCCTTACACCCCATGCCTCCAATCTTTTCTATTTTGCTTCACTGCAAAATAAACTTGTCGATTCTATGTCAAAGCTGCTCAAAGTGCAAGATATAATTCATACAGAGCACAAGCATTTGAACAAAAAAAAAAAAAAAACTACTCTACGAAGACAACACCAGCACATCCAAGGCCACGGCAGTGTTTATAGATATTTATAAGCATTACTCAGTCTGACAGGGGAACAATAAGTGTTTGCTTTTTGTCGGATCACATGCTGCAAAGCAAATATTCAACTCATGCTTCCAATGAAGTAAGGTAAGTAAGTTGTTTCTGGTGCGTGTCGACAGCTCTAAAAGCACTAAAGCTAAACACAGCCAGTGTTCTGCATGCAATCTCCTGCTGAGGCAGACTGTTATTTATTCACAGCGAGCTGCTGCAGAGGAAGACTCGAGAAACAACTGTAATGATCAATTATACAATTCTGTGATTGTACATATTGTATAAGTGTTAATTATTCACTAAACAAAGTGACATAAAAGTCCATTAGTGTTGCTCTTCTCCAAAACAAGAAATTACTCCCAGCATAAGCCCAATCTTAAGAATTATGTTTTATTGGTGTGGTGTTTAAAAAATGCATGATACAAAATATTTATCTTTATTTTTCAAAGGCTTGGGATGCAAATCTCTGATGATGAGCTCTAAATGGATGGTGTCTTTTCAAAAATGTATGCACTGCACAAAGCCCTCTCCCAGCATGCAGTGTGAGAGGCTTTTTTCATGAATTTGTTATGAAATGTGGGTTGACAAATACGAAAACATGAATATTGAAAGCATTTACAGCATTTTACTTTATGAGTTGACACATTTAATATGCTGATTAAAAGCCCACAGTTCTAAATTACTGTGCGTGACTGAGCGTGTGTGTATGTGTGTGTGCCTGTGTTTGTGTGTGTGTGCATTGTATGTCTGGGGCACTTAAAATGCATTCTGCAGAGAGAAGCTCACTTAGAAAACATTCTTGTACCTCAAGGCTTCATAAACACACTTGCATTACATAGATAAGATGCTGCTGTGCATATTGTACAACTTCAAAATATGCACTCATTGCATTCATCAGAGCCGCCATGTCTTATTAGAATGGAAGTGCATTAAGCTTTAATACAGACGCCTGAGAAGCCTAAACACAAGTGAGCAGCCGCGGCGCGGGCACGCACACATCAGCACCGCGGACACAAAAGCCAGTGGAAGATTACCATTTAAATGCTTTAATATAACCACGCACATTTGATTCTTGAAAATTATAACAAAGCAACGAGACAGATGTTGAAAGAACACATTGATAAGCAAATTTGCAATGATGTTCTTTTGTATTTGTGATAGAATGAGCCACAGTGCAAGCTGCAGTTTGACTGTTTGACAGAAAAATCCAGAACAAAAGATGCTAACGGATACAGTGACATTTCAGGGAAGGGGAAAAAAAAATATATAACAGAATTATTTTCTAATAGAGCACATCTACAGTAATTTAGAATTCTTACTCCCCCTCATTCTTTTGCGGGTAACACACCTCACGGCAGGGAATTCCACTTCTTACTCTTTTAATATTCAGTGTTAATATTCAGCCTGCCGCTTTGCTCGGAAAAGAAAACTGCTAGATTGTCAGAGGAGGAAAAAAAAAAAAAAAACGATAAATAGCACTACAACTAGTGCGATTGAACCTTGTTGTGTGAAGATCAGAGTCCCAAAATCACACCTGACAATTCAAACACCAAAAGTTATACACACACCCTCACACGCGCGCACGTTCACGTGTCCCCTGTCTCGCTCTCCGGGGTGCTGCTTTATTAATGAGTTCGACACATAAAAAGCATCCGGAGGACGGGAAGTGTCACTCATCAAAAAAGGCTGTTTTTGAACAGTCTTGGCGCATGTTAAAGAATTATTCTCTTTCATAAGGACAAGAGACAATCAGTGATTGCCAGGGTGTTTTTCAGATGACCAGACTGTGAATCCTCATTCTCAGACATGGCATGAATATTGTATGTAAAGTGTGCAAAGTTGGCTTGCCTGGTGGGAGAGAGGGAAGGCTGTAGACATTTGGTGCTGTTCATTATGACTGTTTGCAATGGGAAAGAGTGTGTGGTGTGCCGGGGCTGTGTGTGTGAGGAAGAGACAACATGAGAGAGTGATTAATTTCATTGATTTAATGCAATGTTTTGGGTAAATACAGATAGGTGTAAACCACAAATGAGTTGGACAGATCAATGGAATTGATTTTTTTGTGAATAAACTTTAAGTCTGGCTCAATAAAATTGCTGCTTTCTCAAGACTGACCTGCCAAGGCCAGTAATAACAAATATGACAGGTGAGTGAAAGCCTGGCCGCACACAATCCACATCATAAAAATCAACCTGCAATCATTCGACCCTTAAAGACACACACACACTATAAATAACACTCAACGAATGTGTGCCAGCTCATGCAAAAAGCGCACATACACATGTGTGCATGCATCACAATCCCACACGCAGGCAGCACAGATGCCAAGCAATGACACACACTCAACTGCACACACACTCACTCGGAGCTCCACTCCTGTGTGATCTTGCCTGTGCCTTCCTGGACTGGAACAAATAATGGGGGGGAAGTCGACTGTGGGATTTTGAAGCTCTCCCTGTCAGTGACACTGTGTCAGCCCTGCATCTCCCTCTACCAAACACACACCTTTGCTGTCCCCCCTTACTAAAACAGCATAGGGAACAAGGCCTTTGAATAATAAATACTCCCAAGTTTCCACACAACTTCGGCCAGAGATGCCCGTCCGCAAACAATGTTGATGTGTAGAGGAGGAGAGCCATGGAAGGAGGCCGGATGAATACAAGATACCTGTTCAGATGCAACACAAGGGCTTCTAGGAAGCGAACTGAGGCCTGCAGAGCAAGAGAGCTAGTGGCCTGAAACTTCAAAATCCCTGTGTACACACAGACAACTGACATCCCAGCAGAAGGTGGTACAAGTGCAACATAAGCAAAAAAAAGTTTTTCTAGTGAAATTTGGGAGATATTCCTAACGAAAGACACAATGCAGGGAAGAGTGACCAGACCTCCAGAAGTTGCAGGTTCATATGTGAGCATAAAGCGGGAGTTCGACACCTGATGCATGTTTTTCCAAACTTTCCCTGAGTGCCACTTTCCCAGTCAACATTAATATTCTTGCGAACTTGGGGAAATGTCCCAAAGGCCATGAGGCATACAGTATTAACAGCTTACCCGCAGACAGAAGGATGATAACGGAGCGGCCCCTCCGCGAGCGGCACAAGGTGGCCCCATACTTCACTCTCCTCCAGGGGTGTAACAGGGGAGGGCGAGGCTCGGCTGATGAACAGGGGCCATTGTGGTGGTTGATGTGTCCATCGTCAGCCGATATTTAATCCTCCGGTTCCGCAGCGTGGCCTGAACATGACAGAAAATCATTAGCCACTGTGGGCCGTTAACTGTCACATGAGTGATTGAATAGGCAGTGAGCCATGGAGTTTTGTATGGCAGTTAAACGTCTGTCCTGAAGACTCGTGGTGGCGGTCCATTGAGGTCAATGATGAGGCAGATTTGGCGGACAGCCACTCCTACTCTCTGAGGGATCGACTTCCTTGATGTCTAGCATCTGAGGAGGGTGCAAGTAGGGGTCAGGCCAGCACAGACTACAGCAGTGAGGAAATGACATTTACTCAAGTGCTGTACTCAAGTACAATGTTAACATACTTGTACTTTGTATCGTGTGTATTTCCATGTTCTACTGCTGTATACTTTTAGTGGTCTCTCACAGAAAATGCTCCAAAGTTACATAAAAGATTAGACATAAACATAGTATGAGTAAAAGATTTCAACACTAAGGTATTGTTAGTTTTTTACTTCAGTCAACTTGAAAGTTTTTATATATAAGAGTGCAGAGAGTACTTTAAGTTATTTTAAGAGGACTTTTTTTTACATGTAAATATCAGCATGAAACTTCCTGCTTGTTATTTACTGAGAGGCAACTGTTATGTGCTAGAAGTTTTCTGACATATGAACAGATACTTAAATAAATAAGTGCTCATTAAATAGGTGCTAATTAACTAATTACAGGACAGAAATCTAAACATTGGATAAAGCAAATTTAAAGTCTTTTTTGTTGTTGTTGACAAACTAGATTCAAGATAGGATAACTCCTTTCATAAATCTGAAAATACAGTCAAGCAATTTCATCAGCCTTTTTTTTGGAACAATTGAATGATATATGGACAACCCCCTCTTCAAAAACCTTCACAATACCGTTATGAATAAGACAGGAGTATTTGGTGTATGTAACAGTAGCTGAAGTTGAGATTAACGGCTCAGAGCATGAGAAAAAGCTCATATTGAGAAAACGGCCTTTAAAGGTGTTTATACATTCTTCATAGAAATGACTGTCTGAAGACGTAACCCACAGAAACAACAACATAGAACATGTAAAATACAATACGGAGCAGGAAAGTGGGAGCTTTCTGACGATGCCTGTGCTATACTATGCTTCCGGTACTAGATATATAAATGTTAGCAATAAAATGCTAGAATTTAGAAGAAAAGTACAGTAAAATACACACCTGCATGTGTTCTTTTTCCACTATTCTGACAGAAGATAAGCTACGGAAGAAAATCAGCCCAAAACCTCAGTTACCTCGTGTCTTGTCTTAATGTTGATGTAGAAACACCAGTCAAGAGCTGGGTTTGCTACAGAACCTGCACATTGTGTGGAATATGCTTTGGAATGACAGCCTTTGACGTTAAACATATCCAAGTGGGCAACAATATTGTCTCAGAGGACAGTCTAAAAAAAGGTATTCCACGAAACATTTTTCATCCGGCATCTAACCTCTCGCCACACACACTTCCTCCCCTCTTTTCTTTCGCGGAGCCCTGACATCCAGACCTGGTCTCTGTAACCTATACATAAGCTTGGTTGTGTTATCCACCAGGGCCGAATCTCCATACCGTTCCCCTGTGGCCTCTGTCTCTGTCTTGGAGAAAGTAGGAGGCCGTGCCCCCCACACACACCCCCCCCCCTCCTTGACTGGGTGAGGGGGGGTGTTTTTTCTGGGGAGATACGGTCCACTTTAAGAGGACGGATCACAGATGCCATTACTGCGAGATAATTCTGCCTCTCCTTTTCACCACGCTACATGTTCATTAAAGCCACTGCTGTTAAATGTTTCTCTCCATTTCCTCTTTTTTTTTTTTTTTTTTTTTTTATTAAAGGAACACATGAAAGACGGAGAGAGAGAGCGAGAATAAAAAAAAAAAGAGGTAGCAAATTGTCAAATTATAAATTAAGCTGCTGCTTCAATTATTTGCTTGGTTTGATAATAACGTGGTTAATTTTTGAACGAGGTTAATTACAAGAGGGTTAATGATATTCTAATAAAAACCAAGAACTCATCACATTTTCCCGCCTAAATTACACTGGCATATATGAACCAAATATTTTCTTCAATTAATTCGTAATTGTTAATAAATATCTTACAATTGGAGGGCCGCGCGGGCTGAGGCCGTGTTTCGGAATGACATATTTGAACAGATTCTCGACACATTCTGTAACAATAATTGCGATAGCTGACTTCTCACCGGAGGTAATCTGACTCTTGCTGTCTTTGGTAGGTGGCCAATTTATTTCATGAAGTGGGGCAGATATTGCACTTGCTGCACATGGTGTTATTGAGTATGTGTGTGTGTGAGAGAGAGAGAAAGAGAGAGCGAGAGAGGGACAAACATGGGGCAGGTAGGTGTGATCGCTCATTCACACTAGAGCTGCTTGACGTTGAGCCCTACGGGGCATGATTACTAGGCCCTGGGTGATCCTTCAGCTCTCCGTCTGACACTTGCTGCCTGTCCCCCTTCCCTCGCTCTCCTCGCATCCCGCCCCCTTCGTTCCTCCCTCCTCATCCATCTCTCCGCATCTTTTTCTGCAACACAAGTTTCTTTATGTTCTCGCAGCGTTTTATTTACTCCCGCCGACTTGCGCCCGTCTCGATAATGTGTTCCTGCCAGTCTGATAAATAAAGCTGTTTGTCTTTTTACAGTGCCCAGGACACTCACAGTTAATGTCTCCTCATCCACCTCTGCTATTTATCAGACTTCAGACGCGCGTTTACGGTGCGTTCGAGTCCCCCGCGGCACATTTCAACAAGGCTATTAGATTTCACGTGCTGAAGAAGAGGGGGCATCTCTAGCTCAGACTTCTTGATTGTTGCAGTTGATTTATTTTTATTTGATAGTTTTACAGATTGCTCAGATTTTGTTTGTCCTAAGATCCAAAGTTGCCAGATGATGATTTGCTTTCCTCAACTATCGATCTTATCTGACTGTCTTCCTAGCATCCTAAGAACTGCCTAATTTTCTAGCTGGTCAAATCTCATGGCTGTATATAAAACTTTTGGAACTTGATGTCAGTGTTGATTTTAACCAGAGACTCTAAATAAAATTAAAAGATCTCCAAATACTGCCTCTGATTTTGACAAGTGCATAAAACTTTGCAGAAATAGAGCCTTAGTAATGGTTATTAATACAGGTGACATGTTGCCATGTCTGTTGGCTGACTCACAGTCAGGATGACTTCATTGGAGGAAATCTTGTTTGCTCATTCACGTAGTTTCTATTTGTGAAAAAGTTTGATTTGGCCAAAACCTTCTGTCAAATACGGTACATCAAATTATAGCATGCTCTACAATCCATCGTCCATGTTAAAAAACATTGAATCTTGTCCTATAATAGTTCTGGCAGCAGGTTTTCCAGCATCACAATGGAAACAATATGGAAAAAGAAATGCTTACATATGTTTGAGACATCAGGCAAATAAGGCTCTCCATGTGGATTGTTTCAGCGTAATTTATTTTTATTTGGTGGTTTAACAGATTTCTCAGATTTTGTTTGTTCCAAACTCCATTTGCGCTCTGGTGTATGGAGTGATAGAGAAAGATCTTTATCAACAGTGTGATATTGATGTCTGGAAACACTCTGGAGGTGGAACAAGTTCGTAAAACTTTGCAGAAATAGAGCCAAGGTGAATGGTTATGAGTACAAGAACAGCCCGACTCACAGAGCAGGTCAGGATGTCTTCAATGGGTAAAAAAACCTGAATCAATCTCATGTTTGCTCATTTGCAATGCGGCTGGCTAGAAAGAAGTTCAATTTGGCCACAATTTTGGAAGAAGTTCAATTTGGCCAAAATCTTGTGTCCCTTACAGGTGATTTTATAACTAAATAAATGGTACATCAAAATAAAGCTCGCTCTTATGTTATTCAATAAATAATTTCTATAATTTCTATTTATCCACGTTAGAAAAACATTGATGATAGCAAAAAACAGTTCAGGTTCCAGGCTTCCAATATAAACAATATAGAAGATATATGCGATATTCATTTTTTATCATCTTATTACAGAATCTAAGACATTTGTGATCATTTTCTTCTTCTCCACCACAACTGCTTACTCTCCTGTCATCAGTTCAGTAGTTGCCACCACAAGTTGAAATCATGCAGCAACTCTCTGGTTAACCAAACAGCATGTGACCATATATTCCTCCAATCACCTAATCTCCACATTAAATAAAAAACCTGACACCTTCATATCATGGGTTAATATTAAAAGAGGAAGTATTGCAAACATTTCCAAGTCACAGTTTTATGCTGCTGCTAAATATGAACAATGCATCATAAGATCATCCTTCCAAAATCTCTTGACTTCGTCCATCAACTGATTGTTGCTACAGCCAAGCACAAGGTGAAAGATACAGAAAACAACAGGGAAAGTATGAGTGAATAAGTGCTCCCCTAGCTAATGCAGTTTATATATGGTTGATACAGTTTTTCTGAAATTCAAATAGAGTTAAAAACACTAAATTCAAGTGTATCAGGTGCAAAGAGTTCCTGTAGAATGATGCATTTGGCTGCTGCAGAACTCTCATCCCAAACTGTAGCTTAAGAAAACAAACGCACTTTTAAAAAAAATGTGCCCGGTCTCATTGCGACAAAGTAATTTGAGGGAATCAAAAGTAGTCAAGTAGAAACCAAGAATAAAGACCCCTTTGTTTGATGTCGAACGTCAGTGTCTTTTTTTTTTGACAAAAGTTAGATGGGGAGTGAGCAGAGAACACTGCTTGAATTTGAGCTCATAGTCTCAGGGTTTAATCTCCTCTTGTTAGAAGGACACAAGGGACTTATGGGGACTTCTTTAGGGGGCTAAAATATTACCATGATGGGCTCGCAGCATCCTTTCATGCTCTATCCAGCAGAGTTCATATAGACATGCTTGGCTTAAAACCACCTTGTTAACAAAAAAGAGAGTGAACAAAAAAAAAATTGCACTCTGTAAAAATCCTGACACTTCTGCAATGTGCGTACTTGAATTTTTCAAACACTTGTCTTTTCTTTACCATAATAGATGTCAGTTTCCTCTGATGTAGCTCAAGTAGGGGGAGCAGCACGTAGGGTCTCACTCTTTCTGCATTTGAAGCTATCACTCAATAGCGGATCTGTGTTGTTCGACATCAAACGGAGGAGACATTCGCGGCATCACCTGCAGAGCGCTCCAAAGGGATGAAGCAAAATATCTTCAAATCACTTGTCCAAGACATTTCCCCCTATTAAGGCTGCCTCCACACAGGCTTTAAGGCGGAGACAGGCCCTTTAGATAAGCTAACCAAACCCGAGTGTTACAGCTGGGAGATCAGACACACAGCCTGTGTTCTATTACAGAACTCCCTTACAATGGCATGCCATTAAAAAACTAAAAAAAAAAAGAAACAACAAAAAGAGGTTCAGCGGTTAACACTGTTAAATGAGTAGAAACACAGATTTTCCATTGGTGCAAACTGTAAAATATGTAAAAAAAAAAAAATAATAATAATTTTCAAGGACCATCTATTTGACACAAGAAGAACAGAGTTACTAAAGACTTGAATTAGTCACACAGTTCGAACTATAATGGGCTGCGAGTGCAGTTTGTGCTGCTTTTTGTCAAAAATTACAGCTGGAAATCTGCAGAAAATGCAAACAAAGATGCAAATTAAATCAAAGGGAGTCATTTTGTTTTTATTTATTTTCTAAGAACTTTTTCAATGTGCTAAATTAGGAGTTTTTTGGTCAAAAAAAGGCTTGATTTTTTGGTCATATCGACTGTCGTTTGGAGTGAAACATAAAAAACTCCTCGCTGCACGTGTGTGCGCACCCATCTTATCTGTATGAATGTGTATGACTCCCAACAGTGAATATGTGGTACCAGCACTACACAGTGCTAGATGCGTGTTGGTGTGTGTGTGTGTGTGTGTTGTAATCTCAGCAGCAGATCATGTTTTCCAGGCCTCAGATGAGGCAAAGCAGCTTTGGCAGCAGGCCGTTTCATCTCAGGCACTGGGGCCCAAAACAAAGAGAAAATGATTGATTGGATGATGAATTATTTAGAGGTGGAGGGCTGAGGAACGAACCAGCCATGCTGGAGAGAGAGAGGGAGAGAGGGGTAGAGAGAGCACGGGAACGGGGGAGAGAGAGCGAGTTCAGCTTCCCCCTTTATCACTTTCTCTCCTTGTAGAAGATGGGAATCCAAGTAAAAACTTGCCCCTAATTGTACTAATGCGTGTCACCGCAAATTTGCCAAAATAAAATATTGATGTGGACGCAGTGACAGGGCTGTGCAGAGCCGAGCGCTGATTGGAGAGGAGAGGTGTTTGCTCAGGGATCTATAGGATGTTTGAACCTACATGTAACACTACACCGAAGACAGAGGGGGAACAACCCTCCTCAGCAGCAGACAGCCGTCCTTTCACCGCACTCGTCTCCACTCTTTAAGAGGAGAAAACCGCCACGACTGAATGTTTACCTCTACCTGCGGATAAGCTGATGTTATTTAAATGGTGAAAAACGTGCAAACGACACACACTTTCCGAAAATGTCAGCGACGAGGCTGTGGGAGAAAACACAGCTACAGAGCCTTTGTGTGATGCCCGCTTGGACCACAGGGGGCACTGATGTGATATGTGAGGAAGAAACAGACAAAAGTGGAGAGAGAGAGAGTGCGAGAGACAGAGGGAAAGAGAGTGGGGGAGACAGAGGAAGGGAGAGAGGGAGGGAGAGGAAGAGAGATGCAATGAGGCAAGGCTACAGGGATGAACGCAAAGCGTCTCTCTCCCTCCATTTTTTCAATATCCCCTCCTCATGAAATTTCATTTGGATTGTAAATGTTCAGTAATTTACCATCATAAATGTGTAATGGGCCCCTGAATCCAATGACATTGTGCTGGCTAATCAACTCATTTGAAAATGAATATAGATCTATTAAAGGGAACTCAGCATTTCCCCTTTGTTAAGACTGGCATGCTGTCAAACAAGGGAACACTTCCTAAAAGGGCTTTTTTTTGGGGAAAAAAAAAAGGGATCCTCTTCAGGGAAAAGGGAAAAATAATCTACTCATCAGATGTTTTGATCTTAAATAGAGATGATGAATGAGATTAAGTGCTCATGCTAAATTCTGATTTGTTTTGTCATTAGAAATCTGACATGTAATCGACTTAAAGAGAAAAGGGGGCTCATTTAAAAGCTCATTCAGAAAATAAAAAAGCGGGGACAGGAAGTTAATGACACTTCATTTTCAGCTGGGAAAATATAGCAAAATTAAATTCTTGAATTTTAAAGCGGTCCCACAGCAGACAGCCACAGAATCCTCCGGAAAACACACAATAACACACACACACACACACCAGGATTACTGCTTCTTATCTATGAGAGACGGGGCCCGAGGCACTACCTACAAACACTTAATCAAAAACCAAGTTCAACTCGTGGCAGCCAGTGACTCTTAGAAATAGAGAGTGATGGAGAGAGTGTGGAATGCAAATTGCAAATGTTGGGAGTCTGTCAACGTGTGTGTGTGTGTGTGTGTGTGTTCATGTGTGTGTACAGTATGCTTGACTCTGAAAAGCGAGTAAATCAGCCCCTGGTAAAAACCAATAAGTTACAGTGGATGTGAATGAAATTCGCACAGCTTTGACTGAGCATCAGTTGGGGACTTTGAGGAGCCGCTTACAAACCTTCCACTGGGCTTTAAGACACCTCATGACAGTAACAATACACTAAATGTGCTATGGGTGTAACGCCACAAAGAAGTCACGGGCCGGTTCGTACCTGGGTTTTCAAAGCCACGGTTCAGCGGGAGTCCAGAACAGCAGAAGAAATCCTAATGCACAACCATGAGTTTCTTTGTATTTATTTTGAACAGACACAATCCTCCTGCTGGGGACTGGAGTAGTGTTTTGCCCACGGGCAACTTTGGTTAACTTTTTTCATTATAAAAATGAGGAACATTTGAAAAACTTTCCCAAAAGGCAACAGGTCACAATGGGCTATGAAAGTGAAAAGCGTGGTAAAATAAAGTAAAAGCATGGGAAATACATAATAAAACTTAAGCATTAGGAGGGATATTTTAATTAATTCCACTGTGGATCTGTGTAAATATTCAAAGCACACAAACATTTGATGTCCCAGTGCCTCAGCATGTTTGATGTGTTTCCATTCACTTCCTCTAACAACTGTGCAGCATTTACGCAACTTCTTTGTCTCACACACCACCAGGTCTCCTGACTGGTGACGTGACCACGAACCCACAGGAGTCTTCCAGCTCCAGGGTTTCATTAACACTCACTATCGTACAATTAGCTCGCCTGTCAATTAGCGTGTTGTGCTAATCTCAGCATATGTTGCTAACAGCATTTAGCTTTAAGTGTTTTGGCATTGACCTCCATTGTTTTAGGCACTTGTACTTTACTTGAGTATTTCCATTTGTGATACTTAAGCTCCACTACAGTTTGAGGCAAATATTGTACTTTTTACTCCATTACCACATTTAGCTCTAATTACTTTTCAGGCCGAGATTTAACATGAAAAACATGATCAGTTCAAAATGATTACACAATTTCACAATTAAACCATGATACAGTGTATTAAATTGTCAAAATCAGCCCCACTCAATGCTGACAACAGTTAAGTGCAACCTACATAAATGATCCAATAACAATAAACAAATATTTGAAATATGTACATATCTAATAATAAACTAATCTAATCTTTTAATTTTGACCTTTTTAGAACATTTTGATCCAGATCCTTTTTTTGTTCTTTTTCTAAGTTCTGAATGCAGGACTTTTTTTTGTAGTAGAGTAGTTTCAGTGTAGTACTATGACTTTACTAAAGGATCTGAAAAGCTCTTCCACCACTGGCCTTTACTGGCAGTAAACAAACATCTATATATTATTCTTCTTAGGTCAAAACTGTGGCTCTCTTGCAACATTTTTAGGAAGTGCGACATAATCCAGTAGCCAGTGGGGTTGGAGATGTTTCTAAATGGATCACCAAGCAATTCAATGTGTGGGAATTATGTCATCTTACAGAACTGGGCAACAGAGCTGCTCCAAGCCACACAGACATCCTCCACCTTAGAAGGGTGAAAACACCAGTTCTCACCAGTTCTTTTACAAACTGGCGGTAGAAAATTAATACATCCCTTTCCTAGTTATTACGACATGTATAAAAACGATAAAAACACAACCCAACAAACTGTCAAGACAAACAGGCCTCAAACAGAGAGAGATTCATACCACAACCAGGACCGCAGTTTGTCTGAGTGGCAGTGTTCTCCGCTTCCTGTTCACTTTCTCCGCACTTCTCCTTCCTTCCCACTCTCCCTCCCTCTCTGTCCCTTCCCTGCTCTCGGCCCTGATGCAGCAATCAAGGAAAAGAACTCATTTATCAGGTCTGATGGCGGCGGGGGGTGTATTGTGCTCTGGTGGGGGGTGCTTGGTTAGCCTGGATGCGTGGCTTTAGGCTACTGCCCCGTTGTAAGGTCATTGTAATTAAGTCTCGGCTCACTGTGGCTCGGCTGTGCCTTTGAGGTTCAAATGTCTTTCCCCCTCCATCCTCAAAAGTCCTTTCCAGCACCATTTGCTTATGAGATCATACAAAAAAGTCTTATCCCACACCAAATATTAGGCTCTGTCTGTGAATATTGATTTATCTGTGGACTCAGATGGGCTGGAATGAGTTAGATTCCCCTAACTTCCTCAGTGATTACTTTGTGGAAATAGAATATTAGAGTTTCAGTGATTGCTGCAGATGGAAAGCGCGGGGCTCGAACGAACACTTAAGATTGCTAATCTCAGATCCTAAACTTGCTCGAACTTCAATTACAGGATTCTGGAGTGAGAAAGAAAAGAGAAAAGATGACCTATTGATAAATGTACAGTATATCTGTGCCATCTCTCTCCTGATCCCTGGTTCTTTCTTTGGTGCCTTTTACATTCTTTGTTTTGTAGCTGAGAAGCAGAGAACAGATGCTGTGAATAGCCTGGATCACTCCAGTCATACCCGACTTCAAGTCAAGTCCAATCCAGTAAAAGCAGGAGCTCAATCAAGGCCCTCCGTGATGGCAAACTGGTCCAGATGTGGCTGCTGTTTGCCAGTCACCATAACCAGCTTTCCTTTGTGTGCGTCACTGCGCTGAGCGGCCCCAGGTGTTAGGGGCCAATTTTACATCTAGACCCTGCTGTGCCCCCCTTGCCCTCTGTCTGCTCTTTCCCCCTCTCCTTACCCTTCTGGTTGTTTGGATGTGAACTGTTCCCCCGTTCAAGATGACAAAGACCTCGTTGACCACCAATCTTAGCGTGAAACCCAAAGAATTCCTCCTAAAGTTTTTACTCAACTGAGTGAACTGCTGACTTCTACTTTATGTGTCAATATTACTGAGTGGTGCTGCATTTTATCACCAAGTGCTTGTTGTGCTCCTGAAAATGCTCATTATGAGAGCTCAAATTCAGCATTCCTGGTAACAGGATGCATGAGGCTGGCTGTTTTTGCTGATGCAGTTTTTATACAATCGTGATTTAATTCTGTCAAATGCTGAAAATAAAATATTTTAAGTGACCTAAATGGCCAGAAATCAAACCATCCATGATACATCTTTCAAAAGGGAAAGACTATCTATCATTTAAGATGGATGGATAATGGCAAAAAAATTAGAGTCCTGATATTATTTTTCAGTACTGAGATCCCAAAAAAACACAAATACTAATATACTTTGAATATTATGCAATTATTCAAATAAAAAAAACTCAAACTTTTAATAGAAATCAAATTAAAAAAGGAACACAAAAAATAATTTTAAGTTAGTGAAAAAATTAACTTAAAATAGAAATAAAATTTTAAAAAAGTAACATAAAAAATACTGAATTATTTGGATTAATAAAATGATTACAAAGAAAGAGTGCTCTGACTTTTTAACACAAGACCAAACAAGAGCATGGTTGTGAGAAAATAATGAGGAACAATAGTTGTTTTGCCCTGGTTATCATATTCAAATAAAATCTAATTCTTGTCCCAGTCCAACTATAACAGGGCATGGATGCATGATGCTAAATTAACATAACATAAATGGTATATCCAATTTGAGTGACTAGATTAACTCTGAAAAGTTTCTATCCAATAAATGAGACATCAGCGTGTGCCCTTCAGGGGTCAGCAAAGATGACCTGTGGCAAACACTCAATACTGTATCCACAATTCAGTATGCAACGGTGTGACAAAAGCCGCAGACCCACAGAAAACCTATGGCATTTCAGAACAAATTAAATACCACAGTAGAGGATTCATATAGTTTTTCCAGGACAAATCACATGTTCGGAAAAACCCACATTGTTGCATAACACTGGAGGCCAGGCACAGGGGCCACTGGCTGGTGACGCTCCGCTATAGGGTATGGAGGGTTTTTTTCTACTTTCCAGGACACATGCACATCAAGGCAGACACACACACACACACACTCCTACACGGACGGGAACTCGGTCCATGTATATTGGATTCTTCCATGACCACAGTCATTGCAGTGACTGGGAAGTTACTGTTCCCACAGGGAGGACAAAGACCACCAGATGATGCAGACCTCCGGTTCAAATACTGTAAAGGATCTTTCTCGAAGGAACTATTAAACATAGGAACTGTGCCTTTCTTCTTTCTTTTATGGTGGTCAATTATAAAACACTGTCTAATTCTCTTTAAACATATATTTGTTTAAGCATCCCAAATCTGTAGGCAACAAGACAAGATTTTGCTACAAAAAGTATTCTGGTATCCATTTGCATTTTTTTTTGTGGTCAAAGTACTATTGAACAGTCAAGTCTGACCGGTCATTGAGCTTTTTCAAAACTCCAATACTCATATAAATTGCTAATGAGCTAACCATCAATAAGTTGCCAATCAGCATGTAAACAATCGTGTTTCCATCAACAAATTTCAATGTGCATTTGAGGTTGGCTTTTTCGAATGGGAGATGGAAGCACTTTTTTCCAAAAAAAGTTCTGACATTAAACTCCAGTGACTGGTCAGCTGTATGCACTCTGCCAGTCAATATGAGCTAGCATGAAAAAACAATAAGAAATTGCCCAATTTAATCCAATTCCTGAAATCTTTTTCCATTTTTTTTCTTGTGCGGCCAAGGTTGTCCAATTGCAACCTCTTTGTTGTTGTAATTTTTCTCTCTTCTTCTTTTACTGTTTACTTCCAATTTAGCCTGCAGAAATGCATAACTCTGCCATCTTCTGACCAAAGTATGGTTATGCAGCTTTGTTTTTTTGCTCGAAACCAGTTGATGGAAACACCTCTAATTTCAGTTTTCTTGAATAGGACACTCCGAATTCACTTCAGCTAAAATAGAAACCTAGAAGAAGAAACCGTTGGCTGCACTGGAAACCCCAGATATATTGGTTCTTGCCTTTTGCCGCTAGGTTTAAAGAATGAATGCTGCCGAAGGAAAATAATGAATTAAAATCCAGAAAAACCCCTTCAGCACATTTTTTTTCAGATCAAAAAGTAAACTCCTGAAACCTGCTCATTGTACCCACAAACTGAAAACTGCATAGACCATTAAGTCTCCTGTCATTTTGCCTCTCAGAGCAGCTTGTGTGGCAAACAACAATAGAGGATGTCTTTAAAAAATTAATTTCTTTGAATTTATAGCACATCAAAAAGGTTTTGCAACCGTTTGTGCGATGTTTGATCCTTGTGACATGATGCACGCATACCCCGACAATATACAAGGCTCTTATTCCACTTACATAACATAGTGGGATTATAATTTTTTTTTTCTTTGCCTCAAAATGCTCCTCACACGTCTGACAGTGGGCTGAGCTGCATTTCAACTAGCGGTGTACTGTGGCGTATCTTTGAACAACCAAACAACTCAAGTGAAGTGCCTGCAGTCCTTTAAGCACTTTATCCTCAGAGCTTCATTGGGCAACAGACAGGCAAAAAAAAAAATAAAATAAAACAAGACAAAAAATGCAAATGAACTCCTCAACACTTCTGTATGCTATTCAAAAGCACCACAAAAAAGGCAAAGTACATTTAAAATGTTTTAGAATGCCAGACTCATAACTGCACTTTACAACAATGTGGAGAAAAGAGATGGGGGGGGTGACGGAGGGAGAGTTAGAGAGATCTGTTCGTTTCTGAGGCTCCTTGGCGTCGCGTTGGGGATTCCATGTGTCTCATCATCTTGTTTAGAGTGCATTAGCAGCCAGTGACACAGCCTCCCTCCCTCCTCATCGCTCTAGTTTTCTTGTTGTCGGGCAGAGTGTCCTGAGGCAATAACAGCAACCATCAGCACTCCTCCTCCTCCTCCTCCTCCTCCTACACCTCCTCTTCACGCAGAGATACGCCAGGGCCCTAATTTTCCATCAGTAAAGCATGAAATCAAGAGAGAATGCCACACAACAAGCACTCTTAAGAGGGGACACTCTGACAGTTCGCCCACCCGTACGAGCGCAACCGGCGCACAAACAGCGACACGCGTGCCGAGATGTGTCCTAACTTCTGAATTAATTATGAAATCAAGTGGATGCTAAGCTAAAGTGACAATCAGAGGCTTGCTGATGAGGGCGTAAATGTGACTTTTGAGGGGGTTCTTTTATTTTAACACAGATTTCATGAAATTAGCACCTTGTTGTTCTTGGGAGACTGTTTTTCCTTGATGATGATGATGATGCTGATGGTCATTTTAGTGTTACTGTCAAAAAAACAAGCCAAGTAACATATTATCTGTCATCTTTTCAAATAAAGCTCACCCTATTTATTAACTTTTTAACTTTTTTAAAGCCTTTTACATCCATTCATTTACTTTTTAAACTGTCTTTTCTAACATTTAACCAGTATGTTTTTTTTCCCATTAACCTAGATCAGCCTAATTCAACAAAACTGCAGCCTTTTAAACAACTGTGAGCCATATGTGTATGTATTATGACATGAGATCCAAGCGCTCATATTCTGTTGTTTTGGTTGAAGATCTTGTTGGGATACTGAGATCAAGCTTTTGTGACTGGATGCATTTGGTCGCAGGTCTAATTATCTGTCTGACCTGGACCTAGAAAATAAGATAATGACAAAAGAGCAGAAAAATAAGCTCCTTTGACGAGGTTTTTGTTACTTGAGAGGGCCGGTATTCAGAGTAGAGACACTGAGCATGTGTTATGAGGGACCAACTGCTCGGCTAAACTGAAAAGTACAGTATCTTAGTTTTCTATCAACTAAAAAACAAGGCAGCTAGTTATTAGGACAGTAACACTGACAAACACTACAGAGAGCGGAAAACTCTTCCTCTGCTACACACAAACACAGAGAGAAGAAAAAGATCTCACAGTGCTGACTGACAAAGATGCCCTGCAATATAGATGACGAGAACAAAGCTCCCCATAACAAACTCCAGTCATATTGAGACGATTTCCTTTTCAATAATGAATCGCCATCAGCATCGGGCGTCAATACTGCGTCTGTGTGTTGTGTGTGCCGGCATGTGTGTGTGTGTGTGCATGAGTGGAAGGGGGGAAAAAAAAACATCTATCCTCAACGAGAACAAAACTTCTATATTTAATCTGCGCTGAGAACAAGCAGGCATGCAAAGTCAAAAACAAAACGGGGATGGCAAGCTGAGGCTTTATGTGGCATGCAAATCACATCCGGACCAACCAGCTGCTGTGAGCTTATCCCCCACATCTCTGTGATTGACAGGATTTTTAAAATGTGTAGATTATAAATATTTATAATTGACTTAATATTGACTGTATTCTCTCTGTTTGGTTGAACTTGTATGGGGAAAAGAAAAAAATAAGGCACCAAAAAAAAAGAAAAAAAAAAGGCTTTAATTTCTCAAAAAAGCGCAATACCACAATCCAGTTCATCTGTGGCTCCGTCTTCACATAAATTACCCTCCCTGCGCGCCCCATCGTGTGTGTGTGAATGTTCAGTAGCCTGTTTTCCTCGCTGAGGATAATGAGCGTTACTTTGAATTTTCTGCAGTTGTCAGGTCTCCTTGAGACTCCGACGGCGCTCGGAGAGGTCAGCACGGTCACTCTAAAGTCATGCTCGCCTTATAAAAGGTGACAGTTGGAAACACGGGGCCGGATCTCCAAAAAAATTACACCAATAAAAGCGCCACAAGCAAGCCTAATCATGGCTGGGACGGGAGCCCAGTCTGGAGAAAGGGCAAATATTTAGAGTGGTGTAGCAGGGGCACGGCGGCGTCGTACCTCCTTCGTTTACCGCCGTTGTACCCACTGACCTCACACCACTCAGCTCAGCATTCAAGCATCTTGTATAAGCGCAGTGATCCTGTCGATGACACACTGTTTTCCAGCAAACACTCATTTCGATCTCAAACTGAAGCTGATCTCAATCGCTTCTTTATTTTTGCTTTCTGATTTTCACACTCCGCTTGTTTTTGCTTTCAGGCCTTTAGACTCCAGGGGTGGAACAAATAAATAATGCAACAATGCGAAATACTTCCCTGCCAATATTTAACATTTAAACTTCATACCAGTTGCAATACAAATTGGCTACATTTATATTAGGTTTTACTATATTTGGGCAGGCCAACTACCTCCACCCTGTTGGTTAAATAGCTACGATCAACTTTAAGATACTTTATTTAGTGTCTTTTGATTGAAATGCTCTGGGTCTAATAGGGTTGCTCAGTAGCTGTATTTCCATTAAAGTCGAAGAAACTTTAAAGAAGAATTTTTAAATGTGACATTAAAGAATTATTATTAGTGTGCTTAGGTCAGAAGATGGCACTAAACAAAGAGAAGAGGAAGACACTGTGTCATTTAAGAGCAGCTTATATTGACCAGCAGACCAGAAACAGCCAATCAGTCATGTGAGGAAAAGGTTTGCTACATGAGAAATCTATATACTATATTATTTCAAAGGCAAACAAAAAGACAAAAAACAGCTCAAGTGACCATATAAAACTTTTATATGCAGTTTTGAAAGTTTTATCGAATGTTCGTGTTTCCATCAAGCTTCACTGATGCAAATCTTGAAAATGCGCAGAGAAATTTGTTGAGCAGCATAAATGTCTGGGCTTTTATTGTGAAAGGCGAGAACATAAAGAGTTAATCTGCCTGTCTTAGTTAAGGTAAAAAGGAGTAATGTGGTTGTTTTTTTATGCGGTGTAGACTAGGGAGTCTCTGTGTTGTTTGTTTCTCTTGCGATTGGTTGATTTTATTTGCAGTGAGATTGTGCAGAAAAAAATATACATTCTGTTAGAAAAATCACTATTTTGACACATAAAATTCACATTTGCCTCTGTCAAAGTACTCAAACTCATCATCTAAGGTCATATTCCATTGAAGATGACAAAGAAACAACTCAGGAAATCAAGAGAACCGAGGTGTCCTCACACAGTCCAGTTCAAGGAGAAAAGCCGTGGTCGGGTGGAGGACAAGTGGAGGAAACACTGTGCCAGTGTAGAACAGGGATGGGCCCCAGCCTCTAAGAAATTGAAATAGCTTTTGGCCTTTGATTGAATTGCGCTATGTGAACTCACTACACTGTATCAGCCCTCTCTGTGTCTCTGTCTGTCTAACTCTCTTTCAGCTCCACATCAAAAAGGCCATCTGCAGTAAAAAGGCCAGCCAACACACCATGCGCTCCCATCTCATCCACAAGTTACCTCTGCCCAGCATCCAGACACGGCACTGCCCACCGTCTCATCAATTTTCCTCTTTGATTTAATCACAGAGTGCAACTAAAGTGGCATTACAAAGTTTTGTTGTGCAACTGGGCAAGTTTCAAAAAACTAAAAAAAGTAGCTGCAAACCAGAAACGCAGAGTTCAGATCAAACATAATAAAAGTCCCATATTAAAAAAAAGCGTGGTGCCAAACAAATACACAAGGATTTACTTTACAGTCTCAATAATGCAAACTGCTTTCAATCCCACAGAGCATTAGGATTTAAAGTGAGCATGAAACACAAACCCTTCAAGCAGATTAAATTTCAAATCAAGCAGGCCATGTAAATGATGTGGTGACAGGGGGCCCAGTGCAATTAGCATGCCAGGCTAGTGTTAAAGCAATTAGGCAAAACAGACGGCTAGAGCACCAGGGCTAAGCATTGGAAGGAAAGGAAGGACGAATATTTCCATATTGTTCTTCAGGACATGAGTGCATGTGTGTGTGTGTGCGCAGTGTGTCTCTGCATGTACAGTCTGTTTGAGGTCGTTCGGCACTCGACTTGTTTGTGGATTTCTCAGAGGGAATCAGAGGTTAATGGGACCGAGACTTTGTTTACCGACAGCCTATCCCGCCTATTTTGGAGAGCGAGGGGAGGAAAAACTAAATAACAAATGCTGCATTCCTTGTAACAAAAAAAAAAAAAAAAAAGGAAACAGAAAACACTGACTCTCATGTTGCTTAGGGGAATCACAAAAACATTTACTGGTAAACAATCCCAGAGCGGAAACTCTGCAAGTCACTTTGGGGAAAAAGCAGACACATTTGGGCAAATCTCTCAGGTGGAGCTATCAAAAGCGGTGTCGGCTTGCACGCGGAGACGTGGCAGAAAGGACCACCTGGAGACGAGGAACGACATTCGTTTGAGCGTAAATTACTCAAACAAGCATGCCAGGGAATGGCATTTAATTCTTGATGTTTCCCAGTGGGAACGCCGGTGGATGCCTCTAATTCAAACAAGGAGTTATGATATACAAACACGAGTGAAAACAAACACGGCACACATTGCACGGTGAGTTGTGTATGATGCGACACGGGCCTTCTGGGATGCAAAGTGGGACAGCGACTCATCTCTGTCTTCAGCGACGTGGGAAGAACAGCAGAAATAATGACGAGCAAGGCGTGAAAACAGCATTTTACTGCTGGTTTATGTTGTTTCTGTGTACAGTATTGTTCTTGGTTGTTTTCTTTGCACAGTTCAATAAGAACTAAGAAGGTTGTGTAATAAGGTTGCCAGTTTTAAAGGCATCATAGTCCCATTTAATGCAATCAAATGCAACAACCTTGTAAAAAAGCCCAGATTTGTGAACCTAATCTTCAGCTTTAGTGCTTACTGAGGAAATTATTTCACAATAAAGTCCATTTTAAGATGAAACTTCTGCTGTATCACATCAGCAAATGGACCCAGTATTCCTTGTCCTTCAGTATTCAGTATGTAAACAAAGGCAAAAAACATCAAATAAACACTAATGTAATTAAGGTAAACTATTAAAATGTTTTTATTTAATTAAAAAAAGACATTCTTTTTAATTGGTCCAGTACTGAGTGAAAATGTGGCAGCTGGCAGATTCAAAACTGCAGCTGGAAAACTGGAACTCTTCAGCTTTTGACCTCACTGGGCTGTTGATTTAACAATAAAGTTAATTTTAAGATAAAGAAAAAAATGTGTTGAATTTAGCTGTATATCATCAAGAGATGTACTTCATATTCTGGGTAATCCATGACAGATTTAGAGTTAATAAATATAGTACAGGGACTCTATTTTTCCCATCTTTTTGCATGCGAGTGACAAATTGAGACATTTTTTGGGGAATTCCAGTACCAGGTGAGAGTGCTGCAGCTGAGAGGTGCAAAATTTGACTAATTTCAAAATGTGTTGTCCCCACTGTTCACTTAAAGGGAATATTGAAAGGTTTACACGGGCAAATAGGGTCCAAGTGAAAAATCGTTGGTTTCCCTCAAAAAATTCAATGCCACGGTCTTAAAAAAATAGAAACTGAAACTAGAGGGGGTTAACGCAACTTTAATAATTTGATTATTTTGGTTTATAAGAGTGCTGCACATCTGGGCATACTTAAATCAACCCAATGAAAACAACCATTTCCCCTAATCTCAATCCTTTTCATAATCCTCTGATTTCTGTGCACAGAACAGACGAAGGGCAAATGACAAGGTTAAAAAGGAAGTGACTCATGCTGGCATTCGAATATTTGCTGACTCAGAGTTTTGCTCCATGTCCGGTGGCAGTCACGATGTCTCTGAAGAAGTTCAGACGGGAAATGCTCCAGTGTGTGTGTGTGTGTGTTATTTCCTGTCACATTTTCCTGCCATTAAAGTGTGTTTGTGACCTGAAAGAACAACCAAGTGAGAATAATATAAACCAGGACATGTACGATTATGGGTGTGTATTATTATATTATTATGGGTGGGTTTGCTTCCATGCAACTTTCTATGTATTTACAGTCCTAAACTGGTATTAAGGCAGAATAACTTTAATTCAAGAGAACTTAATAAAAGCAGCAGCAAGAAAAAGCCTGTACTATAACAAGACGAAATGTTAAGTTAGATACTTTCTTACCCAAGCTGAAAAAAGGCTACTTTCATTACGTTTTTATTGTTTTTGTTTAAATACAACCATACTGCCGTCAAGTGAGGGTATTCACAGCAGCATGATCACACTAAACTGTAATATCCTACTTTTGCTGTCACATATTCTAACGCTGTTACTAATGATTAATGTGCTTCAAAAAACACAGCTCATGGTGTAACAGAGACTTTCCCTTAAACAGTCTAAATGTTCACAACTCAATTAATTGAAATTAAATTGAGTTTCCAGACACTGTACTAATTAGTTCCTGCTGAAGTCACCGTCATGAATGTATGCTATGTAGTACAACCTATCAGACTATGTAGCGCCATATGGTCGACATGGCCTATGGGCTTTGTGAGAATTACTTCATGGAGGGAGTCCAAGCCAAGCAGGTGAAGCAGTGTTTTGATTGCAGCGTAGCAGCGGGGGTTTATAGACAGCGAGGGGGACAATGAGTATATTTTTGTAGAAAAATACATGGGGGAAGAGTTGTTAAGATCACACTACATGAGGAGATGATCAGCAAATATGGTTCAAGTCAAATAGACAGAGACGGAAGATCCTCTCATAAAAACAGACACCCAAAACTGAGCAACACAATGAAGTCTGGCCTGTAGCCAAGTGAAACAAATGACATGATGTAGCAGGCGACTGTATCCTAGTAACACAAAGCTGGAATAAAAAAAACAAAACAATGGTGGAATACAAATCATTCCCAGACCGGGTCATTTTTCCTGCACAACAGGAAAGATGACAGCAGTAAGGGATGTTTTTCACACCACAAGCAGCATGCTAACATATTCAATGCTAAGTCTACAAGCTGAATGCAACTAGACACCTAAAAGCTGCTGCTGTCCTAATAAACTGTGACAAACATGGAAATCTTTTGAGAAAAACCTGAAGTACGACAGCATTTAATATCCTTCACAGCTGCGTATTGATTCTGCTACAAGTAGACAAAGTTGTAGTGTGCACAAATTGTCACGGACGATTTTGCAACAGCGACTTACTCATTGGAGGAGTTCACACAGAGGCCTTGGTCGGGGTTTGTGACTCATACATCCATGGACGGGCATTTAAGAGAAGCCTTTGTATAGCATAATATAGTCAAAATAGTAAATTCTCCAACAGGCGTTCATCTTTACAGCAGATGATTTGACTTTTCTTAGCAGGAAGAGCAGAGGAGGAGGCGGACGTGAAGCCAGCCTGGTGATCCTGCATGCAGTCCACCAGCACTCTGAACCTGATCACCTTCATTCATGTTATAGATAACACCTGTGCTTCCCCTGCTTGGATGTCCAGCCAGACAGTGGATTTTTTTTTTCAAAGCATTGACTTGTTGTAGCAGAAAAAGAACAGTTGGATTGATCACATGAACGATAGTGCAGGAAGTTGAGGAAAGAAGATGAGGATATGGGTTAAATAACTTGTAGGGAGATTGAAGAGAGATGGTAAATTACTGTTTGATCTGATTATTTGGTGTATGTGGGCTTTAATTTAACCCAGTTTGGTGAAGGTTTTGAACCAGAAATAGTTGGTATAATTAGTGTCCTCTCTTAAGTTAGTGATATTTGTTTTCTTTAACATGTCTTGTGCTTTTTAATGGATAAAGTAGCAGCCTTTATTCCACAGTGTTGAAGAGAAGAGAAAGAAAGAAGAGTATTTGAATCCTACTCCCCTCTCTCTCAATAACTACAAAATTGCAGGGTTCTGTGCAGGCGATAGTCTGGGGTCCAATATTGAAATTTATGTCTATTTACATATATAACCCTCCGACAATATCCAAAACCATCAAGTCATTATTGCGGATAAAATCATGCAATTTGTATTTGTGGGCACCAATACTGAGTTGATGGTTAGTCCACTGAATGGCATTTACTTGGAAATCCAGTTGGACTTTGCGAGTCCCACATGGGTACAAAGGCATTATACCTTGGGGATGGAAAACTGCATAGTTGAGTGTAAACCGATAATCAACTGAGAGCTTGGCGGGATTACGCTGTGGCTTCCATGACTGTTTTATGACATGAGTTCCCCATTTTAAAGAGGAGTGTCTGCAGTTCGAAGCACGGTGTACGGTCCAACTGTGGAAGCAAAGCAGTGGCCTCCAAACTCTGCTTTCCAAGCCGAGAACGCAATCTGTTTTAACCACCACTTTGATTAGGCAATTCTAACAAGAAAAGTATCGTGTTCTAGACTACAAACAAGCAAAAATATACACTCCAAAGGGAGACTGGCACCATTTGTTGAACAAAGTTTGGTCAAATTATACAAGAGTCAATGTCAGGTACAGTCATAAAAAGGAAGAGAGAGGATGTTTGCTTTTACCTGTCACATTCAGCCATTTCCTAATTTCCAGACTATCATGAACAAGGCTTGGGTTTAGAAACAAAGGGCCCACTAACAAAGCTTCCCATGGAGAATTGAATGCGGCCTTGGTTGCTATTTACATACAGATGCACTGGAGAGAATTTGCATAATGTTTTTTTGTAGCTGGGTGCTCAGGGGAGCAGCATTGTAACATATTGGTGCCTAATGAACTCTGAAAAAAATTGATTTTCCACAGAGTAAATTAAGAAATGCATTATAGCTGTTAAAGCAATCTTGGGGGAAATCGGAGCCTTCCTCTGCTAAACTACGCTTGATAAGTAATAAATTACATGTTACACTTATTTGCTTTAATTCATGCTAATTTTGCCCAATTAATGTATCACTGTAGTTCTGAGAGCAGCCACTAGAGATTTAATTATTTATTGGATTTTGGTGTGCATGTGCTTGTGTTGTATTGTTGGCAGATGATGCATGACTATAGCATGGGATTGTTGGTGGATATTGTGTTAGTGCGTACTATTGTATTTGTAGGTTTAATTGTGAATGTTAGTGTGTGTGCGTCTATCTGCAACACAGTGAAATCCCCATGTCAGCAGGGACTTTCTGACAGAGGCCTGATTGTCTGTGACTGCAGACTCTCAGGGCTCTCACACACACTTGGACTAGTTTTGGCTGCCTTCCTCCCCTTCCTTCCTTCCCCTCCCCTCTCTTGCCAGCTTAGCAGGGTGAGTCATTGTTTACAGGCCTTTCACTCTGCTGTCCTATCACCCTGCCCTGACACTACTTTTCCATTTGATCACAGCCCCCGCATGTGGTGACATGACACCAGGCCTGCTCTTGCGTTTCCTTCTTGAGCCGTCTCCTGGGCCGACCGCTTCTGTCCACATAATAACTGGACTGAGAGTAGCTGCAGCTTTTCTTTACTGATCCTTAGCATATGCAATAGGCAAGTAACTCCTAATGCACTCACATGTCAGCAGGTAGAAGTTTTTGTTTTCTGCCGGGGTTGAATCATCCACATTAGCCACTAGGCTAACATGATGAAGCCCAGTCAATAGGGTTGGAAACCAAGTATAAATATTTATTTTTTTGTCATAACTATACTCACGTAGATAAAAAAAAAAATGCAGCCCAGTCATTTGTACAATGACCCATATACAGAGCAAAAGAAATTATGTATTATTATCAACAAACTCAGAAGTAGCATGCATCTTCTGGGTTTGGGTTTGTTTCTGATGCTTTGTTCAGAAGGATAATCTTTACAATTGAATGCCACCTCAATGATGTTTGAAGCATTAATGCAATTGACAGAACTAAAAAGCTATTAATATGCTATTGTGGACTACACCACGGTCATTTGACTTTACACAACAACTAGCCAAACTGTAACCAAATAAATTGTTTATAAATTGTTGCTGCAACTGTTTCACAAAGTATACAGTGTGTTAAAGTGGTAACCACAAAGTATGAGGATGTGCTGTTCTTCTGCCAGCAGTAGGGGTGCTAATTTTGAAAATGCATGTTCATATGTTAAAGTAGAAAACCAAAATAATCATATTGAACTGAAAATAAACATTATATGTCCCTGTTTATTAAGGAATGAGAGGAAAAAGTTTAATTTAGGGAGGTAAAAAGGGAAAATTGCGACACTTTGCCCCTATCTGCATATCAGCTGTCAAGTACAAACACACATTTGTATACACACACACACACACACACACACACACACCTTATTGGAATCGTGAATGGAATCTCAGGCCACTGCTGAATGTTCCTTCACGGGCATTTGGCGAAGCTGCTGGAAAAATTTACTGTTGAATTAGCCTTTTGTTTTAGCAGGCTGTAGCAGAGAATAGGCCCCTGTTTCTCTCCTCATAACCTGCCGCTGAAGACATTTCCCCCTATAATGGAAGCGCATGGAAGTGCTTATGTAAAGTAAGTTCAACCAGAGAACTTCACACAACTATGTGCCGCCAGAAACTATATGCAAATTCGAGTTTTACTAAGGCGATCTGCAAGCATACCTGCACAAAACACAAATGCAAACAAGAATGACATGATGGCCCACTTAGCTATCAGCCTGCTGTCAAACCTAATAGGAATTAGAAGGAGTTAACGCTACTTTGTTTCTCTCCCCTTCAAGTACTCTCTCTACCCCTGCACTCACTTCTGAGGCATCCACTAAGTATCCACCCTCATCACGCCAATATTAAAAAGCTTAGCTGGCAATGGTTTTTCAAGTAAATTAGAGAAAACAAAATCTCTCAGATTAGTCAATTAAGTGGCACATTAGCCCGAGACTTAATTAAAAGATAGCAGGGCATACAGTCTTTAAGGATATTGAGAGGCGACGGGAGTGTTTAAACAGCAGATTGAACAAATGGCACTTATTAAAAACTTGACTGTGAGTCACTTGACACCTCACATATCCCCTGCACCTTGAGCTACATAAACAGAGTGTCAGCTCCCTGGGTTCCTGCTATGCAAATCTCTGGGATGAGGCAGGGAGAGGAAGTGCACTCGTCATACAGCATCCCCGCCTGGAACGTCAAGATGCCCTCCTCCTACAATCAGCGGCTTAGCAACCACAGCAACCAGAGCGGAAACATAACGTTTACTATCTCTCACTTTCCATCCCAACTACACCACTTCTGAATTATCAATGTTTTTTTGAAGGCGGGATGGGAGTCAAATGTGCCAAAAAAGAAATTTGAGGCGCACCTTGTAACACAGGAAGTGTGTTAGTAGGTTTGGCTCTGAAGAAAATGTATTCTCACGAACACAAACCCCTTCTGAGATAATATGTATGTGTGTGCATGCTCAGTGTCAACCTCTCTTTGAAAGGCATCCTTAATTAAACCTTTTGTTCTTCCAAAATGACAAAAAAGCAGAGCCGGGCGAGCAAAAGGCAGTTATTGTGTCAGAGTGCCGAGACTGAAGAGCAAGGTACACTAAAACATCACAGTTCACTGCTCGTGTTGCCGTCTCAGCGTCACTTTCTATCCGGAACAATGCGACAGCTGACAGCTCGCACCCAAGAATTATCACGCTAAACTGAATTATTTCTGCCACATGTTAATTTATTAACAACCTGTGCATGCTCTAATGTAGCCTGCATTTGCATATACATTTTTAACCTGCGAGCTCTATCGTCTTGAATATTCTTCCGGGGGGATGAGAATATTTCAAACCGCCTTTTGTTGCACCCGCGATTGAATTTTGAAGATTGGGGTGGGAGGGGGAAAAAAGGAAAGAAAGACACATAAATCTCACACATGTCCGCAGGGCACATATTCTTTAAGGGCAGATATCTGCACTTCATCACCTTGCAACATATGAGATGTGGCGTCTCCGATCTGAAGCCTCCTCCTCCTCACTTGTTCTGCGCCGTGCTGGCTCTCCCTCGCTCTCTCTCTCTGTCTCAAAGAGGCACCTATGACTGCCTTCAGATGGCTTCAAATACTGCGAGCTGGCTTGTTTGGATGGCTCCCCAGGACTTTTCTGTTTAAGAAGAGCAAACATACAGTATTAATAAGCGCCAATGAACTATTCATATGTGCCTTCAAAACACTACACTGAATATGTAAGAGTGCGTACATGTATCCCGATCTGTAAACCGCTTCTTGTTTGTGTTTTTAAAGTTATAAGACGTATCGAGAGTAGAGCGGATTCGATGCTACACAACAGCCACGTTCTGACAAAGTTACCCAACATTGTCAATTATCACCTTTCAGACAGCAAAGCTTAAGAAAACAGTGAAAAAAACATCTTGAAAAGAATTATCGCACTGACACCTTCCACCTCAAGAATCACCTTTACCCGCAACAGATGCGCCATTAAACATGCCAAGACAATGACGTTTCCTATCCAGCCAACCCACACCCATTAACCTTTAATAACAGTTGCCTCTGTGTCTTAAGTTATTGTAGAATTCTAAAACCAGTAATGCATAATATTCTCAGATCATCTGTGGTCATGCTAATATCTGCACCAAGGTTGCATTTGTATTTTTATGAATTTGTGTAAGTAATAAGCTCAAGGGTTTTTATTTATGCAAATGCCTGTTAGGTCACAATCTTGTGCCAAATTTGGAAATGCAATGGTGATTGAGCCTGGGCCCACATATCAGTTTTTCTGCATTTGCAGGGTTACAACTGAGGGCCTAACCCTAAATCTGAATATTTTATTCTGAGGTCACGATTACAATGTAAATAGGTAGAAAATACGAAATTAAGAGGTAAAATGAACTGCGAAGCACAGTTAGTGATAGTTTCATTATCCAGCACTAGGGCTGCAAATAACATTATCTATATTTTGTTTAGCTTAGAAAATATCCGAAAAAAATGTCTGGCAAGTTTTGCAGAGTTAAATGAAACTCTAAAAGTATTTAAATGTCTTAGTCTTAGATATTCAGCTCAATGTGATATAAAACAGAAAAGCAGGAAATCTCCTGACATGGGATGCTCAAAACTGTATTTTCTGTCATTTCTGTACAGAAAAATCTATTTTTTGATCATCAAAATAGTTTTCCATAGATTTTTCATTGACTGATTGGTTGACCAATCATTCCAGCTCTCAGAGAAGGGAGGTGGAGTTAACACAACAGACTTCCTGTTCAACTCTCAATTTTTGTGTGTTGCAGCAAGCTATTTCTTCTTCTACTGACAATAGACATTATTTATTGTGGCTGAAAATATTATATGCTTCAAAAACAATGAAAAGTGACATCGGAAAACACATCTGTCCTCACCATTCATGACTACAGTGGAGATCTGCAAGACTGGAACTTTAAGCAAGTTAACCAGTAAAACTTGATTAACATGGTTTACTAAAGTTTACTTAAGAGGTTTTGTTTGTAGATGTCTTAACTTTGACATTTTTCAGTAAAACATATTCAGAACTTTCAGTGACCTAGTTACTAAAAAAGAAACTGGAACTACTCTAAAAAAAAAATAGTCCCTATGAAGATGGTTTAGGTTAGAAACAATGATACTATTAATGGAAATTCTCCTGCTGTTTTTAATGTTTTATTCTTGGATGGTACAAAATCATTTAAAGCAAGTGAAAATTGTCTCTTTTTTTCTATTAAGCCAAGAAAAAAAAGCACAAAATAAACCTATAACATCATTTGTATGTGTTAATGGCATGCATGAAACAGTGCCACGTGAACCCGCACATCACACACATGTTAATTTACACTTTATGAAGTTCTCCTCCGGATGATGATGGGAGCAGGTGTTGCCGATGCACACCTGTAAACTTTGCCCGCATATCAAATTCCCCGTGGCGTGTGTACAAAACAGTCTGCCGATGCCTGGTTACCTTTCTTCTAATCTGCCGGCGCACACTACACATCATCACAAACAAACTGTCAGCGCCGCAGGTTTGTTGCCGAGCGGCCATGTAAACAAAGATGCAACAGGAGATGTGTTTATTTGCGACAGATGAAACAATTAAAGATGCCTGACAGGCAAACACACACATTGCGGCAGAGCATCTGGCGGTACGGCGGGTTATCACTGATGTGTTGTTTTATTGTTTTTGTGTGGCGGGGACGCACTGGAAAACAATTTACCAGATCTGATGAACAATTAATAGCGTTTATTTACACGTTCAAGGAAAGAGGAGGAACAACAGCTTTGACTTTGCCTGAGCAGAATACGGAAAAACCCCTCATGTGAGCGTGTTTGTTTGATCTCGTGTTGTTACAAAGCATGTTGGAGCCGGCCTATTTGTGTGTGTATGTGTGTGTGTGTGCGAGAGGCTTTGCCTGTCAGTCATGTTAACTCAATGTGAAGAGGCTGCTCCAAGCGGAAAGTTGAGTCCTATATATTTGCCACAATGGCTGGTGTTATTAAGACCTTGATCCGTGTTTTCTTTCTGCATGGAGGGAGGTAAGCTACTAGATGCTCTCTCCCTCTGTGAGTGTGTATGTGTGTGTGTGTGTGTCAGGGCGCGGTGGCTTAGTTGAGCCGGTTTAGGAGGAGACACACACACACACACACACAAACACGCATCTCGACTCTGTAAACATCCTTTTTTAAAAACCGCTGTGAGGGAAGTTTTCCGTTTGTGCTCGTGTTGATGCTCAATTTGAATGCTTTTTGGTGGAAACTGTGAAAACATAAATGTGGTTTGAGGTACTAAAAAGGTCGCTCCAAAGCGGTGGTGGAATGTAACTAAGTATATAAGTACAGAGTGTACTGTTCTTGTACTTTACTTGAGTATTTCCACATATGTACTTATTATACTTCTAGACTACTACATTTTAGGCATATAAAGTACTTTTCAGGTTAATATTTAGCATAAGAAAGATACTCGTACTCGTCGTCATATACATTTATATTATATAAACTCTATGTTTTGCGTAAGAAGTATTTTAACTTTAAATACTTTAAGTTCATTTTGATGTTGGCACTTTTGCACTTAAACTTAAATTTGAATGCAGGACTTTTGATGTGGGGTAATTTTGTCGTGTTGTATTAGTTCTTATATTCATCTGAGTACCTTTTCCATCACTGCTCAAATTAAAAAACAATTAACTAGGTAAAAAAAAGTATTATGTGAAAGAGCCAAAAACCCTCTCTGACATTTAGTTTCTATCATGAACTGTTTTACATAACGGCATAATAAGAAAATCCAAGAAAACTGCAAAATTATTAACTGGAATCCAAGTTGCAAAAGACAAATCAAGCAAGTGATTTGATAAACATATCCCGCTGTAAATGCTCTGATAATGTACAGTGTTACACGACAAGCATGCCTGCCAAACAACCTGCCAATCATGCGCCAGATCCAGATGACTGGAGGCCAGTGGAGACGGCGTTCATTTAAGTGATGTTAAGAACAAACAATCAAAAGTGCTGCTTGGGAGACTGCAACACGTCCACATCAGCAAATGACATGTAACAATGGTGACATCTAATTTATAGCTCAAGGAGCGTGTACAAGCAAATAAACAGGCATCCCTGGTCTGCACGTCCCTCTCAATTTGCCTCTCCCACGGTCTATTGCCTTTCAGACGCAGGGCTACGGGAAAATAGAAAAGTTTTCAGGGCGCAACTTTACGCTGATGTCTTATTTACGGGACCAAAAAAACCTGCTTCTGTTGCTTTCTTAGGCATCCAGGAAGCTCCCTGAACACAAGTGCACAAACAAAAATATTCCACTTGCACAGTTTAAGATGCCACAACATCTGAACTGAAGGGTGGAGGAAGGAGGAGGGGGTGTTTTCAGCGCTGTCTAGGAAGAAAGGAAATGATTTGAAGACAACTCTGTGTCTTCTCTGCTTTCATTCGTCTGCGTTCTCTCAGGCAGATGTTGTCAGCGCTGTCTGCACGGGGCACGACGCGTGGTAGAAACTTTGAACCTCACCGTGCCCCCATCCGCGGCTTTCCTTGTTTTCCGGCTCCAGTCTCGTGATCTCGCTAACTGCCACGTTATCTGTGCACCGCCGTGGCGACGCCTCCAGGTAACAAGGAGATTAGAAGCAGTCAGAGGCCCATGTACCACAGCAAAGCCTGAGCAAAAGGGGGTCTTTAAATATTTAAGGAATGAGTACGATCACACATTGTTACCCTAAGAAGAGAGGGGAACAAAGAATACAAATGTTTCGCGCGGAAATCATTTACATTTCATTGCTGTTCTGACACTGATGCAATTTCTGCGTATTGAATTTGAGTTATTTTATAGAGATAATATACAGAATTTAACAGATGTGCAGCTGCTGGGTGTAAATAAACGGAAAATAACAACTCTGTCAATGCTAATGCAATTTTTATGCACTTTTCCTGCACATCAATAATTTGTGCCAGGGTAGTAACAAGCAAACAAATAACACTGAGGCAGGCTTCTTCAGGCTTCTTCGGCCTCTTGTCAAAGTCAATTAGAGTCCTCAGGTAATGACCCTATTTGCATTGTAAACCAGGCCCTTGTGTGAGAGGGCTAATGGGGCCACTACCTGAGGAGATTAATTGAAAGTGACATTACTTGAACTCTCCTTCTTTTTTTTTTTTTACCCTTGCACAGCCCTCTGAAAGATCGCCTCATCTTATTTTAATGTCGTGGCACAAGTCTAAACAGCGAGGTCAAGTCTTTTTCAAACTTTGACACAAGTGAGGAGGAGGAAAAGGAAAAGGAGACTGTGGCGCATGTCCATGCCGGTACAAAAACAAATGCAAATGATGCAACACCTGCAACTGACAAAATTTAAATTGAAAGTGGTGTCTTGTTTTGTCAGTCCAAAGAACAGGGTTAATTCAATTTAAAGGCAAATAACAAAGTTGTTTTTGCTGGTTTTGGATGTAAAAAATTATTTAAGAAATGAAAAAACAGTCAGCATACCACTAGCCTGACAGAAATTATCGGACAATATTTGCCATCAAAAGCATATCAGTAGCTCTGTAGCTCTATGGGTATGTTTGCAGAGTGGAAAAATCAGTGCACAGTCCATACAAAAAAGGTCTATTTTCATTCCAGCATCAGTACTTTAAAAATTACTCCTGCTTATCAGTGAATTTCTCCTCTAAAATCAGTTTCAGCCTGAAAAATCCCATATTAACCAGTCCCTATTATGTGCTTATAGACTGACTGTTTCATGACATAATAATCATAAACAGTGTTTGTTTACAATCTATAATGACACATGACACAATGCAACAATGCATGTAATTTGCTTATGTTCTCCAGATTAAAAAAAAAAAAAAAAAGCACAAATATGCTGTCGGTTATTGTATCTGTATAATTATCTTTAATGACAGATAACACAATATTATAAACATATCAAAATGATTCACCCCAATGCTAGCTGCCGGGTAATGACGGCTATTATAGATCCTATGGACTGACAGAGGACCGAGGGGGGAGCGCAGCTACGTTTTCTGCTGTTTGACAAAAACAAGCATTGATGTTCCATCTGAGAAAAAAAAAACAGATGGTGAATAAAGAGAAGTGTGACAAGTAGCTGCCACCCCCTCTTGTCCTGTCTAATTAGACATATTATACATAATTATCATATGGTTATAATCAGTACACAACTATCAGGTCTAGCTTCAATACGAAAATGAAGGAAACAACACCATTAATGCACCCATCTGCTTTTTCTTTTCATATAAAGCAACAGAAAAAGCAGCAATTTGTTCTCATGGCCGTGGGCAGGAGACTTTCATTTTCTGAGCGAAAGAGTTGTATCTCACCCAATTGAGCAAGAAGAGGGGATGGATGGATGGATTAATACACAGCTAGTCAGCGGAGGTGGCCATGGCCACACTCTAATTTATTGAATATTGTAAGAAAAATGACCTTGAGATCAGAGAAGTGCTGAATTTCTCCCCAGACGGCAAACAGAAACAATGGAGCCGTCCTAATTGTGACATTACAATCCGGCACACAGTGAGCGATCAGAGGGGGATTGATTAGAGGAGTGGAAAGGTGGACGACTTTGTGAAAAGGTCAGTGCACACTCTACCTGGAGTTTTTAATATTTTTCAACCCTCCGCCTCCTCTGTGAACGCGAAAGAAAGTGAAAGAAAAAGTACAACTCTCTGTGTGATTACAGACTTTCTGGACAGTGATATTTTCCACCCAACGCATTAGTGAAATAAGATGGTAATTTCCTGGGGGCAGGGTGTATCCAGGCAGAAAATGATAAAAGGAAATAAAGATAGAATAGAAGGGGGGGGTCTCTTCCTCTCTGCTCCTCCAGCAGGGGGTCTGACGTGGGGGTTAATTGAGGGGTTAACAGGGGGTGGTGTCAGCTGAAGGTCAGACTGCTGTTACAGCCAGCAGGAGGTCCTTGCTCCCTGATGAACTCACTCAGTGTTGTCGGCCATGTTTCTGTGTTCGTGCTAACGCTGCTGCCAGGTGAATGCTGTCTCTAATAGAGGAAGGAGCAGAGGAGGAGGAGTGTGCATAGGGGCAGAGGTTCCAGATGTGGGCATTATGTGGTGCACAGCTGCCCTACTCACACGGGAAACAAGAAAGATGTTTAGAACACAGAAGCCACTGAGTTGGGGTTGGGGACTGGTACTCTGTAACCTCTCAGGTTTTGACTGAAATTACCCAGAATCAAGCTTGATCAAAACTTCTCCAGTCAAATGATACCTGCATCTGATCATTTTTTTTGGACCTAGATCTAGAAAAAAAAATGTGTTGACTGAACATATATTGATTATGCCAAACTATGAACAAATGTTTGGCATTTTTTGCAAAGAAAATGGCAAAATAGATGTCGGAGTGCAGGAGCTCGATTTGCTTTAATTACTAGAATACTTCCAGATGTTATTGTAAAATCCTGACTGGCAAATGTTTGGGGTTCTAATTAGAAGAAAAGGAAAGCCTTCAACCACTGTCAGTCCATTGGTCTATAGTTTAATGCTCCTCTTCCAAAGAGGAAAACAAAAATGGAAATTTGAACATATATCAGAATGCACGATACACAACCCCATATTCAAAGAGGCTTGTTGTTGTTCTCATATTTCCCCTGTGTATTACCTGTTGTAGAGTATTGAGTTTGCGACTCCAACAACTGGAACAAAATAAAGAGATGAATGAGATTTTTTTTTTTTTTTCATTTTTTATTTTTAAAAAAACTGTTCTCTTTAAGATTGACAATAATGTACAAGAGCAAGAAACTGAGCTGTGAACTCCAAGTTGAGAAATGAAACAATGAGATGAAAATGAGGCCTAGTCCACACATACACAGCTATTTCTTTTTTTTTTTTTTTGGTAATGTTTAGGTACAGGGCCATTGACATCAGCTTGTTAACAGCAAATAAACAAAGCTGCATGGACATTTTTTCATCAGAAGATGGCAGTGGAGTGTGTTGTTTTAGCCGTATTCATCCGTAAACAGTAGAAGAAGAGATTGCACAACAGAAACAGATAAAAGGTGATTTGAGTTCTACGTTCGCTCCGTCACAACTTATTCAGGAAGAGTGTTTACATCTCCCTTTTAGCATTTTGGCTATTTTTTGAAAAAGACAAAAACCACCTCAAGCAAGCCTTGAAAAATGTGTATTTTTGAATGCTTTATTGAATTTTGTGGTTTCCATCAAGCTTTTCTCTTGTAATCTTCAAAATATGGACAGGAATTCATAGATGGAAGAGCAAATACTGTAACAGAATCCAACATTTCCATACCCGAGACCTACTGCCAATCATCTCACCACCTGTTGCACTGGCAATCTCTTGAAAGCGCTTGAATCATGTTTTTGTGTTTCAATTTGGACAAAGATTTTATTTAGTAAGTGCTTGTGTGTACAGAATTCTTTTTGGCAAATAACTCGTAGACATGTGGACTAGGCTGGATCAAGTGTAAGGCACAGAAGAAAAGAAAAAAAAAAACATACAACAGGATCGTATAAGGACAACTACTGTAGCTACATGTATACATTTTTCTCTTTTTAGATGAATTCTTCACATTATCTATGGTGTTTTCTTGACACTCTTGGCGTAAGTTGCACATAAACATGGAAATGAGGTTTAGTTTCTGCACATTATCTGCTGCAGAGGTGCCTATCCGACCTCCTCATACACAATAACAGTGCGCCATTAAGACGGGCTGTACATGACAGCACATTATCTGTTGGCGTTAGGAAGGGACTTTTTTTTTTTGTAACCAGTTAGTAAGCAGTGCTAATGAAGACCAGCATTAAGTATCATCACTTAAACAACATCAAAGCGGATCTCCAAGACAAGAAAATGACTCCGCTGGTGATTCACCACAAACTCATCTCGAGATACACAGAATTAAGGAACAGAAAAAAAGGAGAAGAAAACTGCCTTTACCCTGCATTAGTTTACCATTTCAACATGACAGTTCATGATTCCTTTTTTGTATTGGGAGTCACATGGGTTGATACCCGAAAGCGGCTTATGTGGTAACCAGGGTCACCATTTTTTAATTCCATATCAAACCCCTCATGTCAGAGTGCAGTTCAACAAGTCATACTTACACAGTATGTATGTATGCATGTACAACAGCATCATAGAAAAGACTGGGACCATATGTGGAAGATGCAGTCTAATCGTTGATGCTAACATTAAAGAAGCTCTGTACATTGTTGCAGCGAGCTTTTCATTTTCACGAGAAATGTGAGTATTTCTGCTGTATTTCCAGTAAAGCCAAGGCTTCAAATGCAACCCAAACAGAACGCACATGGGATTCTTTGGTTCCAGCATGATTTTGGCTTATCAGCACCGTTGTGCAGTTTTCCTGTAATAACCTGCCATTCAGTTCAAAGATATGCTTAAAATAAAAGTGAAACCATCCTAAAACTGGAACATTCTTTACTTTTGGTTTTAGAAAGTAGTATCTGTGAAGTCCTGATTCACCTTATGATATTTCACCAGTTTTAACTGTTCTACAGTGCTACAGTAGATAACTGTAAATGAAAGTTTTACAAAACTACAGTCTGCAACTAAGAATGTAGGAACTGTCACATAAACCTTTTACAGTGTTGTACAGTACTAAGACCGTAACCTCAGTTAATGAGCGTTTAAAAAAAAAAAATCATTAAATCAAAATAAAATCAGAGTAAATAATTGATTTTTAGTGTATAAAACACTTTGGTCATCATAACAACGAAAAAGTTAAGATACAATTAGACAGCATTCCTGATGTAACAATAAAACCTTTAAGGCAGTCTACGATAATACTTCTTACATAAAGGACAGGAAATTTAAAGGCATATTATGCAGGACTAAAAAAGAAAAAAATAGTTTAGACCAAGCAGCAACCTCGAGCCTGAAAACTGATAAAATTATGCCAATGGTTCAAGTCTTCAATACAGATCCAGTCCATTTGGTAAATTAAGGTCCCATTGATATTTAAACAAACAATAAAAAAGTTTTTTTGAATCCTTGTTAATGAAGTTAGCTAGTTAGCACTAGCATTAGCTTATACATCGTGTCATTACAGCTCCCAGTCTGTTTTTTGCTGTGCTGGTAGCAAAAAAACAATATATCGACAGCCGTAAACTGACAATGGCAAGTGTTAAATTTCCCCACTGGCAGGGCTTGAGACTTCATCACCATCCTGTAACCCTCCTGAAAACAATTTCAGTCATCAAACCATAATTTTACTATCAATTGTTGATGGATTAGTGGCTGGATTAAAGCACCATTGGAATATATAGGAAATAAATACTCTGATTTACTTGTACAGCCCTTTTGAGGCAAAAAAAAAGTCAAAACAGAAATTGTCTAGTGATCAATTTACTGTCACACATTATAGAGCAATGTCTTTGATCTTCTAAAATTTAATTTAGAAAGATAGCTATCTTAAAGTAAAAATGTGGTATCAACAAACAAAGTTCATTACAGTTTGACAGGTTTCCTTTCATTATTTTTAAGAAGATAGGGAAGTGCCAACTATTCTGTATTAACAAACAGTCAGTGTCAATTCCTGCATAGTATGCCTTTAACAGAAACAACTTACTATAAACTGAAGACTTAACTGATATTTTCATATATCTGGAGTTACTTCTAGCTCCTGCTGAGCTGGTTTTGATGGAGAAGCCCAGTGTCAAAATATATCTTTGAAAGCATGCTTTACTCAACCACACCATACTGCTACACACACTCGACAGTCATACCACATGAAAAAAAGGCATTCACAATCTCACACACACGCACGCTAATTTTCCTCCCGTCTGCTGCTGGATTCAAAGTGACAGCAGCTGCAGTTTCCTTCCATTCTTCCATCCAGGGTCCAGTTATCCCCCGCAGAGACATGCCGGTCTCCACCAGCACAGGCCTCCCTATGTGGGGAAGCAGATGCCGCAGCACTCCATACAGATTTCCAGGCAATCTGAGGACTCGCAGCAGGCATCCATGATGCCACAGTCCATGTCACAGGGGCAGTTGCAGTCATCGCCCAGGTCGTCGGTGCAGCAGCAGCAGCAGCAGGCCTCTGATGTGCACGCGCCGCATGAGGCCTGCGTCACCACCATGTTGCAGAGTGTAAGGAACTCACAGAAGAGGCAGGCCAGGATGCAGTGGACACAGCAGTCTGGGTCAAATCAACCAGGGTGATGAGTTGTAAAGCAAAATATGTGATTAAAACAAAGAGAAATATTTAAAAAAAAAGCAATAAAAAGTAAATTCTCTGATTTTTGAGTTGATTAACAACTTGAATAATTCGCTGTTATAGAAGCAGTACAGAAAAGGGTGAGTGATTGAGATTTGCATGCTCGGCAGGCTGACAGGTGGAAAAGAGTAGGTATGCAGTACAAGGGTGAGGGCTAAACAGGCAGGAGGCGGGGGCTGAAAGAAAAAAATAGAAATTCAAAGAAATGAATTCCTCTCCTGCTGTTTTGATTAACGGACTGTTAAATAATTGTGGCATTATCATGCAAACTGCTAGGTTGATCACACAAAGATGATTAGCAAAGTCCAAGAGTCTCTCCCAGTAAATAGGTGGATTAATGCTGGCAACGCTCACACCTCTGATTAACATTTAACCTCCTCGCAGACCGTCTTTAAATCGCCGGGGGCAAGTTTCAGCTTGTTGTTGCAGAGCAATAAAGAGTTTCCCTTTAAATTACCAATACACCCATTAACCATCGCAAATCTGTTTCTGAATGGCAAAATTAGTTTCATTAAAAAGTTTCTGTCTTGAATAGGTAATGAAAAAGAACAAATTAAATGTTTTTCTTCCACTGCCACGGTATGATAGTAAAGCCAAGCAGTAAGTGGAAGATGGGGAGAATGAGCGTTTTCTTTCAGATTTTTTCAGAGAAGGTCTTAATCATAATTTCTCTCCACGATACTGAAGTTTCATACAGTATTTCAATCACTGCCTTTAATTTATCCGTTTTCCTTTTTCAAAGAAATTAGCTCAATCTAAAGTCACTTTTAAAAGCTGGAGTCACTTTTTCCAGATGATTACATTTAGAATAAAACTCCTTGAGGGAAAAATTAAGAAAAATAAAACATGTTTAGCCAAATAATTGTTTGTGCATAGCCCGCAGATTACATAACAATTTTCAATAACCAAGCTGCTCCACAGAGGAACTTCTGTAGCTGGATCTAAGTCACTGAATCGTGCTACATATCACTGGGTAATGCTGCCTGGCATATACTCCTTGCAGCTGTCTCCTTTTTGAACCAAGGCCAGTGCAGCACCACTGCTTTGGAGTGTTAAAAAGACATGATGTGGATGGATGCAGAAAAATAGCATTACAAACAGGGCACATTTGCATAACTTTCATCAGCCCATCTTGAGCTGTCAGAAGGGGCTGTTACTGATTGGGTTAGAGGGAGAGCAAAAGGAGGAGAGTGTGGAGGACGGCATGGGAAGGCAAGCTGAGGACCGCTGGATGCTCATGTTTGATTAATCAAAGTAGAGGGGATTTTTTTTTTTTTACCCTATTTTTGCGGTGCTCAGGGCTGCAGAGCTGACCAGAAGCACTAGCTGACTGTGATACAAACAAGATAGAGAAGTGAACATGAAACGAGCGAGTGTGTGCATACGTGTGTGTGTGTGCGTGTGTCTGTGTCTGTGAGGGTGCCTGAAGTTTGAATGCATCTTATTATCCTTATCTAAGGCCATAACACTGGCAGTGATGGAAGATGCATGAGAATAAATTCACTTCTGAACATCTGGTGTGGACATGCAGCAAATTGCTGTTGGGCAGATTGTGGGTTTGTTTCATGCTGACATTACAGGACTCAAAACTAAATTCTTGACTTGAATCCGTGGTGGTGTACTGCCATCTGAGTGTTACAAAATGCCACTGAGAACAATAAACGCTGCCCGGCCAAAGCCCCATGCACAAAACCTCAAAGTTCATCCTAACAAACTTTGAAGGACCCAGAGGGTATAGCCATGCCAGCGCTCAGAATGTAACAGCAGACTGTGAATACACTATAAACACAGTACATAGGCATTAAGCAGCGGCCGGCCATCTCAGCTATTCACTTGGATGTATAATTCAACACCAGCGATTAGTCTGGATCTTAGAGGAGCCAGGAAGGAGGAGGGGATTGCGGGG
>JAOWBC010000904.1:13483495-13510060 GCA_028566105.1 Hypoplectrus providencianus | reverse complement strand
TGCCTCCATAAACAAATATAGACTTTAGGGATCAGGATTCCATGCAATTTGAATTAGACAACTGGGTAGCGCACGATAGAATTCATTATGCAGTGATTTAAGACCAGGTTGATGGATTTTCTTCTCCAAAAGACGAAAGCCTTGCAGCCTGCCCATGACAATGTGGGGAGGGACTAAAGCTTGCTAACAAGGAGCCTCAGAGAAGCCTACATCTGTTGTTGTTCTTCAGTTTTACCTCTGACAGCTGTAACTTGCCACATTTTTCACCCCTTTTTAATATATGCACCTTGCATTTTTTTTTCTTTAATCCTTGGGAAACCATTATCATATAGAAAGCTAGGAACAAACACACACCAAAGTGAGGTTTTCCACTTATGAAGACAGTGGGCCTTGCTTTGGTTGGACATCAATCATTTTAACCTTACCAAGAGCATGTTTTCTTTCAAATTGATCCTCTAGTTGTTAAAGTTGTATCACATTACAGTGATCTGGAGGTGTCACTGATACTTCGGGGTGCACAGGCAAGTAGTGCATCTTTTTTTCTTGAATTCGCTTCAACAAGGTCAATGGTGCATTTGCATGCTCCTTGGATGATCATTTCACGGCTTGGAAAGTCGTTCTTCTGACTGGTGTGTTCATTAGGTATATGTGCAACAAATGTGCAGAGTTTCAACTTGTGGTGGCATTCATGTGAATACGCCAGTCCTGTATACATTTTTCAGAATATACTCCAACAGCACATGAAAGCAGCACCAATGCCATATCTTGCATTGTTAGCAATAGTTATGTGAGAATCATTCTGAATCTGCCCAGTGATTGAATGAGGATGATAATGGGTTCTTCCTTGGACTATACTACACCCCACTCCTGCGACACAACTTAGATTTATTCAGCTACTTTCAATTCACAAGGATTACAACTGGAAATTCATATATTAAAACTGGCAAAATCCAGAAACAAAAGGCAGAAATCCATCTCTTCTAATCACATTGTTGTTGTTTTTTCCCCCACTCTATTTGATTCAATCATATGGAGTGACAAACCTACACTTTCTGTGTAAATACAAAAAACACTAGCTTTTATTAATGGGGCAGATGGAGGAAATATCTTTCAATAGAGAACACACACAAACACAGCACAACGCAAAGCTCACACTGTACAGTAATAACAATTCACCATTCTATTCTGTAGTTGTCAAGTCAATACAATACAGCAGAACTCCTGCCTATAATATGACAGTTCCTTTACAAATCAATCATCCATAGTATCTTGCATAATAGCACAGTTCTTTTGCCCATTTAGGTTAAACAAACTAGCCACACAAGCTCACACACAAACACACGCTCTTACCAAAGGCCAAAGGAGACTGGGAGGCATAATTACCTTCCTTTTTGAGGAAGTCAAGCTTTCAATTTACCAAAGTATAAATAGTTATTAAGAAACCACCACATAAAACCCAGAGTACATAAGCGGCGACTCAGGTTTCTGACACACTGCAGAGCCCGAAAAAGTGCTTCAAGTCTGCAGAGCCGTGTGCAACAGTGGCAGGTTCCTGCAGAGTCTTAACAGTCTTTATTTTTATCCTGATGAACACGGTGACTGAGATGAATGGACACGATGGAGTAATATCATAATCATTGATCATGATAATGATGATACTGTCAAAGATGGCAATGACAGACTTGTACAGTCACTGTGAGACAAATGAAGACGTAATGAGAGAAAGCAGAATTACAGTAAGTCCTGTTAGAAATGTGCTACGCTGGTAAGTTGCTGCATCAAAAACTTCCACTGTGGCTTCAGTGGAGTGAAAGAAAAATATGTATCATATGTTAAGCAGCATTCGGCTAAAACTATGCATCATTTGTATGTAGATTCAGCATTTGTTGAATCCAAAGTGAACAGACAGAGAACTTCAATGAGCTTTTACTATGGGTAATTTCAAGATAATATGATGCGGCAATGACATTTTTGGGCATAAAATTTAATTCAGCATCTGAGGATTCAGCTGATAAATGTAAAAAAGAGAACTGAGCTGGAGTAACAGAGACACACTGCTACTGCATTGTTCCTACAAAGCAGGAAACACAAACTGCATCAAAATTTGATACATACTCCAGAAAGTTTTTAAAAAATCATACGAGTTGTGCCACTAGCTTGTAGAGATGGGTAGGTGTCCTGAGATAACAGAACACACACAGCCTGACAGGTTGCATTATAACACCATGTTTTGGAGGAAGAAGTGGACACACACATGCGCACACACACTCCAAATTGGACTTGTAACCGCCCTATTTCTAGCACATCAACAACTGTTGAGAGTGTACATTTGTAGTTGAATAAAACATGGTATTCCCCTACACACGCTGTCACACACATCACAGGGGAAACTAGGGGGTGAGTGGTTCTTGACTGTCTAAGCAGCATCCCAATTTGGTCCCAGCTACTACTAGCTGACAGCCTCAAATATCTAGGGAGCATTTTTAAAAGGCCAGTGTTTGATGGATTCATGAAGAACACACAAATATAATTGCCATTTGTCACTGAGTCTTCAGTGGCTGCGCCACACAGGGACCGAGCACCGGAGTGCCTGGAGAGTGCTGGAGCTGCGCCAGAGCTGTGCGCTCTGTATGTAAAACTGAGTATATAAACACCTCCGTTTTTGTCACAGAAAATAGGTCCTACAGGAGGGAGCTGGAAATTGCACCCAAAAGACAGAAGAAAGAAGAGGAGGAGTATATATATAAATGTCACAAGCCTACCGGATCTCACACACACATACACACACACACACACACACAGGCAGACCTACCAGGAAGAAATATGCATGCATGCATGTCAACTAAAACAGAGCTGTATAAACAAGAATTCTAAAATAGTCAAGAACATGAAAATATAACACAGAGGTCAAACAGGGCAGTGTGGAGAACCTCATTTGCACACTGCTATGCCGAGAGTCGCAGGTAAGGCAGGGAGCGGATTGAGCAACCTCACAAGCTCTGTGTTTCTAAAGCTCAGTCCTTTTTAATATTAATGCCCCTGAGACAGAGAGAAAGAAGGAGAAGGGGTGTTTGCATAGGCTTATTAGAATGCCCATCATAGAGAGCATACAGTTATTCAAATGTCACATCATGTCAGCCAAATAAACACCACAATCCAGATCTTGTATTTATCTCCTAATAGCCATTATTACACAATGCTACGAGTTTGTGAGTTAACACTGAATAGGATATGAGAGCGGGATAGGCACCTTTATTCTTAGTTATGAGTCATAAACAGCGCCGGGCAGCATACACAGTGACAGTTAGCTCTGAAATGCTAATTCCACTAACACGGCCACTGTTTTGTTTATCTTTTTGTGCCTTGTATTAGAAAAACATGTATATTTTCTGCTCGGCTGGCCATGTACCTGCATGATTGAAATGCTAATTTGTAAATGTGCAATGACCTAGCCAGACTCCTCTTACCACCACCACCCCCCACCTCCTCTCTCCACCAAAACAGCCTGAGGTATCATCTCTCCTCCTAACAAACAGCAGCGCATGGAACAGCCCCTGCCTTTCAATCCAAAGGGATATATTTTCTCATTAGAAATTATACATCTTCCCTGTCCATATTTATAGACGCAAAACCAGGGGAATTATACTGCAGAGAGTGTGAGAGGGACAGAGAGAGAGAGAGGAAAATAGTACAATGAATGTTATTACAAAGGGCTCTGATTGAAATTTTCCTTGGGCATATCAAAGCCTCGTTTACCGTTTGACCTTCCAAACTCCGGGACAAGGACTTTCTTTATTGTCGAGAAGGACGCATTGGAAGGAACAGACAGCGATTCAAGGATCATCATTCAAGTGTCCCAGCACAACAAAACCCACTAACTGTGATTAGCATCAATATAATGCAGTTATCAGCAGTGTGAAATGAGAGCTGATTGGTAATGTCACCCGGCTAAGAATGTAACAAACCTTTGCAAGACAATTCTCGAAACAAATATGTGGCGATGCAAATCAGTGAGATGAAATGAAAAGTGAGACTGTTTTTAAGCAGTAGAGGGTGCTATCTATTATGGACTTTCATTATTCGACATTCTATGTCACTCATATTAGCCACTGTATCACTGTGCAAAAAAATGGCGGCTGCAGATGAAGTCGATAGAGGTGTGGCAACATCTGGTTTCCTTGTTAGTGGACAGACGCGTCCAAAACATGCTGCAACTAGCTGACACAATCACAAGCATTGTTCAGTGGCCATAATCAGAGTTTATCGTGAATCGCGAAAATGAGCATTATAGACCAATTTATTATTTAATTTAATTTATCTGTCCAATGGCCAATAGCTAAGATGTTAATATTGGACTTTATTTTAGGCTAGAACTAGCCAACCAACATTAGCCGCTAGCACTAGCTTGCATCAATAACATTATATTCAAACAAAGGAATAAAATAGTACTTATTTCGTTGAGGCAGCCCACCATATAATGCATGTTCAAAACAGATTACCGCTCTTCCTGTGTTTTGTTGTGTATTTATGCCTATTTCTGATTCCTTCTGCGACAGGCATGCATGCGTACTCGTGTGATGCTAGAGTGACAGGTGTATGACGAAGTTTATTAAAAAATGAGCATCATCTGAATGGATTATAACTTGATTAAATTAGATAAATAACGTATAATACATTTTGAAGATTGGGAAGGACTCTTTTTTGCTGGAAGCTGGAAAAAAGAAATGTGAATCATTTTTTATGTTATACCTCGACTCAGAAATACATTTTTTTTTTTAATTTGCTAAAGAAAAGAGGAAACCTTTTGTAATGTTTTTTTCATGAAATAAAGGATTTCTTATTGTAAAATAAGATGTGAATACAACCAGGATCCTCACATTGTCGAAATCATGAGCCGAGTGTATCATTACATCCTACAACTGGCAAGAAGTAGCATTCGTTAAGAAAAATTAGACTCCTGTAATGTATAGATGTGGGTGTCCTGCAAACTCTGCGGTCTTGTCTTGAGCTGTTTACACAGAGTGGCTGGCGACCTGACACCGGCTAACAGAAATGTCACTTGTTCCAACAGACATGAAAGAAAATGTGACTCCGGACATCACACGGCAATCCTGGCGCTGTCAGTTCATACACACGCACACAATGTTTTGTATTTATCCAAGATAAAATGGCGATGATGGCGGCGGCAGGGATGATGATGACCGCTGAGGATAGCTAAATTACCTGCTCTGATATTGGATCCTCATCAGCAAAAGTGACAAGCCCTGTATGTGTGTGTGGGTGTGTTATGGTAACCTGCAACAGAACTCCATTAGCTGTCTTCACCTGTCAAGGCTGATCACATTGTGTAGCATCTCATTTAAGCAGGAAACATCACATTTTTGTCTGGTTTTCCATCCCATTCCGAGGCAATCAGTCAATATTGCTCAGCTCGTTTTCAGTGGTGACACACTTATTTTCCACCCTGTTTTAATTCTCTGTGTTAGTCATTCAAATTTGGCTCCTCCAACCTGCTGAAGGAGAAGTGACATGTGAAGACAGAGCTTAATATTATTTCCAAACTCCCCCTCACTGCTGCTGCTGCTGCTGCTGCTGCCGCCACCTCCTCCAACCAACAAAGAGAGAAGCAGGGCGTCAGGGACTTACTAATTTCAAATTTTGCTGCTGATTAAGTGGAAAAAATAACCCCCTCGGACCTTGTTCTGCTTAATTACATTTTACAGTAGCAAAGGCAACTTGAAAGACAAGAGCTTGATTTGACGACACAAACCTCTCAGCGCGCTCTGTGCACGAGGCTGGCTAAGGTGTGTGTGCGCGAGTGTGAGGAGCTGGTGGTGGTGGTGGGGGAGAAGGGGGTCATCAATTATCCTTTGATTTCAAAACGGAACATTTTCCCAGATTAATATGTCTGACTGCTATCTAAATCATTGAAAGTCCCAATGAGATGCCATTTTCTCTTACATGAATCATGTTGAGGGGAAGTCATTCACACTCGGCCCACCCCCCACACCCCCAAGCTCCGACTACAGAAGTCTCCGGTCTCTCCACTGTTGTGTGGAATTTGGCATGGCGCTAATTTGAGTGCTACTAATGTAGCAGAACGCAGGACATCAAGGAGCGTTCAAAGCCTTACAACCTGGCTGCTGTGAGAGACACTAAACGGTGCCTTATTCTCTTCCTCTCCTCATTTCTGAGATGAATTTGTACGAGTCTGTTTCTGCATTAAGCTTTGTCAAACGCCTTTTATTCCCCCTCATCTGTTTCTTACCATCCAAGAGGGGAGAAAGGGTGTAGTATAAAGTCAGCCCAATGCGCGAGTGCAGTATCTTTAAAAAGCTGCACATCTTGCACGGATTTAGGCTTTACACGGCTAGCTGCCACAATTTCTAGAAAGATCAATTATGACGTGACTCAGAGCAGGCCTGAGGGAGCTGCCAGGCTCCATACTCCAAAAACGTGCTCCACCCTCTCCTCGCTGACGACTCAAAACAAAAACGGAGCAACAGAGCGGGAGGGGGTTGGAGGGGGGGAGGAGAGGGAGGAGAACGGGGGTATTTTCAGTTTCAGTTACATCGATGACTCAAATATTCCACCGGCTTCAAAATCTCCTTGCTGAAGTAGAAGTTCCACAGGAAACTCGCTTGTTTGAAATTCAACGGCAGGCGCTCAGACATGCACATGCGCACTTGTACACATATACACAAAGGCATACGCATGCAAAACAGCAGACTTAAGAGTCAACCGCACACGCCAAATAAATACTGTGCGCATCTGTGGCAGATCCACGAGCACAGCCACTGCAGGAGTCAGAGATGAGGATCTGGCAGGAGCACCACCACTCACTAAAAGCCAAAATACAACTGAGGTCTGTCTCCGGGTCAGAGGGGGGATAGACAGTCTATCAAAATACCCCCACACCTAGTTCCTTTATTTGCTCAGTATCAATCTCAGCATTAACCCTCTGCTAATGGGACAGCTGTGGGTCAGCGCCTCGCATCTTCGGGATGCCAATCAAGGCCTTAAGCTGAGAGATCAGCCTTTGGGACAGAGGTGCTCGTCTGCCTCTGAGTGGCTTTTTAAACACGGAGACGCCCGTATCGATTTTAGCTCTAGCCTGAAACAGAGGAGGGAGGGAGTGGATGGGGGTGTGCTGCACTAGCCAGGGCCTGCGTTGGCTGTCTGTGTGTCTGGACGGGAGCCATCCCCTAGTCCCCGGTCACCCTCTGCTGATCAGGGGGCCTGACAGAATGACCTAGCAGAGAGGCACTGAACCTGCAAACACGAAGGGGGCAAGGAGTTGGAAGCTCGAGGGGGTCGGGGCTGGCGGGGGCAACATCAGCAGAGATCTCGGTAATAGAAAAGGGTTTTAACCTTAATGTTGGAGCCAAAACCCTGTTAGAGGCCAAGTAATCCCCCCTGCTCTGCTCTCATTTGAACTGGTTGATTTTTTTCTCTGTGCCTCTCTGTGAGTGGCTTGTGAAAGGCACTGACACTGCTTGTGTGGCTTGTGAGGCGGTAAACATGAGCCGAGCACTCTTTACTTTGATGCGTGATTATAGATTAAAAGATTCAACAATATAGAAAGTAGCTAAAAGTTGCACCACCTCCAATAACTATGACCCCGAATCCATACACGTTTGGATAATGTAACCCAAACAGATTAAATCAGACTGCAATTATTCAAAAATCTTTCAAATAATACAGTTCAAACTTATTTAATGTAAAAAATAATAATAATAATAATAATAATAAAATAAAAAGTATTTTTTGGAATAAGGGTTTAAAATATTGAATTGCTGCATCCATGTAAATAGGACTGGATAGGAAGGTCTGGTAATTCAAAATAAATGGTCTATGTGTAATAACTACTCACTGCTTTCATTTCAACACAAAGTCTGCAAAAGTCCACAAAGGGAGGGAGTTGAGTGAGAGGAAGGGTCAACATGTAACTTTGACCCAGTAGATCCCTGTCCATTGCTCGTGTGAAAACAACATACTTATTTTTACAAAAATGACAATCTGTTCCAAAACCTAATCTAGAAATGTAATTGCCTAAACTACAACAAAACAAAAACAAGAATGCTGTTGTATAACAGCATTATTTTTAGGAGACAGGGTTGAAGTGGGTAAGCTGAACATTTCTTCCACCACTGCAGATATGTTCTGCACAAAAACTAGTTAGACACAAATGTCAATTGGTGCTAAAACATCTTGAAAAGATTACTCTTAGTATTCAGATTCTCTGCAATAAATGAAAATAATACACTCTGTCCCTCAATCAAAGTCTATATATGTTGCCTTGTATCTGACATAAGTATGTAAAAGACTGCAGCCCATGAATTGAGCTTTGCATATCTAATCATTTGGCTCAAGTATTTTGAATATCTTTATAAAAAAAAAATTAACAGTGAATAGGCTCGGGCACTTCGGGTAAAATATGCTAATTAACACACTTGAAATTTCCCATATGAAATCTATCTGCACCAAGACAATGAGAAAATAATTACAACAGAGGTAGAATTACAATGGCCATTTTAATCAACCCCTACACTAGCATTTCACCCTATTTATACAGTTTTTGATTCCATGACCCACTGGTAAGTAATCACTTGAAAATTACGGTTCCGTTTATAATAGGTCTATGCTTTAGACACATTATTTCTGCAGAGACAGGGCTCTGAGGATTACAATAAAGATATGAATCTTGCATAACAACAATCACCATGCACCTCCTATGGCTGAAAAAAACATTCTGGGAAAAGAAAAACTGGCAGGAGGTTAAAAAGTCTTCAAGTACTTAAGCAACTTTGGAATATACATGAGGCGAAGTGTGACAGTCTGAGAATGTTGATTCAACACTCGAACGAAAAATATCTCAGTGCTGATGATGAAAATGGGGATGAAGAGCCACTTGCCCTTTGTTTTATTTTAGTCCAACTCTGCCAACTGTCTTGTATCATAATACTTTATAGTTTTGTGTTTAAATCTTAATTGTTTCACTGTCACAGAATCTTTTCCTGCAAGAAAAGGTGCAGGTATGCGACACGACCCCCTTAAACAATCCCTTTTACTGCATTTATTAGGGGTCACAAATTCACTTCCAAAAGGTCAATTCTGCGCACAGGTAATAACCTTGAAGGTGTGCCACTAAAGAGTCCAATCAGGGATTCACACAAAGGCCAGACTAATGTCTTCCTTTAAAAAAAAAAAAAAAAGAGTCATGTTATTTGACCTTCCTTTCTCACGACAGAATTTTACAGAGATAAAAAAAAAAAAAAAAACAGACCTGTTCTTCGGAAGCTAGTAAGGTCATCTTTATCAACCACAGAAGCATTTAAAAAAAAAAAAAGTATTTGACAATCCTGTGAATAATGTGACGATTAAACTCCTAAAACTGGTGCTGGGTGGTAGCAATTTATTCTGAGGCAAGGGCCGGAGAGCCCGGGCCCTGTTTGCAGGAGATATCAGCTGCTTGAAAACCCAGAACGGTCTCTTGAGGAATGTCTGTCTCCCCCACAAGATTCTCCCTCCTCCCCCAGGATGGCGGAGCCACAGAGGAACCGTTCACTGACATCGGACTAACAGGAAGGGCAAAATTGTACTTTTTTAACAAGCCGCAGTGGTTGGCAGTCCCGGGGAGCGCTTCGTTTTTTTGTGAATTCATGATCCTCCGTTCATAAAATATAATTTCTAGAAGTTTTTTAGGTCACACTTGATGATTAATTTTGCGGGGAGGTTCAGTTGCTCAGTGTTTAATGTACTCTGCTACATACTGTGCTCCAAGAAGAGCAGCTTTAAACTAATATGGAGCTGCTGCCATGTTTACATTCCTGCTTTAAGGGTTGAAAAGGCAACTTGTCAAAACAACGCTATCAGAAGCAATATCGGATATGTGCTGTTTTTAAAACATTACAGTCGGCTTCCTCTTGTTGTGAAAAGCCACGGTCCACACACAATCCGTACACAAGCTTGCAATCGGCCATCGGGGGGGAAAAAACAGCGAGGGCCAGGATGTAGGCAGGCAGATGATTTGTTATTGATTTCCTGTTTCTGCAGTGAAGAGGGCTCTCAATTACCCCTGCCAGCGAGCAATCCGATTGGTCACCTCAACAAACAAAACCGCAGTGACACTCTGACATAAATAGGTTAACTAAATGTAAGACTTTCCAGCTTTGATTTAACCGCAGACACAAATACGTATGCATAAAACTTTCACAAAGATTATAGCGCAAATTTGGGGTTTCGTCTGCGCTTGACATGACTATTTATGCTCTTGTAAGTCTTTCAAAAGAGAAGCAGCACATATCCCTCCCTCTTAAATTCCCTTACCAGAAAGTCTGTGTGTGCATGAGAGAAAGGGAAAGTATGTGTAGATGTTGAGGGGGGCGACATCAATTACAACGCAAAACTGTTGTCACAGGGGCTTATCTTCTGAGATGAAAGAAAAGCATGCCTCCCTCCAGAAGTGCAATACTCCACACACCTGCCAAGCGAGGAAGACCTCTTGACAGAAAATCTCTCTCTTTTTTTGCAACTGAATCTTTTTTTCCTTGCTGATTTAGTAAACAAGCCACCGGCAAGTCATTAAGCTTGATACCGAGAGAAAAAAAAAAAAAAAAAAGGCAAGAAAGGCGCACTGGAAAAGTTAACAACCTAGAAACAAAAGAACTGTTGTGTCAAATGCAAACACAATCCTTATTATAGCTAGGCACTTACAAGGATGGAAGCAATCAGCTGCTATTAGCCTTTAATGACACATCTCACTCTTCTTAAGAACAATAAAATGCACATACAAAGCTTTTAGCTGCTTTCCTTTTGTGACTTGCAATTCACACAGTATCAGGTCATATTACCGAGCAAGAGTGCACCTAGACTTAATCAGACCTGCTTATAATGAAAGCAGTTTAATGCTAAATAACTGTGCTGTAAAACCACCCTGTGTCAGGACAATTGCATAAAACAATGTGATTATGAGTTAAAATACACGTGTCCAAAGTTATAAAATCAGATTAGAACACACATAATAAATCCGACCATCATTTTCCAATCTGAACCGTATGGTGTTTATATGCCAGATTATCGTTAGGAACAATATACTCCTGCAATGTTTTCTTAGCCTGAAAGCCGAATGATACAGGAGACTCATTTCAACCGGAAAATGCCTCGAGTAGCTGGCACAATTCTACCCCAATAGGTAAATGTTTGGTACGGGGGAAAAAACATTGTGGCTAAGATGCAATCAGTGCGTTAAAACAGTAAATGCCAGAACCACAAACAGGATTTCCCCACTTCCAAAACACTGGGCTGCGGCTTGGAAATGGAGAAACAAGCCAAGTTTTGGTCATTATGGTGGAATGAGAGTGCATGCATGCTACCACTCACTTGCCAAGAGACCTCAGTGCTATCTTGATATTTTAATTGGGAACACTAGAGCTAATATTTTAGTTGGCCAACTGACCCTGCCTCGTGCATGTACACTTTGCAACTGTCATAACAACTGCTATTCTTGACAGTTGGGGCTCGTTCATAAAAAAATGGATAAACTTAAAAACCATTTGGATGTTAAATAAAACATTGCTAAATACCGATTGCAGTTATGCTCCACTGTGTAAGTATGCACAAGCAAAATATGTTAATCATTTTCACTCTCTCCAATTAAATGACCCATTGTTGTTTACTAATTAAAACCAACAGCGAGATATCCTGCTGTCCGCCCACAGCTTTCCCAGGTCGTTAAAACTTACTTCTTACAGGCTCGCAATAATTAGGCTTCTCCTCGGTCATGTGACTTCGTCCTTCACTGGCTGGTTTCCTGGGAGACGGCGTTTGTCCTGAAGATTCACTGGCGCAAGCATCTAGGGTCACAAGGATTTATTTTGTGTTAAACATGATGAAAAAAGGAAAACCTGTGCTCACAAAGTGAAACAGCAAAATATTATGCTGCATAGTGACCAACAGAGAAGGCTCCGGTTGTTTAATTTAATGTTATCCTATTACGAGCTCAACTGTTCTACATTAACGTGCAATACGGCCATTCCTCCAAAAACAGATGTAAACCTTTACAGCAGGGTCAGCCACAGTGGACGAAATATCAGGGACAGCTGGATGGGCCAGAGGTACAGAGGCCACTCGGACTATTTTTGCCAGAAAAAACACAGGCCGCTGGCAAATAGTTGCACAACATGGTGGGGCGGTTCAGGTAAAGGCCTTGCCAGAGCTCTGGATCTCATTTTCTCTCCTTCTGTTCCCGGGTGTGCTCTACCTGCCAAGCTGCTTTTTACTGCCATAAAGGCCGCATTCATCTAAATTGGAAAAAGTATGCGGGCAAAGACTCTAGACCTGATAGCTGTGCAAAAACACAAGACAGTTTCACTCATCTCTCTAAGCTGCGTCTTCTGGCTTCTTGCTAACTCGCTGCTCACTGCACACTGCTGCTTTGTTCAGTAAATAAACCTTCCACAATGACTTTATTCACTGGTCTTGTGCCAGATGCCTGCTCATAACCCACAGTTTTTCTCATAGCTTGCAAGTTTTTCACTAGCATAGTGTCTCTTGAACTACTTCTAAAGGGATTTTAAAGAAAAAACTGTGATGAATGATTCAGCAAAACCTAGCAATGTCGTTTACCAAAGCATGATGCGTTTGTTCCAATGCTACAACACTCTGTTTGTAAGCAGTGATGGATGGCAGAGTGGAAACGGATGGGCACAGGCCAGCAGCCCTAGATAGATATGGCACATATCTCAGCTTGGAGCTGATGTATAGTTGCGGCAGTTGCGTTAGCAGCAGCACTGTGTGATGCATCGCAGTATTTAGTGATCACAGTTAGAAATAAATTGGTCTATTCTCAGTACATCCACAGTCCCCTGAGAGGGGAAATCCAGTCTTAACTGCAAGCGCCTTTGAAGGTCCAGCGAAAATCCATTCGCAATCCAGCAGCCCCAGTGATTGCTTACTTTGTCCTACTTTGCTATTTTTTGACAGTGCCATAATGATGCTTGGTATAAATAGGATGGTTAACGGTTCATTGCTTGTTTGAAGAAAAATGAAAAGGGGGTGTGGGGGTAAGCTTATTTTACATGTGATAATCTTAGGGGCAACTAGAAAGTTAATTAAAAACTATAATTGGCTGTGGTTGCTGTTAATAGTCACCAGGGCGTTTCTTTCGACTTTTATTGAGGAAAAAAGCAAAAACATTATCAAGGCTTAACACTGCCACAAAGATACTGATGTATACTCAAAATCACATGAATATAATTTAAAAAGACAAGGCTGATATTGTCCCAAGCTGAATGATCAATTCTGATATGCACCAGTAATCAGTTAATGACTAATTTTCTATATGTGGCTTTTCTCTTGTTTCCTCACGTGTTTGGCCTTGCAAGTAACATGAGTTCTTGACAGAATATGTCATTGATATTTATAGCCTGGTTTCAGAGCCAGTGCACTGGCAGCATGCAGAAAAACACTCCATAAACAATAGCAGGAGAAACATTCACGTACACATAAGCGGTGCAATATATAACAACTTTTCTTACAAATCACAAAGCACTTAAACAGACTCATTTTTGGCATGTAAACTACAAGTATTTGGTTGGCAGGCCCAGTGAGTCAGAACTATGTTGTAAGGTGTGAACCAGTGCAGAGTCAGAAATATTTACACTTTGATAGGTTTCTAACTTACTCTCCTGCCACTTAATTAAATATTAGTTAAATTATGTCTTGCTGAATGAACTCTGGGACCTTTTTATGTTCACCTGGGAGACCCAGACCCCACTTTTCTCACCTTTAATTTAGCTTTTAATTCCCCTGCAAGTGATTTATGGCCTGTCCTGTGTGCCCTTACCTTGTGAGTCTGACAACAGGGGACTTGTTTCTTGCTGAGGGCCCTTTCCTGGCCCAGCCGGCCCATCCGGAGGAAGGACAGTCTCCTTGGACATGAGACAGTCGTCTTTTTGGGACACACACTGCGGTAGAAGAAGTTCCTCCCTTCCCTCAGCCTTCAGCGCTGTGAAAACCAAAGTCTCATCATCAGCTCAGGCTTGAAGACACAAAGCAACACCGTGTCATTACTCAACTTGAGAAAGTCGTCTGCTTATTCACACACCGACAAAGTGACGTCGAGCTGCAGTAAAACTACGTGGAAATTTCCCCTTCTCTCGCTTTTTACATAAACTTTCTGACTCCATGTGCAGCCCATTTGTTCACACACTCCCTTTTCTTTATCAAAAAGCGACGGACGCTAGCTAAGTGCCGTTTACAGCTAAAGCGGACATATTGTTTATAAAGCATAACTTACCTTTCAAACATGTCAACTCCCTCTGCTTCAAATCTGAGTTATTCTCATCCTTCCTTCCTCCGACTGTTTCCCCGAGACGTTAGCAAGAAAAGAAAAAAGAAACTGGGTTAAAGACTAACTTCCTCCAAAACTTTTTCGGTAACTTTTTTTTTTGCAGCCAGTGTCCCAGTCCTACTTTTCTCCAGATGCTGTTAACGTTGAAAAAATATCAATAATAGTCCTCTCGACGGTCAGTGGCGGTAGTTTGCTGAAGATAGTTGCGTCTCAAACATTTTCATCATATCCGGATTCCTGCAGTGCAGCCAGTGAAGGCACTTTTCTCTCCCTGTGCTTCCCTTGGCGGCGGAGAAGTGAACAAAGCCCTCCCTGAACATGTGTCCTCATAAACAAAGTTAGGAAAAACTGGAAAACAAATATATTGGATGATTTTTTTTTCCGTTGATTATTCCACTTTAAAATACGTGTATTTTTTTTAAAACATGTCAAAATATCATATTTAGAGGAGGTTACTTTGGGACGAAACATTAAATAACGCTGTAATTAATACAGAAAACATGTCGATATTGCTCAGTTGTCATGGAGATGGGTTAATTGCTATCACGTGAGCTAACATGCCACGTGACGTATTGGCCATGAAGCGTTTAATTCAGCAAGTAATTTATTTATTCAGTCATTTATCTACTTGAAGCAACTATGAGGAGTTTCTAATCAGTTTTAATGCTTATATCTGGCCTACTTTGCCAAAGGAGTTTACTTTGTTTTACCATCCTCATGTAGTGTTAGAAAGCCTTACAGATATTAATCTCACATAGCCACAAATAAATATATACATTATTATCATTATGCATCCTCAAACTTTTTTTTTCATAGGAAATCAAGTTTTTTTTTTTAGTCAAATTAAAGATCTTTACAACACAAGTCAGTGATGCTATAGCGTACATTGCCACTTTTGTTAATAGAGGCTGCCAAAATCAACAAGATATTAAAGTTTTGTGTTGTTGCATGTTTGAAAAAAAATGGGATAAATCATTTCCTTTGGTAGTTGCACCAGCACAAAGAGCAGAACACAGATAAATAGAGAAAGAGACAGAAAGAAATAGCGAGAAGTATGTACAACCAAAATGAAAAAAATCATATAATTTTATTGGATTGGTTAAGTAAATTATGAACTGAAGTGATGACATGTACAGACAATGTCACATCACTATTCTTTGAGGTCTCAGATACAGCAGTTGTAAAACCTGATTAAATTCACTTGACTTTCATTTACTCCGTATCTGTGGTTGTGTTGACAGAACGTTTTAAGCAGCACCACCCCTCCCATATCCCAAGTCTATGAGGATTTCTCTTATTGCAGTTTGATTATAAGTGGTTTAAGGTAGGCAAGAGACAGGGAGTTAAACTTCTCTGGGGTCTAATTGACCCAAAACGAAGTCTGTTGTGCTTCATTGAAACTTCCAGAGTCTGAAGTGTTGGCTTGGATCCTGGCCCCTGGCCAACTCTGACTCTATGAAGAATAAGAAGTAAACTGCTGTAAAGTTAGCCAACGTGCTTCAAAAGTTTAAATAACTATGAATATAGGGTACAATCATAATCTAAACAATCTATTTAGTGCTGAAACCAGATTTTACTTTTCTCAGTTTCAATTCATGTATAATTAACTTGAAAGCCTCATGCTGTGTCTCAGTGTAGTCAGTAGGGTATTGTTAGTGCAGTGTCTTGCTGATTGCCATCATAGCCATTGAACCCTATTGGTAACAGTATAAGTGAGATTTAAGCCTTGGTAACATGCGAGTGTGGAGGTGATTGATGTGAAATATGCCCTCCCTCATTGACTGGCTGAACTCCATTTTCTGCTCCTAATGCAGAAATCACTCCGGGTCCCCAGCATAATGATTTACGATGAATCTGTGTCAATGTTGAACTCGGCAAACCCCACGTAATCCATCTTGCAGATATACCTACCTACCCCGCCCCACCTTGCCTGCTCTCACCCGCCCGTCCCCTGCTTTCGCGATGGGAAGGTAAGGAATGCGTCTCTCTCTCTCCGTCTATAAGTGTTGAATCCATTACAGGGCTGATGTGTAATCACAGAGGACCTCTGTGCCCCCTCAGACTGTAATTACCTGGATACAGATACTCCCTCACTCCATCCCCTAGAGCTGCTCAGAGCCAAGAACTCTGTTAACCAGCATGCAGTGCTTTCAGCCTGCCTATCTGGGTGGCAATGTGAAGATATATTTGAGAGATGGGGCCTGTAAGAAAAAAATCAGGGATAAAATTGCATTTAAGTAATGGGATTTTGACCTTGCAGTGTGTAATGGCCATAGTTCACCTCGGAGATTGAATCATGCACAGAGCAAATCAAAGCCTGCACCTCGAAAAACTGACTGCGAGGTTCCCCCCACATATGGAAATCTTTTGAGGACTGTACACGCAGCATGACTGCACCGTGAAATCAACCCCCGTTGTCTGTCTTTGTCTCTCTTACACAGTGACATCGCTGTTGCTGCTGACAAACATTATCTTGTGTGTGATCATGTGCATTGTGTCAACCCCCCCCCCCCCCACACACACACACACACACACACACACACACACACACACACCCTCCCTCCTCCTTCAAAATAAGTCAAAGTGGAGCCGGCTGTGTAGACACAGTAGGCTGTCACACTGTGTCAAGTGTTGGTGTCAGCGTTGCATCTGTTGCAGTCACATCTCAGAAGACACAAGGAAACGTCTCTCTGTTGACTTCATCTGTTTGTTTGGCAGCCTGCCTGATTGCTGGAGTGTGTAGTGGCCAAGGGACGCGGCAGCTCAGTCGGTGTGCATGCTGCCGACAAGACTAATCCTCCTCCTGCCTGGGAAAGCAGAGAAACAGGTCCCAAACAAACACGCATCTCTGACTGTGGCTTTCCCTGGTGCACACACACACGTACACATCCTCAAAACACTCCCGCTGCAGTAATCTGATAAGTTTGCCCTTTTATTTAAATACATGTTTACAGTCTATGCATGTAAAAACGGTTCTTTAAATAGTGGTGAGACACAGGGCTGGAAAAAATGCAAAGGGCACCAGCTGTATGCAGCGGAGCAGCAGTGCACAGAAAGTTTTCTGCATAGGGCAGCCTATAGGGACCCTGCATCAGTGCATTTTCACTAGAATGACACCCAGGCACTTCATTGTGTTTTCTCCACTAGAAGTGGAAGTTTAGAGGGCATTGTTTTTCTGTTTTCTTCACTAACACAACATTTTTCATGTTCTGTCCACTAGAAGCACTTTCCTTGTTGTCTCCACTAAAGAAGGGCACTCTAGAGTGCACTTTTTCATGTTTTCTCCACGACAAGGACACTCTACAGTGACTTTTTTTATGTTTTCTTCACTAGGATGACATTTTTCATTTATTGTCCCCTAGAAGCACAGTCAAAGATGCACTTTCCATGTTTTCTCCATGAAAGAAGGGTACTGTCAAGAGCACTTTTTCATGTTTTCTATACAAAAAAAGGCACTCTCGATTGCAAATTTTCATGCTTTCTCAACTGGCAGAGTACTGAAGAGGGCCCTTATCATGTTTTCTCCATTTAAGGTTCCTCTATAGGTCACTTTGTAACATTTTCTCCATTCAATGGTCCTCAAGAGGGCCCTCACATGCATTTCAATTCATGTTTGTCAAATTCTCTGAGCCAGCTTACCTTCCAGTTTCACGGTTTCCTAGTGCACAGACAAATGCGAATTCAACACAGCATAAGTGTCTATTTTCCTGATACACCTTTATCATTAACTTTGAGGCTCCTCAGTCATCAGGAGCTTCTTGTTAACCTTCTTTTGTTACAGAGTAAAACTTTTGCAGAAACTTAGATGAAAATGAGAAATAGCTGCAGGACAAAACATCTGTAATTATCTCTAACAAGCTTATTCCTTAGCAGGCTGCGACTCTAATAGAAATGCAAAAGTTGGCCCAGGCTGGCCTCCGCGTCTACTTTAATGGCCAGGCGAAAGAGTTGAGGTGTCGCTTTGAACAGCAAGAACCGGCACCTGTACCTGATCAAATCTTCAAAGATTTTACACACAAGTCCTCACCGAATGAGTAGAACTTAATAAGTAAGGCTTTTTGAAGCTGACCGTGACACCAGCTGAACCCTGACGCCCTCACATGATTAATAGCATTATGGTAAGTCTTTTTTTTTTCTTTTTTTCTAAGTAAAAAATTGTTTGAGGCTGTCTGATCAAAATATTCAACCCTTTATTGGTTCAACTGTCAAAGGAGGGGGACTTTGTGTTTGGCAGCTTAAATCATTCTCTCTGGACGGGGAATGGACATGAATAGGGCATGAATTAATGGACTCATAAAAATAAATCTCTCTATGATCAAAATGAGGCCTGCTACTGCAATTGATTAACATTTCAATGCAAACAAACACCCGATTCCCTCAAGGAGCAGAGACTCCGGGAGTTAAATAATGATTGACTTGTATAGCTGCACATCTGGACTCAAGTTTGCAGTGAGAAGAGTGCTCATAATCAGTTGCAAATGTTCACACAAAAGCACCAGACATCATAAATATGTATCCCTCGGATAAAGAAAGAGAATAGCAGGTGATTGATGATTAATACTGACATTAAAAACAGCCCACTCGGCGGGTTATCACAATAACTTGGCCCAGGCTGTGCGAAATCCACATGTGAAGAAGACGCCTGCGCCACAGCTTTAGGGAAGGACTCAAAATGGCTTCCGCCGGCTCCTGGAAGAATAGGAGATCAAAGTTGACATCCATCTGTGATGAATTTAACTTTATTGACAATCAGCCAAAGTTACCAAGACAGAAACTGTGTTTGACCCATCATTCAGGCTCATTGCTCTGCCATATGTTGATGTTTTGATGATATGTGAAAACCAGAGGAGGCTGGAATCTGGTTTAAAACTTAACTCTAGATGCAGAGACGTAATGATGTGAGGAACATAAATACTCACACACTGATGCTCTCGCATACATGCCACAACCATATCCCCCTCTTATTAGCAACCTCTTCATTTCCCCAGCATCATAACACATATAACAAACAGATCTCACGCAATGACACTTAACACTGTGGGAGTGAGTAACGACATGCTACTTTATATTACATACATGCCACTCAGGCTTACAGAGGCGTCGACTTCTCAGGCTGTATTGTGACAACTGATGCAGTGTTACAAGTTCGTGACAGAGATGACTTGTAGCTGCTTATGTGTGCTGAACCTGCAGGCGCGCACTTAGTGAGAGAAACGCTTCTGATGACTGCGACTGCGAATTAAGAGTTGCAGCTTCTTGCTTAAACGAACGCTCTTGTTTTTCCTATATTATTTTGTTTCAAATAAAATCACAACAGATAAATGCATTTGAAAATGTACCGCTCCTGAAAGTTTCGTGTCTTCTTCGTCCTTTTGCTGCCTTTGTTGTCCGACGTGGAATGATAATCAAAAAGTGTCAGACTGTTTGGATTTCTATGATCCTTCGCAGATTTGCGATTAGCATAAACCATAAGCCAAGCTAAAGCGACACTGGCTAAAATCACAGTGGGATCCTTATTTGTTAAGGCGTGACGCCTCATAGCCTGTGTGTCCTGCTTTGAGCTTGCTCACATGGTGCCAGCATGTACCCTGGAGTCCTGTTAGTGAAACTCCCCGGGTTGAGGCAGATCAAATTCTACCCACAGCCACCCACATGAACCCAGACGCACAAATGACACAAAAACAAAGCAAGAATATGCACCCATATTCATGTGATAATTCTCTGTCACACACACTCGTATGCAAGCACACACACTTCTCTGCACGCCCCTCCACAGTCCACAAACATACCTATTTCTTGATTAATTGGATGCCCTGCCTAAGCTTCCTAGATTAGGCTTTGACATAGGTTATAATTAAATAAGACAAATTCGGGAAGTGTATGAAATCTCTCATTTCCTGAACAGAAAATGTGAGTTTTAATTTACCTCATGCCGAGACGAGCTGTGGTCACCTGCGGAGAGCCAATTCACTGTGCATCGCTCGGCGCATGATGTCTGGCTTGGACAGAATGCGTCGTTAAAATAAACCCCCAATGCCAATTTATGGAACAGCGGTCAAATATTTATCCAGTTGATGAGCTGGGCTGTGTGTTCCTCCCTGACAATAATTAAAGACAAACCCAAGCTAAAGGTGAGCAGCAGCCATGACATCACTTCACTGCGCCGCTCAAATGGCCTGCTTTGACTATAGTGGACAATACAAAAAGGCCCCTGATGTGTTTTTTCTTTTCTCTCCTGAGTCGTGCATACTAAGTAGAAGTGGGGCTGGATGTGTGATGCAGCTGCGGTTGTTTTTTCCTGTTAGCATGTGCTGATGCATGCTGGGTAAACATCCTAAATGTCAAAGTAGCTGCTTATCCAAACTGCTTTCACCTCCTCGACAGCCGCTGCGTGAATAGGTCTGGAAATAAATGATCTTGTTGATCTGAACCTTTCACCTCCACCAAAGCACACCAAACACCCCCCCCTCTCTCTCTCTTGCTCAACATGACGCAGTGGAATATCAGTCTAATTCTCTCATCTGGAAAAAAGGAGTATATTCCCCATCTTCCACTGCACACAGAATAGACTTCAAAGAAGTGAGAATGAGCCTGGATGCCCTTATTCCCCATATGGTTGCCTGCTACTTCCCCAGCGGAAGCTATTGAGACGTAGGCATGAATGAGTATGAATGGGACGCTGGGTTGTGTGCTGTGGGAAGGGCCTGTTGTGAGAGCTGGGGTTTCTCAGACAGGGATCACAGCCTGAGGTGCTGCGTGTGTCCAATGAACAGCACTCAGCACCCTGGGATAACAATGAGAGCAGAGCAGTTCTGAAAATCAATAAACTGCTGGAGCTCTCCGTGGTCTCCTTCATAGAGAAATAACAGCATGCCAGAGTCTATCCATGTCTCTTTCTCCCCCCCCCCCCCCTCTCCTTTTCCACTCTCTTTCTCCTCAGCTTTTGTTTTTATATAAACACTCTCTCATCAAAAATGAGACATAAAGTGAATAAAGGTCAAAAAAAGTGTGTGCGAGTGATACTGCACACTACAGTAAATACTAACTCCTCTGCATATAATCTTTATGCGCCGAGGATATTTTTCTATACATCTTGCTGTTAAATATGCCCTTATAAATGTCACATCTAATCCACGGACTCACAGCATTAACGTGAAGATTGCGAGACGTGCATGGAAACAAGTCAGGACGGGAGAAAAGGGGGATTTTGTAAATCTCCCATCAAAGTTGTCTAATTATGTTAATCAAGAATTCTCCAAATGTCAGCGTTGCTGGAGAGGATGAGATTTGGAGAGAGAGTTCTGTAAATGATGAACCAACCGAATCAGCCGGACCACAATGATAGTAATGACATTAATTAATTAAAGTTGGACATACAAAAGAGGCAGGCTTAAATCATAGGCACACTTCAAGAGTGAACACATGAATTAATATCAAGAATCAATTTGTTGCAAGATAAATGTTTTCTTACGCTGAATCAGCATAGATTTCCCTCAGCGTTTATGGAAATTAAGAGTTTTGTTCCCGAATGAGAAATCTGCCATCTGTAGAGAGTGACATCCACAAGAACTTGCTGATAGAACTAAATTAATATAAGCATGTGTGTGAAACATGGATTTTTTCCACCCCCTTTACTAACAAAAATGAACAAAACTCTTCAAATAGTATTTAGAGAAATTACACATCATAAGGGATGTTACACAACAGCTATATAAGATATGTTCAAAATATATATTGGAGTCGGACCTAAGCACCAATATGTTAAGAGCTTTAATAAATAAATGCATATGCTTATTCACCCATATTTGATTAAATATGCCCACATTTGTATCTCAGTTAGCCTAGCTTAGCTTAATTTAACATAAACCTTGAAACACAGTGACATGGCTCGGCTGACCATTTCTCAATTCAACTAAATCTGCATAGCAACACCTCCATAATTACCAAATTATATCCTGACTGAGGAATTTGTAGGAAAGCTGTTGTATAAAAACATATCAATATTTTACAGGAGCCTTGTGCTGAAGAATTTATCCTGAATGATGCAAATCATTGGATTTTGTTACTTTTGAGCAGAGTTTTGCTAGCTCTGTCTTTACATTAAACCAAGCTAGCTGTCCTGTTGGAATAGTACTATATTTAATAGAGGGACTGAAAAAAAAAAGTTTCTGGTGCAAGTTGAGTTGGAGTTAGTTATTGTCTGACAGAGCAAGGCTAAATGTTTCACCATTTGTCTGGTCTTCATGCGAGGAAGCTAAGCTAGCACAAAGACTATGCTAGCTTAGCTTACTTTAACTGCTGGCTGCTATATATTTAGTGTTCAGACATAAAAGTGGAAGAAATAATTATTTTCATCCAAATACCTCAAAAATTTGATTATTATTTAAAAAACAAATCAAACTACTTCTTAAACAACTAAAATTAATTACATTTATATGTATATAAATTATATTTTTCCAAATAGGCTACATTTTTTAATTTCCAGTTTGTGCCAAATGTTTTATCTTATATCAAATAATGATCAAAAAACAAAGAAGTGGGGAAAAAATCCCAGTGTGCCATGCTTTCAGTCTCCAGTAAAGCACCAGGGTTGTGTATGGAAAACAGCGCAGTAGCAGACATTAAAAACAATCAAGCTGTTTATTGTGTTTGCAATAATTAGATCTTTAACAGCGGGAGGCTTTTTTTCCCTCTGATTCTCTAATTTGATACAGTATCGTCTCATCACCGTGCCGCAGGTTAGCCACATAGGGAGGAAACATTAATCTAATCTAACACTTCATTCAAAACTCCAGGGGATCTCTGCTAAATGTTGCAATCTCTGACTATTAAATTAATGTTGTTGTTTGTTTCATGACGGAACAAATAGGATATGCTTGATGAATTAGTTCTATCGCTGAGCAGAAAATTGGACCATTTAAATGATGCGCCGCAGCGGTTGTAGCATTATTAACATACCTGTGTGCAATACTGGATAAGTAAGAGTGGAATTAAATATAGTGTTATCACTAAGTATTTATATCAATTTGATGAAGTGGAACATATTGAGCCTTGGAGCTTTTCTGTGATGTATATGATCATTATGAAGACACATTAATAATTTGTTTGATCTGTTGCCAGGACATACAGTAATTTTTGATTACTGTGTTAGTGAAAGTAATGCAGATGCAACGTAAATTAAAAATGGGAACATTATTATTTCAAATGGCCAAACTTATGTGTGACTCCTCGCAGTCAGTGACATGTCACAGCAGACTGTGGCATAATTCCCATAACACCACAGAACTCTCTGGAATGGGCTTGAGACAGAACAAAACATTACACCCCATTTGCATGTCATTAGGAAAATGGAAAGCCACCTCCCCCTGTGGGTTTAACCCCTTATAAATATATTTAAATATATAAATATCATGAATACATTAATTGAAATTGCCCTCACAACACAACCACTAAAAGCACGCCACAGTCTCGCTGTGGTGCCGCTTTGTCTCTCCTGGGAGAGGTCATGCGTGCAGATGGCCTCATACACACCTGGAAACAAAGCAAGCACAAAAACAAAAAACTTCTCTCACACATTTCACCTAACTTCTCCCTGACCTTCCCGTAGAAACTCCCACTCCACCCTCTATAAAATAGTCTCACACACATCCTTCCTCACCGCCCACACCTCACATAATCCCAGCTCTAGCTCTGACTTTACAACGCAGACTGTCTCTCTCTGTCTTTTGCTACTTTCCCCCTTTTCTCCATCGCCTTTCTCTCTGTTTTCATGGATCAGCGGAGAGAGCAATTACATCAGCGTCGGTCTGGCGGCCTGAAGATGAAGAGCTGTGTGGCTGTGGGCAAACACCTGGCCACGGTTAGAGGAGCAGAGCGAGAGGAGCAGGAGGAGGAGGAGGAGATGCAGTGTAGACAGATGTGCAGCAGGTTCTTTGGGCTGTGGGGAGGCCTGGGAGCACAGTGTGTGTTGGTGGAGGGTGGAGGGTGGAGGGTGTGGGGGGGTTCAGTTCTGCTGGAGAGCACTGGAGCACAAATGTGAGAACCCACAAGATGTGTGCATGTGTGTGTGTGTGTGCGCGCCTATTTGTAAATCATGTGTGAGCGTGGTTGAGTCGAATCAGTGAAGCCCTAAAACAACCCCCCATCACAAGCAGTTAACATTACAATCCTTCACAGCAGTCAAAACTCTGCACCGCCAAAGTTTCAGGCTATCCATTCAGCATGTGTCTGCCTTTCTACTTATTGACACAGTCACAGCCATTTGCATTACAAAAGGAAACTGTTTGAAAATATGCACAAAACATGTCATCTCTGATATAGCTTCAAAAATGCTTCAAACATGCCCAAAAACACTGGGAAAACTGCACCGAAACTCAAATGCAAAGAGGACAATAGAATGTAAAACACTTGCTGTGCTGCCATTTCCTCTTATCTGTTGCTGAGGGATATTTAACTTTTATGTGATGAGAGAACGGAAGAGTGAAAAGTGTGAAAATGACATAAAAGAGAGGAAAAACAGGACGGAAAAACGCAGGGCTGAAAGAAGCTGAGCGACAGAGGGAGGGAGGGAGAGAGGGAGGGAGTGGGGTTGCGTGAGGATCACAAAGCTGCTCTTTGACCTCAGTCTAACCTCCGACAGACCTCAGACAGACATGTGGTTGCCATCTGGACTGGCTTACCATTCTATTATACCAGCTGATTTATTCTTAAATGTTACTTGGATCATAATTCTATGGCTGATTTAGCTTCAGTTTTGTTCTTGCAAGTTGATATAACTCTTTTAAAGAGACAGTGTCATTTTTACATGCTGAATATAATGTATATTTTAGTGGTTGTATAAATCAGAGTCATGGAACAAATGTTAGTTTACCTTGAACATGTCATGTTTGATTTGATTTATGAAGTAATATACTGGTTACATTAGACAATACTTCTTCAAAACTTAAAGAAAAAAATTGAATAAAACTTAAAACCTATGGTGCATTCATGTGCTCCTTTCCCTCCATTCTTTTGTATTTGGTTTGTTTGTGAGCTTTCAGTTTTAAGTAAATCTAAAACAACATGGGCGCGGCAGAGAAGATGTGCTGTAATTCACGACTCATAAACAACGCAACAGCTGTGTTTCCATTAAAGTTGAAGCAAATCTTGAGTTGTAAATTAGGGACATTTCCAGAGTGAAAAAAATAAAGTTGCATACTTTGGTCAAAAGATGGTGGTGTCATGTATTGCTGGAGGCCGATCTGTCAGAAAGCAAAAAGAATGTGTGAAATAGAGGAATTGGATTAAATTGGACAATTAATAATTGTTGTTTCATGTCAGCTGGGAATCTGAACTGATCAGTCATGTGTTCATTGTTCCCTACATCAGAACTTGTCAGAAAAAGTGTTTCCATGTCCCTTTTAGCGTATAATTATTTTTAAAAATGAAAAAACAACCATAAGCAAAAGTTTTATTACATTTATGTTTCCATCAAGCTTTTCTTATGCAGTTTCTGGTGTAAACTAACCAGCTGAGAACGACATGTTACGATGTCAGCACAAACCGTGGCCTCAGATATTCTCCCCTCGGCAGCCACCCTGTGTTTACACATGCATGTTAAAAACTGACAGTGAGTGGACATGAATCATAACAGTATGGAGCAGATTTAAGTGGCACTTGAGATGGAGCTGAGTTTGGAGCTTGTGCAGAGCCAATTTAGAAAGCTGCAATAATTAAAATGACTTAGCTTATACAGAAAGATAAACAGGTTAAACACTTGGCTAGAATGCTTGTGTTGCAGAGGACAGGCAATGTAAACTACTGCTGCTTTTTTTTCTTTGGTTGTCGGCCGGTAGTGAATTGGAGTCTGCTGCTGCACAATCACCTCCAGACTTTCCTTCAGGTCATCGAAATTTTATCAAGTAACATAAAATGCAGAGAATACATTTTATAACTTGCTGTTAAAGTGCCCTTGTGTAAGCCAGGCGTGCGACCAAGGGAGGCAGCTTCGGCTGAGCAGAGGTGGGTCTAGCTGGGATGAAGAAGAAGACAGGCAGGGGTGACAAATGCTGGTCGTATGAAGAACTTTACCGGTAAGGAGCCAAGCCAAGTTTCTGAGCTTCAGCATGAATCGATTGGAAGGCTTTTCAAAGATAAACAACTTTAACCAAAAAGGAGCAAGAGAACAGTTTACGACTGAATATAATATCCTGTGCCTAGAATGCCAAACACAC
>JAOWBC010000904.1:13436504-13453427 GCA_028566105.1 Hypoplectrus providencianus | reverse complement strand
GGGAGGGAGGGAGGGAGGGAGGGAGGGAGAGAGAGGAAGGCATTATTTTGTGGTTTCTCTGACAGAGCCGAGTGTCTGCTCTCCTCCTCTCTAACACAGCTGTGTTTCCACTAACAAGGCTCGTGGAGAGGAGCCAGCCCATCTCCACTAATTACAACCACCAAATTGTATCATAAGAATTCTAATTAGAGCACGCTGTTCAAGATTATCCAACGATCAGCCTCCGTGTTATCCCGGCCCCATCTCTCTTTATCTCTCTATTTATCGCTCCCTCCCTCCTTCCCTCCCTCCTTGTCTATCTCCCCCACTATAACCACCCATAATCCTTTCACGCCGAAGCAATGAGCTGGTAAAACCTTGTTCGCTGTTGGTGTGAGCTGGGCTACAGGGGTTATCTGACCCGGTCCAGAACCACAACCCAACTCATGACATTATGATCCACTTTGGATTGGAAGGGTGACCCCCTAAACTGCAGAAAACAAGTGGATGAAGTCACCCAGTGGTTTTTTTTTTGGACTATGCTTCTGAAGTTTGCATTTTTTGATTGTGGCTATCTTGTTTGTTTGGAGCTGGAAGTGACCATGTTTGGATGATGGGGATAACAAGTGGCCAGCTAAAGCTAGTACCAGTTAGCAGACTTGGATAGTAAAGTGTATCTGTAATTTAAAATGAATAAAGCCAGCCAAAACATTACAACTGTTTGAAAGGTTCAAAGATCTAAAATGAAAACACACAGTGTGCCATGGACTGGGCCTGTCAATCACAAGGTAGCCACGCTGTTAAGCATACTGCTTTATTGTCTCTTTTCTTTAAATAAGAGCATAATTTATACAGTTAACTTCATGATGTATTATTAAAGGTAGCAATTAAGTTTAGAATCTCATTAGGAAAATGTTTACTGTAGAAATAATTCAAGTCAGAAGTAAGGTTTTTCTCATAGACTTCTATACAGGCTGACTTCTTTTTGCAACTAGTGAGCTGTCTATATTACAAGGGGACCAGTGAGAGAGTCCAGTCATATAACAGTGATAGATCAAACTAATAAAACCTCACAAACATCACAACTGAAAGTCATTACAGAGTTATGGAGGATTTATACCTTCTACACAGAGACTTCCATAGCATGAGAAATAACACCAAGTAGAAGTTTATATTCTTCCTCTAAGGCAGACGAGACCCTGCATGGACAGTTTTTGGTGACTCCAGACAATCTCACATTCACTCTGTCTTTGTCTCCTCCGCTCCTTCAACATGAGGGACCAGAGCGTGTTAGTCACCTCTGGCACGAATGCCAACTGTGCTCGCTAATCGTCCGGCTTTTCCACCACTTTTGCGTTTGCTTCCTAAATCTCATGTGAGAGGCTCTAACCGACTGGAAAATTCCTAACTGACCTTTTAGTCTCCGCGCTAATTTAGTTGGAATGGTAATGACATCGTTACATATTCAAACCAAATTGCCTTAATTGTGAGTCTACAAGTGGAATGCATTCGATGCGAGAGTTTGAATTCAAAGCGACTTGAAAGAAGGAAGGGAACGGGGGGCCGAAGGCGCTGAGAGATGGAGGAGCGAGGCTGAGGGAAAGGTATCTGCAGTCATTTGTGGCATGTGTTGATAAATACGATAAAATGTCAAGTTTGAGAGACTCTGGTGGATGTAGGGGTTTGCGGACGATAATTATGTGCCCACTTAGCTGTAATGAGCTGCTACAGTGATGGGCTGGGACAACGGCTGGCTGCCTATACAGGCCACTGCCGAGTGCAGAGAGGAGATGAGATTTGGGAGGTCATAGAAAGTATATCCATCTACATCCCAAAAGGTGTGACTGACAATGCTAAATAACTGAAACAAGGAGTAATAAACAGTGGGCATTATTTTCAGTTAACTATGAAGCAAGTTTTCTTTAAATACGACACCAATTATCATACACAGAGACCGTCATTCAAAACTTAAGATATTTCATCAGAGACATTTTACTCTACATGCCTCATTAAAAAAAACTGTTTGCACAAACAAGATACTGTTTAAAAAAATAAAATTTCTGCACTACTCAGTGTAAATGGTAAGCCATGAATGATTCATCTGTGACCAAGAGTCACATGACATAAAATATGTGAACTATGGCTGAACTGCAGGCTCTTTACACAGATCTAAGAGGAGAGGACAAGAGAAGTTGGAAGTAAATGTTATAAAAACGTTTTTCGTTATAGATCTATAGCATGTGAAGTTCCCATTTTTCAAAACTAGTAAAACATTAGGGCACTTTCATTTTTTTTTTTTTGTATAATAACACATGCCTTGTAGGTCATTCAGTTAAGTCATAGGGCTTGAAATCATGAAAGAGTTTGTGCGCGCCAAACCAGAAATACCTACAGCACAGTAAACAACTCAAAATATGCAAACTAAATTCAAAATAAATGCCTTCTCGTGTGCATATGAGCATGTATATTTATAATGTTAAAACATAATTTCCCGTCCATTTTGCCGCCTTTTCACCTGCGAGACACAGCGACAAGCGTGACATGTTTGCAGGCATGCAATCCCACTTTCTTGTGCAAAATAGAATTGATTACAGTCAAACGGATGGAGGATTGAGCACTTTGTCACCTCTTGCTCATCTGAATACGCTCTCAGGGTTGAGAGAGAGAGAGAGAGAGAGAGAGAGAGAAAGGAAGAGAGAGAACTTATTATTCAGAACTTGCAGCCTTGCTAACTTTGATTCTCATCCATCCATGGCATGGCCAAAAGGTAGCATTTAATGAAGTGCGATTCAGAGAATAAATGGGGTCATACTGGAGACAGTGCACCGGTGTCTTGTATTCGTCTGGCATTGGTGGTTCATGGGCTTCAGTAATGAAAAAACATGACTCATTTCCAGCCCTGATAGGCTAACAGAGACTTTTCATATTTATCAAATATCTCTCTATCGTGCAGCTGAGTGTAAATCCATGCTGTCATTTGAAATTCAACCATCTCTCTTTTGTTATGTCTATTCACTTTTGCTGCACACACACATGCATGTTGTTCCCAATGCCAAATCTTCATCTTACGTCCCCTTAAAAAAAAAATGGGGGAGCCTTAAAACTGAGGACTTAACTGTTCGTTTAAGAATTCTGTCTGAATTGCCCCCACCATCAAATGCAATTAGCTGCTCTTTCATGTGTGCTTTATGTAATGCAATACTTCATTAGCATCATTCATTCATATTCAGCCATGGATTATAGGCTGCAAATTCTTTATTGGACGAGATGGAACCAAGCTGCTGGAGTTTTGAAGATTAAAAAAAAATCTACAGACACACAGAGAGAGAGAGAGAGAGAGAGAGAGAGAGAGAGAGAGAGAGAGAGAGAGAGATTGAATAATAAAAAGGGAGTTTGATTCCTGATGGAATTATGGGATAATTATGCTATCTTGTGATTATCTACATTCTATGATGAGAGGTGATGAGGAAAATTATTCTATTGAAAGTAGGCACTTACTAAGCAGCAGAAACACGCTAACAATGTTTTGCTCCCAAATATTTCAAAACGTCTAAAACCGGAAAGAAATAATGTTTGCAAAAATGTACCATCGTGATATTAAATTCAAATGGCGGTTGGGAGAGTTGCATTTATAATCATTCAATCTAAAAGTAAAAAGGCGAGAGAAATAAATCGCAGAATGACATCATTTTCCTTCTTCTATGACCCCTTTCACAATTTTGGATTTTTTTTTTCTCCCTCTAACCACTTTCAGCGGCGCTGCAGGTATTTATGTCAACATCACACCATCTTCGCCACTCAGCTGTAATTTTCAGGTGTTTGTTGTTAAAATGACATATCTTCTCCTCTCTCATTCCGCTTTTTGAGTGCTGCTGCGGCCACCGAGCCAAACAGTCATCAGCAGCCAACAGGTTGTTTTGGCTATTATATCTATCACAAAGAAATGACCCTGCAGTTTAGCCGAGGACTCTGTCGCTCTGCCATCGAATACACTTCCAAAACTCTATTGTCCTCTCACGCCGCACAATACCTGATAAGAAGCAGATATAACTCGGTATTACAAATCCCATTCCCCTCTTTCATCTTCTTTCACTCGATCGGCACAACTGCTGAGTGCTTAAACTGTTCATTTTCTGTGCGGGGGGCTTCATTCATAGCCCAGCCTGTTTATGGCAGCCGGAGCAATATGCACTCACTGGTTTGGGAGATGACTTGGGTTCCGAGGGCCGCATGTGCAAGTGGGCCATCATCGCCTGAAGACGCTCACGTTCTTTAGAAAGCTGTTAAGAGAGAAGAAGAAGAGAGTGTATTAGAGTGGATTAGAGGAGAGGAGAGGAAAAAAAAGAAGACAAAAGGATGAGAATGAAGAATGTGAGACATGAGAAGAATGAAAGAAAATGTGTGAGGAAGAGTCACCAGTTGTGCTGTGATGTGAGGAGAATAAGAGAGGCTGGGGGGAGGAGAGGGTGCAGACAGGTCAGGCAAAACAAATAGCATTTCATCTTTTTGTCAATAGCAAAATTTAGGTCAGAGAGACTCTGACAGTAACAAGCTAGTTGGGCCATAAATTAGGTGGTCCTGAGTGTCTGCTCAAAGTCCTGTGGACACTGTTAGGGGGATGGAGCGCAGCCAGCAGCTGCTGAGAGGTGAAGGGGTCTTCCAAACAGGGTGCCAGGCGGCCCCGCCTCCCCGGTCCAGTTAGTGGCCCCAGCCATCGCCTATCATCAATCTAATTCACAGGGAGTGACAGGGACTGGACCGTGTGAAAGGCTCAACCCCCCCACACACACCCTTAATATACAAACACACACACACATACACACGTATGAGAAGCAAACACACAGAGAGACGCAGACAAGCAAGTAGGCGTGCACACACACAGAGGTGCACGCATACACAGAGCTGGGCCTCATTACTAGTGACGGCTCTCGTGGAAAAAAAAAAAAAAAACGTAGGAAGAGAGGAATGGTGGGAGTGTAGAATGAAAGAAAAGAGAAGTGACAGGACAGACAACACAAGTGCACCGCTGTAATTGGTCACACTGTAAGGCGCAAGCTTCAGTGGCTCTGTGTTCCCATGAAAAACAAAATGAAATAAATAGAATAAATCCTTTTTTTACATGCCAACAGAATGTATTTGCTTTTAAGATCCCCCCAGATGCCTAACAATTAAATACAAACAGTTTATCCGACCATAAAATAACTTTATGCGGGAGGAAATGCTTGGCTTCAAGCAGGCCAGGGGACTCTGCTAGGGAGAGGGAGGGAGTGAGAAAACACAAGTTACAGCTCCATCTTTTTATAATGTATACCACCTGGTCGTCATGTTTCTAATATTTAGTCGTAGCAGCTCTGTATTGATCCCTTATTCATAATATTAACTTTACATCTGATGCAAAATAAGCTTTTCTGCACAGCATGATGACCCCATTTCAACTGGCAGCCTGAATAATTCCAGCTGGCACTTTGTTTGAGCCGAGTTTAAAACATACGTATCTATTTGTTTCTAAAGGCAGAGCAGCGCTTGTCGGCAGTGCTGAGTAATAATGTCGCTCAATCAGCGCTCTCATTATCTAGCCAGCATGACTTCTTAATAAGGTCACGCTCCACCTACTGAAAATAGTTCCCTCCTTTTGAGCTTTCTTCAGGTGCAAAGTGCAGTTAATTAACACAGCAGACCGGGAGAGATGCGCTCGCTATTAATTGGAAAGAAAAAGAAGAGGAAAAAAAAAAAAAAAAAGAAAGCAGAGAAAATAAAGCACACGCTTAATTCAATTAAAACAGCCATAATGGCTTTCGTTGTAAGGCCTGAGGATTCCTTTGTTTAGTGGCTTTGTTGAATTCAGCAGGTCCTGCTTGTCTGGAAGTATTAAGCAGACCACACTGTGGCCTCTCTCTCACTCACATAACTTTCAAAATTTTTTGTTTTTGACTGGATGATAAGTGACTTAAATGAGTTCGCTACTGCAGAATGTGACAATGGTAGAAACGTAACAATACAGAGAGTTTTGTTCCGACTTTGCTCTAAGGGGTGTTTTTTCTTTTAATTACTTGGCGGAAAACTTACCTGTATTTCCAGCTGCTGTACGACTTGCATTTGGACTCTACACTGGGCTGTGCTCCGATCATCGAGGGCATGTTCACTGTTTAGGTGCCTGGAGAGAAAAAGAGGAAGAAAGAGAGAGAGAGAGAGGAGGATGTTACACACTAACTTTAAAATAGGTGTCAATGCCAGCAGAAGACAGCAATATCTACTCGTTTTCACCATGATCAAAATTGTGGAGGATGATAATTACAGGATCAACTTCACCACTGTTTTGTTTAAATGATAATATTTCTATACTGGGACAATTATCTATAGGATACTGTTAGGAACCATTGTTCCACTCTGAAATGAGGTAATTAGAAGTAACATGACGGTGTGTGGTGCCATGTTTAACATGACAATAGGCCCGCGCCAGTTGAGATGGCTAACTTCAGTACCACCCTGAGCGCTGCTTTCTGCAGAGAATAAAAGATGCCAGCCCAGCAGAACGGCTTTGTCTCCTTCGTTTACCGAAAACAATACACACAATTTAACACCAGCAACATTTGACACACAAAAGCAGCTCTTCAACCGAAGGTGCATTATCCGGCGGCAGACATATTAAATGTATCTGGTGTGTTCGCCTCATTAGAAGAAAAAGGCAGCCAGACAGCCATAACAGTCAATGAGGGGTTTTTGTCTTGATTGGATTTTGTCTGTAGGACACAAAAGAGCCTCACCATTAAGATAGACCTTTATTCCTGCTAAAGCACACATATGCAGACACACACACGCGTGCACACAAATATGGGGCGAAAAGGGGTTTCTAAAGTGTTGTGATGCTGGGTAATGAGCCTCTATCTAAATGATCATTGGTGACAAACTCACAAAGCAAGCTTTGAGGAGGCATGCTTATGAAATGCCAGAGCTGCCACTTTATCTCCAGTAATTATAGGTTAGCTTGCAGACCCTTCAATGATCATTTACAGCGCTGCCTCCAGTGCATTAGAGGGAGTACAAAATCTCTCCCTCTCTCTCTCTGGCTTTATCTAAGAACACACACACTCGATTACATTATCATGAACTTGCACAAACACTGATTGGCATACAAAACTGATACACAAACACAGAAATACACACTCCCACCACATATTCCTCTATTCTCTTCCTCACTTCTTGTTTATCTGCAATGTGCAAAACAAGAACTCATTGAGCCGGCGTCTCTTGGCCTGCCAATCAAAAGCTGAATAGAACATTTGTAATCACAATAGCTCTGTACCTTTCAATTACACTGCACACGTTTAAAACCATTCCATCTCATCCCTGCTTATACTTTTGTGACCATTTCAGGTCTAATGCTCAGAAATGTTTCATTATAAATCAAGAATGAGGTAGCATTAAAAAGGAGGAGGGGTGGAGGGGGGGTGGGAGTGGGATGGATGAGGGATAGCGGCGGAGAGGGGAGGGACGAACTGGTGGATTTCTCCAGTCCTGTGCCTAATTGCTGTTTCAGAATGCGCATGCAAAAAGGGGGCATTACATTAATCATTTAATCACGTCCCTCGCAGGATGAGGGAACTAATGTTGCAAATACCCTTTTCATTTCACTGCCCATAATGCTATCTTATGCACTTGATGTATGGCGTGTGTCATGAATTACAGCTGCTTCAAAAGCACAGAGCGGGCTGCTCGCTGTCCCTGAAGATACCTCATTACAAAAAAAAAAAAAAAGCGGGGGGAAAATCTTTATTAAGTTTGCCTCTCTTCGACAAGCAGCTTGTTTTTCTTAGATTTTGTCAATGCGGGGGTGTTTGTGGGGAGGCCTCTCCACGGTCCTCCAGCAGGTTATTTCCCCTCTACACACACACACACACACGCACAGACACACACCTTGCACCGCTGGCCAGTTAGCAAGGTGATTACAGGCAGATTACTACATGCATTTATGAAATATTCAAATGGAAGCATGTCCTATTGTGCATTAATAATGCCACACAAAGACAAAAAGGGGGGAGGAGGAATGAGGGGGAGGGACACAGACGGGCAGACACAAGACAATAATGAAAGAACACCTGATTTACTGAGAGGTGGGCAAAAAACTATTTTTTGATCTCTTTTTCTTTAATTACATCATTCAGTTTACACTCCCCTTGTATTATATCTCCCTCTAGAGCTGGGCAATATTGCCAAAATGACCTGCAATGATACAGATCACCATAGAAAAATATATAAGTAATAAACATTTATGTCGTTTTGACTGTATATATCAACATTCTGCCAAATCCCACCCCTATCTTCTCTCTATAATCATAATAATACTTTTCATTACACTGGAGCTCTAATACTTGCAGCCTGTACACCTGCAATTATAAACAAATCAAAATAAGTTGGAGGTGAAAATGAGAACAGAAATAGAAAAAAAAAAGAGTCCTCTCTGTGTATACTTTTTAAAAACCTAGAGGTGGAGGATGCACTCTCAGGCCTGGCTGGATCCTGTTTGTGTTGACTGTTCATGCTCCATTTTCAAGAAACATTGATTTGTGCCTTGAAGAGGCGTGTGATGAAGGCCATGTGAGAGCAGGGAAGACAGGATGGAGATGGAGAAGGAGAGATGTAACAAAGGTAGAGTGATCAGAGCAAATAACATTGAATAAAGAGACAAATAAAGTGATAAATTAGATGTGTGGTTGTGTGTGGAGACTTTGCGAAATACTTCTTTATTACTGGATGCTGTAGTTTTTCTTTTATCTAAAAGACAGAGCATCTCAAAGGTTTTCCCTCCACAGCTGCGTATATGAATATGTATAGGCCATCAACGTCCACTAAGGGCCCAATAATAAATCTGCTCAAGCCAGCCTATATGGATGATACTTGTGCTAATTGTCTGTGTGTATTATCAGGGGCTACAAAGGCCCTGCAGAGAACAGCAAGTAAGTCCCCCTATCCGTCTACTGGACATGTGACGCACACACACGCACTCAAACTCCTGCACAGAACCTGATACACATGCGTTGCACAGATACTGGCAACGCATAAACAAGCACACACACACTCACACTCTCCCCATGGTGGTGGTGCATAACTAATGCCCTCCGTTTTAAAGGTCTTGTCACAGTGCAGCAGACATGTGGAGGGGTAGAGGGGAGCTCAGCTATCCAGGGGCCAGGGGCCTGCCTGCCTGCCTCCACAGCGCGCGTGTGTGTGTTGCATAGAGACACTTGGCTGCTGCCTTGTGGGTTTAATTAGCAGTGGGTTACAGACACCGACGTTCACGTTAGCGGCTGAGCTTGCCATTTTAACATGGGAGCCTGCCTTCCTGCCAGTAATAAGGAGAGCAGATGGGTGACAGAGAGTGGAAGAGTTAAGTGTGTATGTGTGTGGGAGCAAGTGTCTGTTTATGTAGCGATGAGACTTTATCGTATTGAGGTGGGAGGATATTGATATACAAGGTGAAAGGCCAAAAGAGGGGGGGACAAGGCATTTATTTATTGGAAAAAAAGCGTGGAAGTGGCACTAAGTGAGTCGACGCTTTGTACAGCTACGCGAATGATACATATGGAGAGGCTAAATGCTTGAGCATTAATTGCATTTTCTATTTTTTATGCCGACTATAAAAGCTCCCCAGAAAAATAGCTCTAGCACATGCACTAATAGCATTAATGTTTCACCATCGCTCTTTCTCATGTAACTAACACAAACACACACACACACACACACACCCCAACACCCACCACTCAAGAAACATTCCCAAGCAATATTATTTCATTTTGAACTTCAGAGAGCTAATTCAGGGTGCCAGCCACCTCGCGGCTACCTTTTCCAGGTGAGAACACTTAAAAGCAGGCTGAGGAGCTATTAAATGCTGATCTTGACAAGTTTCTTCATGCAACAAAACAATAGATGACTAAACGTGTCACCGCCGCTGAGCCGAGCTCCTACAGCAAGCTATGAGACGCCAGCTTGACTTGGGCACCCCCCCCCCCCCCCGTCGCCGCACACGTAACCCACTCCCAACTACTAACATCTAAACTGTCATCTAAATCTGACACCCGCTTTATGTAACCCCGTTTAAACTGCGCCTGTGTGTGTGCGTGCGTGTGTGTCGTGTGTGCGTGTTGCCGACTGGCATCTCCGGAAACATGAAAGGACTCCCTCTGACACCGACAATCACTGCTCCAAGGCACGCCACCGAGCAGCCATCTTTGTTCTGATGACGAGCCTGCCTTCTTTGTTGGTGCCTGTTTTCATGTGCTGGCTGGGTTACAGTACAGAGCCAGCCTCTGACTTGCAGGGGTGTGTGTCTGCGTGTGTGTGTGTGGAAGCTGAACCAAGACAGTGTTCTGTTTTGTTGCAGCCAATGTTCTGGCAAGTGTTCTTACAAAACCGTCTGCCAACCTGTGCTCTCGCTGTAACTTTGAAATCTACCTGTTTTCCCTCCGTCTGTCTTGCTCGCTCAGTTTGTCTTTGCAACCATGCATCCTTTTGCATCGGCTTCCCAGCTTACCGGATTCAGAGGCACACCGCTTTATACGGTGTATCTCTGCCCCTGGCCTAAATAGCCGAGCTAAGCTACCTAGACACAGTATCCTCAGAGCACACAGACTTAGGTTTGCGTGTGAACGGAGCGCACGGTGCAGAGTGATGTCTTCTTTAAGTAAGTGTACTGAGGTGATAGGACAAGATATCAGAAAACCTGCTAAGCTGAGACAGGCTTGCCTCCTCACACACACATTTGTTCCCAAGCCGCAAGGTAAACTCTTCCACCTGGACTTGTGCGCATCTAGTCCGGGCCGGACCATGCATCGCACACAGCACACTGGCTTTCCATAAGCACGGCTTCTGGATGATGCCTATGGATGTGCTGTAAAACTGATATTGACATTGACAGGCGCATTTTCCATGGGGGATAAGCAAACACACTTGTCAGGCAATAGTTGGGATGTATATTCACCTCTGATTCATTAAAATCCATCACTGTCAATTGTGTTTCCTTTGAGTGTTTTGTATGCTTTGATAGAGTGTGAAAACGTAGCTTAATGTCATGTCTGGCTGCGTCTTTCAAATGCTGGTAAACAGTGTTTTTATTCGAGTCATTTTCGTTCCACAGATGCACCTTTTAGCTTTAATTCACAAGCTGCTGTAGAATTAGTAAAAGCCTGACCTAAATCCTGCAGCAGCTCCCCCATGGGTGGACTAGTTTCTTGTATCAGTAAATTTTTTAGCTTTCCGCAACTTATTACACTCGCTACTGTAGCGAAATGCATAATTTGGAAAATACGCCGGAACAATGTCCTGATTTCAATAGTTTATGTGAATTCACATGGACATTTACAGCCCGTGAAAAACACTCGCCAGATCGTTATTTCACAGTTAATTACAAATCTAATTAGAATATTCAAATTAAAGCTTTCCCCTTTCTTTTCTTCTCTGTGTGAGAGCAGGGAGCCAGGGAAAGAGTGATAGTGAGAGAGAGAGGGAGAGAGACTCTCAGTGAGTGGCAATGTGATAACCTGTAATCGGCAGTGCTGCAAACACCTTCTTCCTTTGATGTCCCCCCACTAACATCCTGGCAACAAAGCCGGCCAATTACAAATGAGCTAATTAACTAAATTGTTGATGGAGCATGAAGAGTTAATTCGCTCTGGCGCCTGCACCATGACAACAGTGAATGGGGGCCTTTGTTGTGGAGGTAAGAGTGCGGCCGTGCGAGTTGCCATTAGCTTTTGACGCTTTTTCACAAACCTATCAGGCCCTTCCACGCCAGGAAGGAGATTTGTTATGGATCAGAGTTGGTTTGAAACCTGCGCTGCTCCAGCTGAACCCTGTCAACTGGCTGTCTGCGAGGTCAAAATGCGCTCTTATGAAAGGCAGTGATGTTTTCTTTGTTAGGCCCCTCTGTACCCACAGAGAGGAGGTGCTGCGGTGTGGGGGGATAACTTTTGTGTGTCGCACAATAAAACAGCTCCTTGCACAGGCACACAAAATCCTGCATGGTGTTAACAGGGAAAGGTGAGCAGGCCTCATCTCAAGTGTAACATCTGTGTCACTGAAGCATGATCTTACTTCAAAAACTGTCCGAAGTCCTCGCATATGTTCTCGCAGCCGGGCCACTTACACACACCGTGGCCGTACAGGGGGTGGGTCCCTCCACTTTCTTCATGTAGTGAACTGAAAAATGAGAAGAAAAGAGAGAAAAAATGAGCAAATGACCAAGCAGAAGAGGGAGGAAGGTCAGAGGGTAAGAAGGGAGGGGAGTATCAGGTTAAGGCGAGACACTAACTAGATGCATTGGTCAATTTTGAGCTTTTGGACTATTTTTTTTACCCATAATGTGTCCACTTTCAGAACACAATGAAAGACAACATCCCAAACAAGGCTTTTATGTGTATATTTTTCTACATTTGATCCATTTGCACCTGTAGATTCACAAAAAATGTGCGTTCTATTGCAGCATGTTGTCTGGAGAGTGCAGTCTAAACCATGCCATGACAGGCGCATCAGAAACCTCTCACTTTGTTGTATTCATTTTGTTGCAGCTATTAATTGGATTCAATATTTTGTCTATAAATCTAAACTTTAGCTTCAGTTACAGGCACCATACTTATTTTATTTCTACATATATTTGGAAGGTTTTCCCAGAGAGGCTTGCTTATATATGAGTCAAACACTGACTTATAGAACATTTTGTTCCTGGAAACCTGATGAAAATTGATTTTGTATTGCTTTTGGCAATGTTTTCTGATTAAGGAGACATTAAAAGGAGATAGCCCTTGAAAAAATCTTGAAATCTGCTTTATCCAAAGTTCAATCAATGAAAATAAGACTTTATGTTATGAGTTAACACCTCATTTGCATATCTAAATGTAGATATTCACAAAACTAGCAAAAAAAATGTCTTAATGTAACTAACAAACTGGAGAAGACTCATGGTAATATCTATAAGTTAAAGACCCTATTCACCTGTAGTGTCTCCCCTTAATCACAGAATTGGCTAAGGCTCGCAGAGGTGTGTGTATGACTGGTTAAAATCTGCAAAAAGGGCTTCAAACTTGATTTCTGATACTCAGAAACATGACCTAGTGGTTGCAGATTTGCATATCATACCGGACAGGGCTGTTGGCCTTGGTGAAAGCATTAATATTTACCTCCAATCAGTCTCAATAATCACTGCATGCATCTCCATGAACCTAGATACAGTGCAGACTCTTGTGAGGGCCAACATCCCAAGTGCAAATGTAGAGTGAGCTGCAGCTTTGTCTCCACCACAGCCTCCATCCCAGCTTGTAAAGCCATTATGGGGGAGGAGGGGTGGACGCTTTCAAGTAAACATTAAAAATCCAGACAGCCATATAATTTTCATCAGGAGATTAATACTCTGTGTAACTTATGTTCTTTGAGGACAATGGGGGCAGGGGGTGCTCTGGCGTTTTTCAAATGGCACCCAAATAAGTTACGACCCTGCCTAGACAGCACATCCTATTAAAGATGACAGTTTAACCTTTAGGCTTGGCACTGGTGTGTGCGTCCGTCTCTGTGCGAAAAATGTGAATGAGAGTGTGTTGCGTACAGTATGTGTGTGTGTGTGTGTGTGTGTTTGTCTGCTTATAGGTTATGCCTGCGCTTGTGGGTGTGTGGTCGATGATTCTGTGCATGCGTGCCTGTGTGTGGCCCACCAATTCGTGTGTGTGTGTGTGTGTGCTGGTGCTGGCAGAGCTCACACTGTGTTTTACAGAGGGGCTTTCCCCGCATCGATCCGTGGCATGTGAGTAAGCAGTGCTCCTGACAATACTCCTTGTTCGATCATTATGAGACACCACACACCCCTCGGGACACAGGCAGATAAAACGTCTTTTTTTCTTCTTCTCCCCCTTCTTCCTTCTCTTCTCGTTCCCTCCCTACCTCTCTCTCTTTCTCTCTGTCTTCTAAAGGTATCTTTTTCAAGCCTCCTTTTAGTGGTACTGGAGAGATAGCATCTACTTTAAACCAATTACACAGCACTTCCACCTCCAGTGTGAGTCTCTACCGAGCATCCACACAGAGACACACACACACACATGCCGCTACCCTAAGTCCTTATTATAATATCGCCCAAGAAAAGCCTTTGAATAATGCATGGGCCAGATAGGCAGATATGTGAACAGTCAGTGTTTTGGTGCTGGGTGCATTTATAAAAGACGCCATCACAAGGATAAACATCCTGGAAACGCCACTCAAGGCATCACGTATTCTGTTTACATGACAAGCAAGCAAAGAAGGTAATTTTCAAAAGAGGAAAAAAAAGAGAGAAAGCACTAAATACTTAATGTTCAACGAGGTTACCTTGTCTTGTCTGCCAGAGAGGCTTGTTGTAAGTGTGCCTGCCTGCATGGCTTCCTCTCCCTGCTTTTGATATCTGTGTGCAAGCTAAGTGCGTTCAGTGGCACACGTCGTCCCCTGGGAGCCTCTTATTTTTTTGAATATTACCAAGACGCTAATAAACTATTGAACAAATAAACAAAACAGCATGTTTTCTCTCTTGTAACAATGCTGTTATTCTAAACGAGGACAAACACTCCGGCGCCGTTCTGATGTGTTTCTGCTTTAAATCATGGAACAAAAACAACAAGCTTGCGTGACGGGTTGCAAACACGCCGCTGTAAACTTTTCATCTTCTCTGCCTTTTTTTATGTCATCAAAAAAACAAAGGTGGGTGGGTGACAGTTCAATCATTTTTACCTCTCTCGCTCCCTTTCGCGTTCCCGTTCCCTCTCTCTTCTGTGGTTGAGGGCGGGGGACTGTCCATTGGCGATGGAATGGTGAGAGATGGGTGGTGATGCTTTGGCGGGATTGGAGGAGGAGGTAGTTGAGGAAGAGTTGTTGGTGGAGAGGTCTAAGCCGCCGCCGCCATTACCTCCGCCGGTGCCGTTGCCGCTGTTGCTGTGTTTGATGCCGTTGTCCTCCATGCTGTGAGCTCCGCCTCCAGTCACGTCCTTCCACAGCTGCTGGAGCTCTGCGGGGCTCAGGCCAGCTGGAGAGACCAAGCAAAGAGGGGAAAGGGTTGGGTGGAAGGAAGAGGAGAAAGAGACAATAAACATAATGTTAACAAAATACAGCAGCAATATGGTTTCTCACCTAAATGTGGGCCAAAACCTGGCGCCTTAACTCTGCAAACTTTATTTAACAACCGAGAAAGTTGTGTAAAGCTGCATGACTCAAGGCCCTGCCCCCTGTGAGACTACACTGCTTCACTGCAGACCTGAATTTGAACTCAAACTGCTCAATAAAACCAAGTGTTTTCTTCTCCTCCTCTGCCCAGTTAGATACCGATTTTATCCTTGTAACAAATCACTTTTGCAGTCCTCGGTCTCAGAACGAGTGTTTTCAATGAGGAGGAACTATAAAGCATTGATTACAGTGAGTGTGTCCACGTTCCCGCCGAGATAAACAGGCTTTGTCCACTGCTTAGCGGCTAATTAGGCGATATTCACTTACTTTGATTTTCTACGATCATCTCCCTGTCCTGTTGTTTTCTGTCTGCGCCATTTTGGTGGTAAACAACAAACATAGGTGTTTACTTGGCTCAGGAGAAGAAAATGGAGCCTGCTCTCCCTCCTCACTCTCTCTCTCTCTCTCTCTATAACTCTGTCCTTTTATTCTTCTCTTTCTGGCTCTCAGTGAAGGCAGTAAACAAAAACAACAACAACAACAACAACCGGGGAAGGAGGAAGGAGGGGGGTGGTGTGGGGAGCGGGGGGAATAGATACAGAGATGGAAAAACAACAAACATAGGCAGAGCAGAGCTGAGAGAGAGAGAGAAACAGAGGTAGACAAAGAGAGCCACAATCAGACAAGAAGAGAGAGAAAAGGCAGAATGGAAGTCTAAACAAAACGATCATGTGGAGAGTTAGGGACAAAGTGGATGGCAGAAGAGCATACCAATGAGGGGAAGGCAGACAGACAGACATACTTAGAGATAACGCAGGGGGGACACAGGTGCATACCAATGAGAAACACAAAAAAAACAGGCATGATGGAAAGACAGAAGAGGAGTGGGACAGACAGGGCTGGAAGACTGGAATGTGACAGCAGGAAGAGACAATGGCAGGAGCAGACACCTGCAGGCGAAACACAGGAAGCATGTGACCGGCACTGTTGCAAGTCACGTGCTCCACATTATCACAACCACATCCCCTTTCCCTCTCTTCCTCCTCTTCCTCCTCCTCCCACTCTCCTCTCCTCCCTCTTACCTGGCTGGGGCAGGGTCTGTCCGGGCAGGGCGGCTTGGCCGGGAGCGGGCCCGGGCAGCGAGAGCAGGCCCTGCCGCTGCATGTTGAGCAGGTGCTGCTGCTGCTGGAGCTGCTGCATCTGCAGGAGCTGCTGCTGGAAGACGAGCTGCTGGGCGGCCAGCTGCTGCTGCTGCTGCTGTTGCTATAGAGAGGAGGAGGAGGAAGAGAGGAGCAGGGAAATAAAGAGAGGGAAGAGAGGAGCGGAGAGAGGAGAGGAGAGGAGAGAAGAGGAGAGGAGGGGAGGGAAAATTACAGACGAATTAACAACTGAGAGAGTGGGAGAGGAGGCAGAAAAACGGAGCGCTGTTCTGTTTGTGTGTGTGTGTGTGTGTGTGTGTGTGTGTGTGCGCGTGTGGAGAGTCTGCACTCACTCGCCTCTGCCGTGACCTTAGCTATACCTCTCTGCCTCTTCTTCTGTCTCTCTGCACGCTCTCCCTCTCTGTCTGTGCTCACTTCGTCTTGCCTCCTGTTTTTTGGGCTGTACCACAGTGTTGTTGCCTTCTCCTCTCTTTGTGTGTGTTCACGTCTGTGTGTGCGCACACACACAAACAGACACAAAGCTCTGCTGATATACCCACTCTCAAGCCCGTCAGTGTATGTGGCTTGTGATTGTGTATGATACTAAGCCTCTGGTATAATCCCTCCCCCCCCCCCC
>JAOWBC010000904.1:13416740-13427230 GCA_028566105.1 Hypoplectrus providencianus | reverse complement strand
GTGAGAGCGAGAAGAGGAGGGTGTGTGGGTGTGTGTGTGTGTGTGTGTGGGGGGGGGGGGCCCGTCCCTCTGATGTTGCAGGTAATATGGCCTCCACTGGATCAGCCTCTTCATCAGTGACACACAGTAAATTACAAGTGCTTCAAGCAGCTCAGTGAATTATAGTTCATCACTTGGAAAGGCTTTCCCCCTCACCACCGGGGCCCAGGCGTATCAGATCTGCCGGTTAGGATCCAATTAACACCCTGGCCAGAATCATCTGATTGCATGTGTAAGGGCTGGTATAACTCGTTTATTGCACCCATGTATCTTCTGTCACAAGGTAAATTTGTTGCTGCTACATCAAAGGTCTGAGCTACTTTTTTTTTTTTATCCTTCTCTCCCTCTCACTTTCTCTTGATCCCCCAAACTCAGCTACCTCGCCTTGGGGTTGCATTTCAACTTCTTTTGCATCACAATGATGAACCTGCTCTGTCCTCGCAATTTAGCAATCTTGTCCTGTAGGTGTTGTAAATGCAGGAGAAAAAAAAAAAAGGTGGGGAGGGAGATGGGGAGTGAAAAAAAAAATCTTGTTTTCTGGTTACAAAAGCAGTAACCAAGGGTGTTTGACTTAAAATGTGCTGACGTTTTTTTTTCTCTTTCTCTCTCAGAGTCAACAGAAGTTTTCCTCATGAATAACATAATATTTTCCCCCTCTCTTTTTTCCCCCCTTCGCAGTGATAATTTCTCTCTATTTTCAGATCCAACCAGAGGGGATGCGGTGGAGAGATATATTCATAAATGTAAATGTGAACTAGCATCCTTTAGCCACGCACGCTGGAGTCGGCTCACCTATGCTCGAGCCTTGGCGTCGCGGCCCTTTTCCCTGCGTCTGTGAGTTACGGATGAGAGCCAATAAGCAGGTGAGTTCTGCTGTCGTGGTGATGTTGGCTCAGCTTAGAACGCGTGGGCCTGACCTTTAAGAGTGTGACACTTCCTAGGATGGCCTGGTGCCTGCTACCGATCCTACTGGCCTAGAATTTACAGAAAGCTAAAACCAACAGCTCTCCCGATCCGTAAACCGACCATAAAATCTCAAATATTTTTCATTCATAGGCGGAGCAGAATGCCGCACAGATGGGACGGAGGTAATTAGTCTTGTAAAAACCGTATTCACAGCTTGATGGTGTGAAAGGGGCAGAGCAGCAGTGGCAACACACTCTCTCAGGTTTTGCATGGCTAGGAATCAGATGTTAACTGCTTGGAGGAGGGGTCAAGAACCCTTCTGACACACCCCCTAACACTCATTTAGCTGTTTTATATGCAGCCCTATGACATATAAAGGGGGTGTAACAATGGGGGATGTGTGAAGTGACTCAGGTGTGCTTGGGCAACCGAAATACAGAGGCCCTGTGCTACCAAACAGGATGTGTTAAGCTAGGTTTACTTAGGCCAGGGAATGGAAAGATATCCTGGATGTGTTGAACGTGTTTTCTAGAACAGGACCCTGACCGGTCGTGGAATGTAACTAAGTAGATTTTTTCAAGTATTGTACTTAATTTTGAGGTGCATGTACTTTACTTAAGTATTTATCATTATTTTATATAACTTTATACTTCTGCTCTACTGCATTTTGGAGTCAAATATTGTACTTTTTAATCCATTACATTTAGCTGACGGCTTAAGTTACTTTTCAGGTCAAGATTTTACATGGAAACACGATAAATTTAAAATGATGATCCATGTCTAGAAATCATACAACCTAACAATATAATAAGTCATTAAAATGTTGCCTGCTTCTAGAAACGACTCTATAGAAATAACCCAATAATATATACGCAACATATACAACAATCAGTGCAACATTCTGCATAACAAATACTTTGATACTCTATGAACGTTTGCTGCTGATACTTTTGCACTTTTACTTCAGTCAGTTTTGAATGCAGGACTTTTACTTGTAGTAGAGCAGATTCACAGTGTGGAATTGTATGTAGGATATAAATACTTCTTCCACCACTGGCCCTGACACATTATATATATTGATATTTTGTCCCTGGTCATTATAAGCCACTAACAAGTTGCACAAAGTCACTTCTGGCAATGTAAAAACTTTAAGTAACTGCCACCGTGCTTGTGTTTGTGTGTGAGTGCAGCCTATGTGCAGATGCATTATGTTGGTGTGTGTGTGCGAGCGAAACAACTGTCAGATTCATAGGCCACTGTAATCCTCTCCGCCTCTCCTTGTCCGCGTTTCTTTATTTGTATTCCAAATGTCAGTGTATAAATGCCTTTCAGAGGGGGGATATTGCCACGGAGAGGAGGAGAGCGAGGGGAGAGAGGAGCAGAGGAGAATGGAGCAGAGACGAGAGGGTGTTGTGTGCCTTGGGAGAGCCGTGTAAGCAGCATGGCGGAGGCAGGGGGATTTACAGGGAGAAATAGGTGTTTATTGAGTGCTCCCGTGGGCTTACTGTGTAATAATAGACCTGTCACATTACGCAAATGTGGAGAAGCAGCTTGTGTGTGTGTGTTTGTATGTGTGTTTGTGAGACTGTTTTTTTTTTTTTTTTTTTTTTACGTGTGTGTGTGTGCATGCATGTGAATGCTAGAGCTGCCTGCCTCCACATCATCAACTCCTGAGAAGCAGAGATGAGCGAGCGGATAGAATTAGTCAGGCGAGAGCCTTTAGCCGCTAATACGCGTAATTAAAACTGCAAGCTGAGGCACTTAGATGCTTGTGTACTAAATAATTTACATGCCATGATCTATGGATCATTTCCCGCTCTTAAATACCAAAGATGGGGGAACAAGAGGCAAAACGACTGGCAGAGGATTTATCAGTATCTCTACCATAAGCAGGATGTCATGCTAATATTAATCCCCTTCCCCACTTTCTACTGCGCTAATCATACAAGGGGATCAATCCGCCTGATTCCTCCGGTGCAAAACATGTAGCTTGATTGCCACTGACTCTTATCAAGCAGTGAAGCTAATAAAATATTGCACTATAGCACCCATTGTGGCCTTATAATCCAGGTAAATAATGCAGCTTTATTGTGTAAACTCCCTAAAGACAAGAAGAAAAAAAACAACAATCTGGAACTGACAAGAAATAGAACAATAAGAATGGCAAAACAAGGCTTTTTAATCAAGTCAGAGTTTCTACTGCTTTCTGATATTTGCACAGTGGAGTATTACAGCTAAAATGTCATTTGAAATGAGTGGATTCAAGGGCACACGGCAGCATATTCCCCACTGTAAGGCTGATCTGGCACCAGAGTGCACTGAGCCCTGTTTGTGCTGCTGTGTATCGCTGGGAGAGTCTCTCCGGTGACTCTATGCATGGAGACTTTTTTTGGAACAAAGAGGTGAGGATGTTAATAAAGGCTGGATCAACAGATGGATTAGTCGGGAGCTGAGGACGGGCCGATCGGCAGGCCCCTCTGATTCATATTGATTCATATCGCCAACATGAGGCAAGGATGGAGTAAGCAAATGTAAATATTCAATATTTACCATCTGCTGGTGTTATTAGAGGCAGGGGCTTGGACATGGGCTGACAGTTATCATGCACCCACACTGCTCACATTCAATATTGTTCCTCCTGCCATGTATGCATTGTTCTTGGTGGCTATGCAGGTATTTGTAGCTCAGGATCCCATTTGTTTGACTCTATTTTCTTCCATACAGAAGGACAGACAATATGTTGCAGAGAGTGTTTGTTTAATTAACAGTTCCTTTAACCCCCACAGCTAAATTGCTACAAAATATACACCCAAATAAATATATCTGTTTATAATTCTGTCGCCATTATGTGTGAATATACTGATAAAATTAACACTCTTGATGAGGTTGACTTTAATTATTTAAATGCAAAAGCATGACTGAGTCTTTGCCAACCTTATCTCTTCGCCAGTACGTAATTAGGTACACAGGGGTGTGACTCCAATTGAAGGTGTCGCCATTGTTAGACTCTGTGAAAATATCAACGGGTGAGGTTAACGCCAATTTCCCTGACATTAATGAAATGCACAGAGCCCCTAATGAGGTAAACCATTGCTCCTTGATAGTACTTATTAGCCGAGTGGAGGGCACAAACTCCCACACTTCAATTTTCGAACGGGCTAAAAATAAATTAAATTAAAAAAAAAAAAAAAAGGAAAAAGAAAATACTAATAATAAAAACATGGAGCAGATGTCAAGGGGCCTTACATAATTTGAGGCAGGAAAACCGACCGACTGTCTTGTTGATTCAAACGAGCAGAATGAAAAGACTCGCAAGTGTGAGAAAAATCTTAACACTGGGAAGAGAGAGGATTGCAGGCAATGTGTTAATGTGTGTGTGTGTGTGTGTGTGTGTACAAGTGTGACCTTTTCCAAATCACTGACAACAGAAATAGACAGCTCTACGAATCAATAAGGCAAATTAGTTGTGAGGAGTGGAAATGACAGGCAGTTAAAATTAGCTGTCTGTGTAACCCACTAGTCAGGTTGACATGTCTTTCAAATAATAACTAACCTCTGGATCCTCCAGCATCAACCACTGTGGATGTAGTAAGGATAGGTATGTCACTACGCTTAAGAAGCATCATATTATATTATATGATACTTTGTTTATTCTTCTTAATTAATAGTCACAAACAAGATATGTGACAGAAAGATTGCAGAGCGGTGCACAGATACATGCAATATTACTCATTTTTAATACATAAGGGGGTGCAGTCTTTATGCTATGGCAGTTTTCCTTAATTTATTTAGATTTCAAAATCGCAATACACTACCTTGCTTACAGTATCACGATATATTGCAATACATTGCATAATATGTCACGATATGTTACGATATGTCCAATATTTTGGATTGCGCTGGGTTACGGGGGGGATACAGTGATAATCAGAGGGTGGCTGATATAATATTTTATCTTAGATAATATTTAACCTTATTATCATATTATTATTATTATTCTCATGATATAAACAATGTATGACATTGTCAGAACGTTCTATTAATGATAACTGACAAAATAGACTAAATAGGAATAAAAAATATTGCCTAATAAACATAATTGCTGTTCAGTTACAGTAAATAGCTGACTAAAAAAATCTAAATCACAAAAAGCAACACTTTTTGCATTATATATAGTAAAAAAGTTGTCACAGTGGCACATATTGGACAGCATACACAGCGATAGTGTATAGTGCCTTTTATAGGTAAATACTGGCCGATAATGTCAGTCTTCATATATATATATATATATATATATATATGTATGGCTCTACTAATTACTGTCCTGTTTGATGTTGGTCCTATTGACATATAAAATCTACTTGACAGTATACGGATTGCAGATGAATGAAACTTGCTCTCTGAGAGCTTCCTGCGTCGTGTTTTTCTTGTGTCTATGTGGCGCTTAGCTTCCTGGGGACTGTCTTGTCCAGCTTTAAGATTCCAATGGCAGGTCCGAGGATTGCGTTGGCAAATCAAACACACTTGTGGAACAGAGGAAATCTTCTTTTCGGAGGAGCATGTATTATGGATGGACTTAAGAGATTAGACGGGGAGCTGCTTTACCTGCAGTGGACGCTGCTTGTCCTGGCTCTTTGGAGATTTCAGGCCACTGCCTGGCTGCTGCAAGAGTAATTGCCTCGCTGCTTGTAGGGCCTGGGAAGAAAAGGAACACAAGACAAAAGACAGTGTGAAAAAAAAAAAGAAGCAAGAAAGATGGGGAGGTGGGAGGAAAAAGAGACGCTGAAAATAAACTATTAGATTTCCAGAAGCTGACAGCAGAGATAATTCACATTTTCAGGGACAAAAGTGAGTGAAAACCTTGTCCGATATCACCTGGTAGTTTCCGGAACACGTTCTGACGCGGTTAACACTATGTTAGAGATACGTTTTTAGTAACAATTCACAGAGCTGTGATCAAGGATAAATACAGTTTGTCTAGAGCACCCCTGAAGAAGAGAGCGGAGGGGGCGGTGGGATGAAAAAAAAAAAAAAAAAGACAGAGCGTCAGTAGAATTGACCTGTCTAGTGTGTGCTCAACTGAAATACCCACTTCTCTCGGCAAATTACCACCACATTTGCATATTCATAATATCATTTTGAAGTAGAGGCAGCACCATGTGAAGTGTCCCTGGGAGCTGTAATTAAAGTTGACAAAATCAACATCAGATTACATTTAGAGTGAATTAACTAGCAGCCCAGGTTTCACACTATGCATTAAGGACGCTCATGAGCAGAGAATGGGTGATAGATGGGTGGAAATGTGGACAGGTACATAGAGAAAGGGAGACCTTTTTCCTGTCTGATGAAATTAGCTCACAGCTGTTTACACATGGCAATGAAAAAAAAAAAAAAAGATAAATTGTATTAGTAAATTGTAAAATTTGTCATCAACACTGTTTGATGTGTTGGAGATGATAGGAATCGGAGAGGCTGGGATGTGGCGTAATTTATTTCTCTAGGGTTTGATGGGATTACAGATCCCCTCCCGCCTGGCTGTGTGTACTGAATGTGTGTGACGAGCGAGCTCCTGCTTCACAGGTACGGCGGCAGCTGGGCTAGCAGCTTCACTCCGATTCTTCAAGAGCAGATGGATGAAAGAGTCTGGCAGAAAAGTACATTGTGCACAGCTGCTACTACTGCTGCTGCTGCTGCTCCACACCGCCTCGTATTCTTCAGGCCCAAAAGCATCAAGTGGGAGAGGAGGTAAAAAAAAACAAAAAAAAACAAGAAAAAAAAAAAAAAACACGCATGCACACAACACAACACAACAACTTCACAGGTGTTTCTTTTTTTTGATGAAAAAAGAAGAGGACGAGTAGGAGGAGAAGCAAGGAAAAAATAAAGAATAAAACTCAGAAGGAGAGTGACACTTCCTCAGGAATCAGGGGTGCTCATTTTATTTTCTGGCGCTTGCCAGTATCCATGACAACAGCTGCCTTGACAGGGCGTGCATATGGCGCAGCTCTGCCAGCTGGTGGGAACAATGTTTGAACTAGTACATTGAGATCCTGAGCAAACAAGAGGAGAGGACGAGAGAGAGGAGAGAGAAGCAGTAAAAAAAAATGAGAAGGAGGAGAAAAAAAAAAGTTGCCATGTCTTAACCCCTCAGGGAACACAGCCACCTCCTGATCAATTATGAAAAGACAGAGCTAAGGGGGGAGGAGGGGGGGTGCTTGAAGAGGTGGTGGTGGTGCTGAGGGGGGGGCTGTCTGTCTGGGTGCTCAGGAGGAGCCAGGCTTTCTGAAGTAAAGTAAACAAACACATTACACTGGCACTGAGTCCTAACTGCATTGATCTGTCTCCTTGGTAAGAGGAGCCTCGTCGCCACAGCTTTATATGTGTGTGAGTGTGTGTGTGTGTGTGTAATGTGACATCTGGAAGCTGAGCCTTGGCCTTTTCGTCGGCACACACACGAATGCAGAAGTACAGTACAGTACACCTACACAGGGCAAAAATAACGGCGGGAAAAACAAACATTGCGCCGCCTTTTTCTGAAGGCGACGGACAAAACAAATTCATTGAATGCAGCCGATCACTTTGCTAATTAAAACACAGGGCCTAATTAATCTCACCATGATTGGCGAATCAAAGTAATTATAAGGTTTATTGAGCCCTGCACACAGCAGTTAGAGGGAAGGCTGCATGATGAGTGCAACCCGAGGTAGCTGTCAGCAGGAAATGTTTATCCATGTGTGAATCAATAATGACTCGCTGTGTTATATCCAAAGTCAAGAGAGCCACTCGATATATTACGTGCGGTCAAGAGTACAAAGAAAGAGATGTTTTTGACTGCGCTTCCAATATCCATGCCAGGTAAATATCGAGGGAGGTGCAGGTACGAGAGGTGACGCGCAGGGGGTGAGGCGGAGAGATCAACAGCGCTCAGCTTATTAGAAAAGAAGTCTGCTCAGACTGCATAAAGAGTTCTTCTCCAAACATAACACAGGCCTTATCAACACCGGCCAAACTTTTTCCAGAGTGGTTTGTCATCATCTGAAACTGCCTGTCACCTCTTTGGGGGAAAAGGGGGGTTGGCCGTTTTTTTCTGACGGTGAGGAAGGTAGGGGAGAAAAAAAAAAAAAAAAGTCTGCTCACTTACACTGGCTCTGAGTATTCAGCCATTACAGTAAAAAGCACCAATTTGTGCCACCCACTTCCCACTCCACAGAGATGGCAAGCCTGAAGCTCATCTCGAAGCACAAAAAGCACAAAATGCCAAGGAAAGTCATCAAAAGTTTGCTGAAGAGCTGCCGGAGCGGACAAAAACACAGACGAGTGCAGGCACACCGTCTATTTAACCTGGGTTGCTATGCAAGAAAAAATGACATCCCCGGTCTATTAATGCGCACATTGTATAAACAGCACAATGTGACACATTCTTCAGAATGAGAGAGCGAGCCAGACAGAGAGAGAGAGAGAAAGAGCCAGGCCCTGCTATATAAATAACAAGGCACTCAGAGGCATATTTGATGTTGATATCCATCACTGAGGTTGGAAAGGAGGAAAAAAAATAAGAGGAGGGAAAATAACACACAGAGCGACCGAGACCGCGACACGGGGATCCTTATGAAAATAAGATTCAGCCCAAATGGATCTGGTGTAATTGGTTTCAGATAGTGAGGTCAGGAGAAAGGCGATACAGGCAACTATTATGCGAAACGGACGGAGAAACAAGAATGTTTACACAGGCATTCCTCTGCTACATTAATAGGCATGCAGAGATCACTGGAGAGGGAGAGAGTGAGAAGAGACTGACAGAGAGGGGAAGAGAGAAAAAAAACATATCAGACATCCATTCATCCCTCCCTCCCTCCCTCCTGACTGCTATCCTCCACTCTCACAGCTCCCAGTGTTTAGACTCTACAGAACAGGGTAATAAGGAACACCTATCACAATGCACCTTTGTAAGGAGCATGCAAAGATCTTAAACAAGCATGAAATACATTAGCAGGCTCTGCAATACTGGGCCAAACCATTACAAATCTCCAGATTGCTTATTTTCTGTGGGGGCTGGGGTGGGGGGCTGCAAGAAATAAGCCATCCACAAAGAATGTCACTCTTTCAAATCCACCTGGAGACTGCACGATATGCAGCCATGACATTGGAATTGGATATATCTGAGAGGCTGTGACATTGTGTTTGGACAGTGCAGATCACCTCCCGGCTGCGGCCACGTTGGGAGTTGTTGTTATTAGGGGGATATTGCAGATATTGGAATGATGACACTGGTGTGAAACAAGCGGCCCTCAACAGGTACGCGTTCACGGCGCCGCTGCCTCGACAGGATGTTCCAGAAAGTAGCTGTAAACATGGCGTATCAATTGGTGATCAACAAGAAATAGCTTGCATCATGATAACACAGTCTCACTGTGGTGTGCAGAACAGATGTTTTGTGTGTGTGTGTGTGAGTGTGTGTGTTTGTTGTAGGGAGTAAAGGGCTGCTGTTCAACACTAGGCTGTAGGCCAAAACAACTCCAGTCATGCTGACAGCTTTGACAACTCCCACACACACACACAAACACACACTTGGTCTTGGTGCGTGAATAAGCACATACACAGCACCGCACCATCGGGCTTATCTATCTTCGCTCCCAGGAAACACAGCCGTGAAGAAGAAGAAGAAGAAGAAGAAGAAGGAAGGTGGGGGGGGGGGCGAAAAAAAAAAAGTGTGACACTTTATTCAAGCTGGAGGGAGTCGCATGCCACGGAAAACAAGGCACAAACAGTTTAAGCTGAACAAACAAACATGGCTGATTGGACTGAGGCTGCCGGCCCGCTGGCGGGGGAGATATGCGCTGACACTCCGCGCCAAAATATTTACACCCTATCTTCTTATATAAGTGGATTCGGGGCAGATGGATGGATGGATACGGATTTGGAGGGGCTGGCTGGAGAGGATAGACAAATGAGAAGAGAAGGGGAGAAGGATAAGATGTCCCATACAATGTCTGAATACAAAAGTGGGGCCTGAGTTTGTGAAAACAAGCAATGTGCGACCAGGGAACATCGGCGGAACAGCAGAGGCGCTAAACAGGCGTCACGCAAGGGCGGGGGAATGGATGCAGCTGGGTGGTGTGGCGATTACAGACACTGTCCTGGCAGAAGTTCAGATGCAAAACTTTCGAAACGCTCAGTGGAGGAAGAAGTACTCAGATCCCTGACTTAAGTTAAAGTAGGAATACCACACTGTGAAATTACTCTACTACAGGTAAATGTCCTGCTGTAAAAAAAGTAAAAGCACAAGAGTAACAGCATCACAATGTAGTAAAAGTATCAAGAGTACATACAAATACATTATAAATATATGATTTAATATTGGATTCTGATGTATTTCTGTAAGCAGCATTTTACATTTTATAAATATGCATAATCAGATCAAAATTATTTCAGGTTAACTCCATGACGTAAGCTGTTAGCTAAATGAAGTTGAGTAAAAAGTGCCATATTTGCCTCTAAAATGTAGAGAAGTAGAAGCATAAAGTGAGATATATGGATATTCCTCA
>JAOWBC010000904.1:13371276-13385615 GCA_028566105.1 Hypoplectrus providencianus | reverse complement strand
TTCGATATCCATTTGCTTTAAGGTCTCAAACACACCATGCACTGATAACCTGATGCCCCCCATCATCATCATCATCAGTGTGGCCTGTCATAGTATATTGATAAGTTGCTTTGCTTGCTCAGCAGTCATCATTCTTTATGAAGCTGTATGATGAGACGGGTCCCAAGTGAGGCTGATTTTTCACACTAGGCCTCGGCCCCTTGCTTGCTTAATCAATATCTATTATTTTCCAAACAAAACTGGACTCATATTTCTTAATGACAAACCTTGATTGCTTTTATTGTTTCAGTGCTACAAAGCTCATGACGGAAACCCTGCGTGTCTCATGATAAAATGCATGGAATCAGCACATGACACGTGTTGCATGGCAATACATCAGATGACTGCCGTCGCATATAGGCTATATACTGTAGCTACAACACTGAATAAACATGAGCTTGTACATTAAGAGCGAGAGTTCATGTCTTGTCTCTTTTCATCAGCGGCCAATGAACACGGGTTTCCTTTTTTTTTTTTTTTTTTTTTTTACACGACGAGACAGACGTGGAAAAAAAAAAAAAAGATAAAAGTGAAAAAGAAGACTCAAAACTGAATATTGCCAGGGGGATTTGTAAGCTGAAATATAAAATGTGTAGCATTTAATTTTATTGCGCTAAAGAACCTATTATATGCCAGACTCTGGAGAACAATGTAAATTATCTGCCTTCAAAATGGAGTTTGGCCAATTCTCCATGTGAACTAATCACATAGCTCATTATGCATTAGGGTATTAAATTATGAAGAGGAGTCCCTTTCGCATTCCTGCACAAAGCCCTATGAAATGTTAATAATATGCCCACAATAGCCCAATACCATGCCTTGCTCACCCTCATCAATATTTAAGTAAACAAATTATCCCACTCGCCTTTGATAAAGATAATTAGTGCTTCACCGATTATCAGTCTTGTGACCTCTCTCCTCTTCAAACTAAACATCTGCTCCAAAGATTTTTTTTTTTTCACCACACCGAGAGGTTGGAAGGAAAACAAATAAGTCAAACTTCAAGAAAAAGCTTTGCCCTCTCAAAACACACATCTGCAGCCGATTAATATTTGATTGCTATTAGCTTAGGAGAGGTTATACAGTGGTATAGGGAATCTCTTGATTCTAGAGATCAATGATTAGCTCAGCAAGCAAGAAGCAACATCTTAAAAAAAAACAGCGATACGAGGGCAGAAAATAAGCACAGGAAAGTGAGTTCACAGTCACATGCACGCACTCGTACGGCCACGCAAACACAAAGCCACAGCGGTGCGCGCGCTCGCTCGTACGCATGCACGCACGCACACACACGGGCGCACACACTGAGCCATTCATCAGCACTAATTAAGCAGCAGATTAACAGAGCCCGCAGACCAAGGCTGCACGGTTACACAGTGGGACGACCAGCGGGGAAGGCAGGAGACACAGCCCGGCAATAAAACACAACCATTAAACACAGCCAAGAGCCTGGAGTCGACTATGGATGACACAGGATTGATGGGTGGATGGATGGATGATGGATGGATGGATGGATGGATAGATGGAGGGATGGACAGAGTCTGCCTGACTTTTTTCTCTCTCTTTTTTTTTTTTTTTTTACCTGAAGGTGAGGAGTGCCAGAGAGCTTGACCAGAGAACAGAGTGCTTGCCTCTGCCACCGCCGAGGGTGTCTAGAAGCAACGGCCGCAAGTCGACTGGTGTCACCCCGTGGAGAGGCAACACTATCTGTGTCATCACTTCAGCCGTGTTTATGGGGGATGGCATCATAAACAAGCCAGCTCCCCCCCCGCCAGCCGCCACCCAGCCCCCGCCCCAGTTCCCCCACACTCCCTCTCTCTCCTCTCCCTCTCTCGCCACCTCACCACCACCACCACCACCACCGCCGCCGTGCCATTCATGCATACTTAAATCACCCTCGCCCCATTAAAAAAAAAAGAAAGCCCAGACGCCTCTCCTGACAATTATTCTATCATTTCCAGTTGTCACCGGGGCAATTACCGACCGGGGCCCCCTGTGCGGGTCGGACATGCAGGCCCGATAGGAGAGGCTTGAGTTGGGGGAAGAGAAGGAAAAGAGTGGGAGAGGGGACTGCGCAAGGGAGAGTGTGTGTGTGTGTGTGTGTGTGTGTGAATGGAAGGGGGGGCAGTGTACAAAATGGAAATTTATGACAGAGACACGGTGGCTTCTTTCTCTCTCGACACTGGAAATAATTAGACCATCATTTCTTATGCCTGCCGCTGATGAAATATATCACAATTACTGGAAAACACTGCTCATCATTTCATTCCAAAATTTATTGGAAATGAGAGACAAGTTAATTATTAGTTTGATCTCCATTTTGCTTTTTTTTAAATATTATTTTGCTTTGTATTCTTCAAATCTGATTATTTTTAATTATATTAGTTACTTTTTCCAGGTATGGATAAAGAAAAAAAAACTTTTTTCTCTGCATTTTGGTGCAAATGTGAGAGAGCAATTGTGAGTGTAGGTAGCCTGTGTGTGTGTGGGTGGGTCCTGTGTGTGAATGAGAGAGTGTGTGAGGGGATCTTCACACGGGGAGTGCTGTGACTCCTTGCAGGATGCTCGCCGGCTCTCCCCTTGCACCTCGGCTGCATGCTTACCAGGCAGCTCGCGCTGCTCTCGCTCTAATCGCACATCTGCTTCTCTGAACACTCTCCGCTTCCCTCTCTCTCTCTTTCTCTCTAGTACGAGTGCACACACACACACACACACACACACACACACACATGCACACACACTCTTCCACACAACCTGCCCGACTGGCTCTTCTCTACTCTGCTCTATGTACCCCGCATCGCTGAGACGAGAGGGAAACGGAGACAGGAGAAGGGGCTGGAGGACGCCGCTACGAGAGGTGCGTTTGCCGTGAAAGGTATGTGTGTCTGGCTTTATTCTTGCACAGTTCAGTGCTTTCCTTTTCAGCTCTGATTGTGTGCATGTCAAAGTGTGTGTGTGCGTGGATGTAAAGAGTCTGAATGGGATTAGTGAAGGGCTGAGCGGCAGTCGGTACACCGTGCTCTGGCGGAGAGTGTATAGGGCTCTTAAAAACAATTAGCCATATCACATCCATGCGTTACCAAGTAACACGCTATCACAAAGCACTGCTACGATACCATAAGTACACAATCCAAACAAAGTCATAAATAGACTGCAAAAAGAGAGAGGGAGAGAGTGACAGATAAAATGACCTACCTTTAAAACAATGAGTGAGAAATCCACTCTCCTCGGTAAGAAGCATTTGAAGAAGTATTCTCAGAAGCCTGGAAGCATTATAAAAAAAAATGAAGAGAAGGGGGAAAATGCCACTAGTAGAAATCAGAGCATCAAAAGTGGGGGAAAAAAGGGAGGAAAAAAAAGTAAAGAGAAACTAGCTGACGCTTACTGTCAAAGACATCACCAGAGAAGTATTTACAGCGGTATTTACAGTAGTGCGAGGGGAGAGCACCTCTGCCTGGTCACGTCTGAGAGACAGTTGCCGTTTCAGTGCTGCCTAATTAAAACAAGTCAGGCAGCCCCACTGGATTGTTTTGACGCCTGAGGACCAATAGTACACAAAAACCAGGGGCTTGATCGGTGGGGTAGGGGGGCTGGTCGTGGGGAGAGGAGAGGAGGGGGCGGAGGGTGGCGAGAGTTGGCAAAGGAATGGTGGTGGAGTGTGTGTGTGTGTGTGTGGGGGGTGTAACTGTGTGTGTGTGCGCGTGTGTGTGTAAGGGGGGTTCAGAAGAGGCGTTTTGTAGAGGAATCTGAGAGGGGAGGGAGACCACAAAGGTTCAGGACTGGGGAGACCTCCACATGCCGAATCCCCCCTCACTTTTTCTTAGACAAAATACGAAGATTTTTTAGCATCTTTTGCCACCGCTGTCCACACTCTAAATATATTTTTCAAAGCAGGATGCAATAATAAACAAAAAATTAATCATTCTTGGAAGGTTTTAAATGATCTTATTAATTACAAATAAAAAAGTCAAACACACAAGCTGACAAACATTTCACAGCCTTTCCCCTCAGCCGCAGTTTTTTAAAAGCTCGGTTTACCACTTGATTAAAGGCAAACGTGTCTGTGCAGATGTCTTACATGAGGATTCGGTTATTTGAACAAGTCCCTCCTAATGAATTAGTTCAGTATCTCTGACTGGGACCGCAAAAACCGCCGGTCCCCGCTGCCTGCTAAAGAAGCCGATGAAAGCTGGAGCGAGCTGAATTAAGCCGGGGGAAGGCTGCGATGTGCTGAATGTGATGTATCAACATGTTTCTCCTACTGTAAACAATGCACAACAGGCAATGAGCTGGAACATTTAGGGCTAATGGTGTTTGCCAATCCTTTTGTGATTTTTTTTTTCTTTATTCCCTCTTCTCTCTCTCACACACTCTCTCTTTTTCTCCTTCCCTTCTCTCTCTCTCTCTCCCTTGCATGCCACAGATGTTTTTCTTAGTCGCTCCAACAGACAGGAATCTACTGGCAAGAAGAAAGGCTCGGTCTTCCCCAGGAGAGAGGAGTACAAAGCCCCCAGTCTGCACACAGCAGATGCAGAAAGCCAGTCCATCTGCCACCAGCTCGCTCCGCCACATGGGCCTGAGAGATTTTTGTTTTTTTTTTCTTGTTACAGCTGCCTACATAAGTTTGTGCCGTATACATGGAATCAAATACAAACACACATCTAAAACTGGCACGGATGCAAAATTTAATTCATAGTTATACAGCGGCACACATAAAGGCATACAGCCAGGAGGTTATTGAGAGGGCAAGAACTTTTATGTTTTCAAAGAGAGGCACCCAGGGCAACTATGACAGATTTATTTAGGGGAAGACGCAGCCCCTAACGTGGGGTAAAGACCACTTGAACTCGCAGCTCTGAGCGGCGCACTGGCATGATTTAACAGGCTCTGAATAGCACATTATCTCCCAGGCTCCACTGGAGCATATTTCAGCTGTATGATATCATTATTTAGAGACCAACACAGGCCAAAAGATGTAGCATTTTCATTAGTGTCAGCTCTCTGGGCTCCGAGGCAGGGAGGGTAAACACTAAACAATCATGGCAGTGAGAGAGACCGTGGGAGTTGAAGCAAGCGAGAGAAAGAGGGAGAGAGAGAGAGAGAGAGAGAGAGAGAGGGAGAGCGAGATGACAAGAGTGCAAAAGCAAGCAGGAGAGGGAAAAAAAAAAAAACAGCGACAGAGAGAGGCAAAGGGGGCTAACACTAAACAACTGCTGTTAATTGCTCTAAGCATCCACATTACGCCAGTAATTTCTCCCATTTCTCTTTCAGCGTTAAGAGCTTCAGGCTAGAAAGCTCCTTCAGCCCCTTTAATAAACTACTCAGAGTGCCTCACTGGAAAAGACAAACAAGAGGCCCCTGGCCTTAGAAACATTCGCTTCACTAGGGGGAACGCTATGCCTATTTCTACACATCTGTGACAGTCGTGTGCCTCTTCCCTTCAGGTATTTATTCCCTATGCCTCTTCTTCCAGTGCTTTCCGCTGCCAAGGTCAACGGAGACGAACAGGCCCACCAGCGTCCTGATGTGGTGGCAGGCGGCAGAACAGTGAGAGGAGAAAGAGAGGGAGAGGAAAGGAGGGGGCAGACATGTGTAGTGGGTACGGCGGGGAGGGGTGACGGTGGCAGCAGCTGGTTACCGACCCTGGCAGGAGCAGCAGTGGTGGGGGAGCGGTGAATATCTGTGACGGCGCGACAACGATGGCGGCGGATGTTGCATCCCGTCTTCCAGCACTGCTGCCGTTTTTCACAGTTTACACACACACGCACTACTACTACCAACTATTAATTTTCAATTAAAGCCACCGTGAAGTGCGTTGCCTCTGGGGCGTTTGACAAAGTCAAGCGCCCATCACAGCGGCTTCCCTCGTCATTTCTGCCACTAACACTTCAGCGCTGCCAGACCAGCACAAAGTGCATCCACTGCCATGAGGTTTGTCAGTCAGCAGCCATGTGACTCACTCATTATTAACCCTTTAACAGCCTCAAATGTGCACGTTAATGATAGAAATTAGTGAGATTTAGAAGCATGCACAACCTTTTAAATATACACAAGTGGAGCGAGGACAAAAGACAAAGAGAATGGTGCAGGGAGACAAAGACTTTGTGGCTGCGAGTGTCGTATTTATTGAAGAGCATCAATGGCGTTCACTTTGCATTGGGAGGTTATCCATTTGACTTCCCTCCTCCCTCGTCCGTTCTCACATTTAAGAGCCAGTCAGACAAAATGAAGTGGTTTTACCGTCTGTTAAAATATGCTCAACTGCCCCTAACAACTCCCACACAGTGATAACCGCTGTTTCCAAAGAGTGAAACCACCACACATATAAAATACAGCGCACGCACACACATCAGCACCATTTATTAATTGCCATACAAATGTTCCACAAGCACAATTCATGAGCCACTTAGTCCTGCCTACAAAAAAAATAAATAAAAATCCAAATAAGGCACAATAAAGGGGAAGGGCTCTGGGCAATGTTGATCACATGATATGTTGCTTATGGCCAGAGAGCACAGACCATTACAGACCGGTGATTATATAAGTGGTTGGAAGGCAGCACCATTTTAATATACTGTACTTAAGCACCAGGGTATCCATGGCAACTTGCCTTGCACCGTGCATTCAGAAAATCCCTAATGAAATGCCTATTAAGTGGCTGATAATGACAGTGTCCAAATATATTTGCATATGTATTTCACTGCAAAAAAAAAATAAAAGCAGGGAATAAAGGTAAAGAGGAGACTGATGAATGCAATCACAATAACAAATGTGTTGATTCGATTTTGTTTGTTGTTTGGAAATTGCTGTTCTTTTTAGGAAATATACAATTTCTAAATCAGTGGGAAATGTAAGGCTTGGTAATTTGGTGTGCCAAATAACTACTATTAATACAAGTCTTGCTTTTAATAAAACTTATAGGAGGGAAATAAAAGTAGTGGTGATGGGTGTGAATTGAGGCCTCATGCCTTCCTCTGGGAGTCTCCACATGTGACTTCCATTTGCGACTTTGGCTGAGTGCCCAACAGGACATCCCTGAGAGAGTGTTTGCTTGACTCAATATCAACAGCCCGAGTAAGCAGCCGGGGGGTGTGAGGGGGGGGGGGGACTCTCTGGCCAGGCCCGGCCTCAGGTTCCTATTGAAAATAAACCAGGCTGTACGTTCACTGGGCCCAGAAATATCAACACGCGCTGCGAGGAGCCACGTATAGCACTCAGCAGCGTTCCGCTGGTGCCTCTCCAAGGCTTAATGATACCTGCACCTCCCCTCCAGCTGCTTCTGCAGACGCCGCTGCTACACACAGACAGCAGGCGGGCGGGAATTAAAGTATACATTACAGCAGAAAAATAAAAAGAGATCGAAATGACAGAAGTCAGACAGTTCAAGCTGACCGGGCCTCTTGAAACGAAGGAGCTGGTAGACGAGCGACAGACACTCCAGGTTAAATTGGCCCTCCTGCGCCTCCTCTTATTTTCCCACCACCACCACAGCTGCCTCCAATGCTCAACCCCCCTTCCTAAATAAAAAAAAGCTTTTCTTCAAAAGTGTATTTGAATTAAACGAGTTGCTGAAATCAAAGGCTCGGCTGAGCCGGGTAAATTTAAACAAGCAAGTGCGGCTCACAGCAGTTTACCTGTTATACAGCAGATTGGAATTAGATGAAAGAGCAGAGCATGGCAGACAACTTCCCTTTTTTCACAGTAGTAGATATTATCATATAGTTAAGGCGGTTGCAGTTTAAATTAGATCCCTTCTCAGAGGAAAGCACATGCTACTGGCTTTTTGTTTTTTAATGTTCCTGGCCACTGAGGTGTCATCAAGATGAAGGAACTGCTATAAAGAAAAAGTGAGATACAATAGTCGTTTCACTTGCTCAGATTTCCTGTTAGGGATGAATCTGAAACCCATTTATGACAGTGATCTGTAGTGTCTGAGGATCCCACAGCTCCAGCTCTGCCAAAGACATTATCATTCCCAGAACCACGGCTACACAGTTGAATGGCAGCGAGACAAGCTCCACTGGCAGTCAAAAGAGCACAACACCTGTATATGCTATGCAACAACCACTATCTAAGGTCCGAGGAATCCTGTCAATGCATCTGCAAGTAGCAATGAAAAATACTTCCATGCGGGATGACAGAAAAAAATTAAACACTGACCATGAATTCGATAATGGAGAAAGTTTGGGGATTGCCTCCAGAAGCTACTGAGGCATGGAGCGTTGTGCTGGAGAGCGGACCTCAGAGTCCTCTGATTACCTCTGCTTCTCTGACTTACTGCTGACACAGTGGCTATCCATTCATGACTAAAACAACATTCAACTAGACACCATTAATAACACCTAAAAACCCCCGTGATCAAATTAATTCAGGAAAACGGCATTCCAGCAAAGAATAATAAACTCATTATATGGAAATTTCAAACTCTTCTATTCTCCACACCGCGGCTAATTCAAACCTAATTTTTACTAGCCACTAATTTGAGGGCGAAAGGCGGGGGATAGGAATTACATCTGGAGGTAATTCATTGTGTGGAACTGAGCCCAGTGGAGGCTACGATATCCCCTCCACCAACCCCTCCCCCACTAAAGAAAGAGAGAGAGAGAGAAAGAGAAAAAAATAGAGAGACAGACAAGACATAGAGAAGGAACTATTTAGGTGAGTGGGACTTCCGGAGCACTGAAACGACACTTTTCACAAAAATGTTTTCATTGTGCTGTCACCAGACACGGGCTGGAGAGGATATAGGTGCTGCAGGCACAGACAGAGACACTGATAAATAGGAGAGAGGTTTTCGGGAAATGTGGGGCTTCTTGTACAGTTTGGGCTCCTCCAGACAGCTGCACTGGTTCAGGATCTGGTAAATAGCCTAAGATGTGGGGTATAAGGAAGGGTGTGGGTGGGGGGGGGGGTTAATTTTGACTCTATAGTTGGGTGTTGTGCCCGCTCTTAAGTCTCTGAGTTTATGAGGACGTCTCCCTCTCAAGTGACCAGCTACATCTGGGCTGCCTAAGTGGGCTGCCTAATAAATGGCACACTTTTCCCAATGATCTGCAGTTTCAAAGCGCTGAGTAAAGGGTATCCAGCTGGATCAGTTTCACTGTATGGATGCAAACTTACCAGTTATTTGCATTGACGTATTTGTTAAGACCAGACGGGGAACATGTTTGAAAGATTTTTCTTGATAACGCCGCAGGAAGAGATCGAATTGGGAGACTGAAATGTAAAGTTGGGCTCACAACAATCAGACACAGTGGAAAAATCCCTGCAGGAGGACATTAACATGTGATAGAGAAGCTCGCCTCAGTCCCTTCCACATCCGAACCCCCTGCTCTCCACTTCCATCCACTGCCACCCCTCCAACACTAAATGTGTTTTCCAAATGAAAATAAACGGAGTCCGACTGGTTTGAGGCAGTCATACTCTGGAATATGAGATCAAATAAAGGCTTCTGTGGAGGCTGAAAAGGAGAAATGAAATGGCTTCTGAGGGGAGATGTACCGAGTAATAAAATTACTCCTTTATATCTTCCTAAACAGCACATGTTCCCCTGGAGTGGGTGAGGGCTTCACTTTGGTCAAAGACAAGTATGCAAGTGGCAATTTTTCCTTCAGGGAAGATTCCCTGATACACTTCTTGAGGCTCGGCGCACTGCAATTTTCTTGAAAACGAGAAACTATTTCAGCAACAAGTTAAGCGGAACTTTGGAAGTTTCACTTTGATGATGTGCCGGTACACGCTGTCATTGAAAGGTATGTTCCATTAAATTGGAACAGCAAGATGATTCATAAGCCTCCTGCTTTTCAATGAGTTCAAACTAGGCTGAAATGTTCGGATGAACGGTTGTATTTTATACTAAAACATACAGTTGACTTGGAGCTGACCATGATGTCACTACTTGAAATTGCTTAGCTATTCCGCGTATACAAGCACCATTCCATTTGGCATTGGGGGAAATTTACAACAAAAGTATGAGTCTAACTACTTAAAATCATGCAATTGATTTGTATTCTTAAAAAGCTGGCCACAATAATATTCAGATGGACTTTTTTGCTGCGGCAGAAGGGCTATATTAGAGGAAATTTGCAATTGGAGAGAATACATTATAATTCATTATACAGTAGCTATTAAACCTTCAGTAAAAATGCTTTAGTACCAAAGATTGAGCCACTTATCATACCTACTCACTACCTTTAAAAGCTGTCCATGTTCAGTACTCTGAGTGGCAAAAAAGCTATCGCTGATGACTTTGAAAATAGGACTAGATGTACAATTTATCAAAACAGAAAAGGCTTCCAGGGATTTCAGAAAATCAAGAGTTGTAACTGTTTGTTCAAAATCACAGGAGAAAGGAAGACTGCAATTTATGGAATTAAAAGAAAAAATGAGCCACGCCATTTTTTAAAAGTTATCAACTGAGTGGTTTGGGTTATCTTGTCTGAAAACATTTTTGAGATCCTAAAGAAAGGAGTGAATTGTTCGCAAAATATGGATGGATCTCAGGTTTTATCAGGCAATCTGTATAGCTTTCAAAACACTATGTTTGAATGTGTTCTTCTAATGAGCTTAATCTAAGAACATTACACAACAAATTAAATAAATTGCTCTAAATATCCATGTTCCGGTTTGTTTTAATGCCATCTTGGCATGTAATTAAGTGGTTTACACCACACCAGGCTGATGATGTTTGTGCTGTGACTATGAATTAATTTCTGTCGCGAGCAAAATATAGAACTTTATTCTCGGTGACAACTTGCAAGGCTGCTGTTTACAAACATATACAAGTAGGGACCAGGCTCATTAGAGATCTCCTCACACCAGGCCCCAAAAATAGTGCGTGGAGCGTGCATCAGTGGCTTAAAACACTTGTCAAGCTATCATCGCGGCTGACTTTTAATTTACACAAAGGCACCCAATTATACTTCGAGGCAACATTTTCACCACTTTGCGAACTTGGGAAACATCATTAACTTTCTCTCTGTATTGCCTTTTGCCCCTGTCGAAGCCTGTTGCCGTCTATTCAGCAAGACGGATGGCAAAAGGGATGTTTCTGACAGCTTAAAAGTACCCATCAGCTGCCTGTGAGACATCTCCCTGCACATCCAGCCCCGAAACCTCCCCAAACAAACAGCAGGCTCCACTTCAAATACATAGCAGGACTATTAGGTAATCTTCCTTTGTTCACTCTCCCTGAGCCTTGGTGACTAACCTCAATCTCTCCCTGTTCCACCTCCTGCCTTCAAGCTGACAACACAACACTTAATGCTGCCAGGAGTTTGGGAGTGCACCATGATGAATGGATAGGAATTATCTGGGAATACACACGAAAAATATTTAAAGTGTTTGTTGTGTTTTGATGACAGCGTGGTTCGAAAGGGAAGGGGGAAAGGAGAAGAGGAGGGCGGCAGCACAAGGGCTCTTTGTTTTGGGACGGGACAAATCTGAGGTTTCCTTTTTGGATATTCAATATCCTGCAAGGTACAAAACGGAGTTACAGTAGTCTAGTGTCTGGGCTTTTTTGAAGGGGAGGGGGTGCAGAGACTTGCTACGTGCGTCTGTGAATTGTTGCATGCTTCTTAGTCAATTGCTGTGTGGCTTGCGTGAGTCGCTTCCAACAAAGCCTGGGAAATCAATCAATCCGAGAAAAGAAATACCTCTTATGCCAGATGTGGCACTTGAAGAAAAAAAAAAGGAGAGACTTAAAAAGACGTGCTTGTATTAGGGACTCTAAGGGTCCAAAGCATGTTGAAATGAAATATTTATTACAAATGAATCAAGCTGTCAAAATGCTACCTAGTCCACTTTGAATTCCTGCTTGTTATTTTAGGTGGCTTCTCTTAAGCGTAGCATGTCAAATCTGCAAGTGTGTAAACGTCTCACTCTGAAATATATCTCCAATATTTACCCCACCAGTTGCCAAGGAGAATGAAAGACAAATGTTTCATTAGCAGGTGACTTTTTTTTTGTTTCTTTTTACAAGTCTTCAGTAGTTCCGCTCCTTGACACATGTACGCACACTCTTGCATACACCGACTATAATTATAAATGCAATGCTTGCTATAGGGAGCTGAACTTTTCACACCTTTCAAAGCCACAAAATTGGATGGTTTTGTGGTTGTGCAGCTGCCGCTCCGCGCTAATGCAAGGCGGTGTCATATGAAAAATATTCCTCTCCCCAAACCACAGGGCTGGTCATTAATGAAACACAGGCCGCGCAGTGAGGTCATACAGAGTCTAGATTTCAGCAGCCACACTTAAAAACCGCTCAGAGAGAATAGAGAAACATGAACACAAATCAGATTCCAGCTCCAAGGACGGGGAAAATAAATAAATAGAGAAAGGCACTGGCCCCTCTCACATTTTCCCCCAGCGCTCTGCAAACAACCGTCAACTGCAGCTCAGAAACAGCTCACAATGAGAGCAGACTAAACAATCTGGTCCCGGCCAAGGAAAATGCTAAGCAACTCTGCACACAGGATGTCTCACCCTAATTGCCAACTATCAAATCTCACAATGGAATCTATCCATTTGGCAAAATCTTCACAGCAAACTTGGCGATATACTTTTAAAAGTGTCAACTTTGTGATGAGAAGACAGGACGAAAAAAAAAAAAGACGGAGACACACGGTTGTCGAGAATTTTTTATTTCTATCTTGGATTTGCTGGGGTTTATTGAGCTTACAGGAAAACTAGCAATAATGTGTGCGCAGAGAGAAAAAGTTTGATTAGCGGGAGTTGCTAGGGGTCTTGTAAACGAGTGATTAAAATCCTCAGCATTAAGATAAACAGACTAAATAGGTCCCCGAAGACGTGCGCACTCAGGAAGGAGGGAGCGCAAGGGCAAGCCCGAGTCAGCAGGAGAGACTGACAGACTGGAGGTGGGCATGGGAGCGTAACTGGAGCCTTGGGACTGGTATAAGAAACAGGGTTACCAGGAGGGACCGGGCTTTAAACAGGAAACTAATGGACAGTCTCCACCATCCACCATGTGGCATTGTATTTTCCAGCCAGTCAAAGCCATGCTCGCAGAGACCCCATGACTTCAAACAGCCAAAATAGCAGCACATTCATGAAACAGAACAGAACTACTGGGAATTAAAGAAGGCAGGGAGGAAAAAAAAGGAAAAGAAAATGCACACACACACAAAAAAAGGTAGCAGGCCTCGACAGCAGATGGTAAAATTAACATTTCAACAGTTCCTTCCTTTCATGTAGGTCTCGGCAGAACTTTTTCTTTTTTGAAAAAAAAAAAGGAAAAAGTAAGAGGGGCTTGGGTTTTTGGTGAGATACAGTGGTGTAGAAGGCATCTGGAAAAAGGGAAGAGGAATATTGGCTTATTGCTCCTGATGGTCCACCTCAATGAAAAATTAAATAGGTCTGTTTTGCAGGTTTCCCCTCTCTGGAGTGCCCTAAGCTGTGTTATGGAAACATCATCTTGGTAATTTATACGCCAAAGAACACCTGGTGATGAAAGAAAATAAACTATTCCTCCCTTTCTTTCTCCATTTAAAAGCCAACACTTTGGCTTTGTGGTCACTCCCTTTGATGTTTCTTTTTCCGCCTTTTTTAATGTCCATCCATTTGGCTTATTTTGCAAGAAGCTGGCATCTATTGTAGTCTTAAGTCGTTCACAAAATGCTTGTCAGATTCTATTTTAAAGTCTTGATATACACTTCAAAAAGGTGCTGTAGAGATGTTATCATGGAGACACTGGAAGACTGAGGCATCTCTAATAAAGACCCAAACAATGGACAGCCTCTCTCATTTCCAACCCTGTCCAATGGAGCGTCTCAGTAGTACCCATTAATTTGGACACAGTTCTGGCTAAATTACATGTGTTCCACCTCTGTGACATTTTAAATGCAATTAAAAGCTGGTTATGGAAGTGTGCGCGGACTTCCCTGTGATGAAGGGAAATCACTGACGTGATTAACATGCAAACGAGCTCATGCTGGCAGACTAGATTGGGGTTTGAAAACCTCAATTACTTTTGTGTGATTATCTATTTACCAGTACACAGATTTCCATTTCTCATCTCCAGCCGAGTTCCCCATGCACGAGCCTCAATTATACGTGGCACACCTTTATTTATGATGCGCACGACGCTGAAATACAAGCTTGGGTTATTTTTCACTGTGATATATTGCATCTTTAAAGGCTGCTCATGAAGCAGGGCCACCAGACCAACACTTCCTAATGCTGAACCATTTGCTCTGTGAGCACTTAATATGATCTTGACCCCCACCGCCCTACACACCCCCAATCCATCCATCCAACCTCTATTTAAACTCTGTTTAATC
>JAOWBC010000904.1:13331392-13343006 GCA_028566105.1 Hypoplectrus providencianus | reverse complement strand
GAAGTTGGTACTGTGACTGCCTCACACATATCAACCACAAACAAGAAAAGTGTGAGTGTGTATTTAAACAGTGCTGCTCCTCTCATTAGGGGGAAGCTGACCGGGCAATTGTGTGTTTATAGTAAGTAAGTATAGTTATGTAACTTTTCAGCAAGGGATGTTACTGCAGAACACATATTGCCCATTTAAGGTCAGGTGTCTTTCTAGGATTCCATGACGTCTCAGCATGGCTCAGGAAGCCAGATACTTTATCCTCTGAGACTCCAGTTCACATATTGCTTTTATTTCTGCTTTAGGAACACTAAATCCTTATTATGTTCTCATGCTGTGGTCCGACTTGCTCTGTAATAAAGGATGTGTATGTGTAGAAACAAAAAAAAAAATTACTGACTACATTATAATTGTTTTAGTTACAAGGGGTTCAGGTATATGGTATCTGAACTGTAGATTAAAGCAACCTGTCTAAATGCCTAAAAATTAAATCTGCATACAATGAAACTGCAGTCTCATACATTTGGGGATTTTTTTCCCTGGATTATGATGGCAGCAACTCATAAGTGAGATCTGAGAAAACGTGATGGTTTGAATCAAAATAAAGACATTTGTTAAGTAATACATAAGTGAAAATATGTTGTGCAAGTATGCTTTGTTATGTGTGCAAAAATAGGTTTTTCACACAGGAAATTGACAGCAGCATGGCCGTTCAGTAGTATATATAAGTACTAGGAAATGCAAAAAGAAAAAAGTTTGGTGTTTAGAATGCCCCTCAAAATGCAACAAAATGTAAAAAGACAAGAAAGAAACACAAAAACAGATTACGACATCATAGCTTTAAATCTGAGAAATCTTGAAATGTTATGCCGACTTCATTTTGTACCACAGGAGGGGAAACACAGAGGAAACAGCCTTGGAGACCAGTAACACATTAACAGCTGCTACAGGTGTGTACGCTTTATGAGTGTGCAAGTAATGTGCACAAACATGCAAACTAATATTGGTCCTTGTCTTCTTTTGCAGAAACAGAGGCCACACATAAAGCCGAGGAGGCTAACAGAAAGAACAGCACAGAAATGCAATCAGTATTTGACCATGAAGGACACAAACCTTTGGTGAGGCTCATTTAGCATCTTATCTACAAACAAAAATAAAATAGCAACTTAGAAGATAAAATGTTTTCTGCTGCATGAAAATATTACTTTTAAGTCTGTTTGTCCTTATGCAAAGATAGGAGAGCTGAGCCAAAGATGCACATCATACTGTGCACTGCTCAGTGGGCCCCAGAAGGATATGGAAAGTCATCTAACCTGACACTTGAGAGCACGTCTGAAATGTGCAAACTATTAATAATAAATGCAACCTGCTTGTAAAGGTGCAGTAAAGTTGATGATGTAAACAAAAATAGGCATATGTGCTGAGGTTGCAGGACTGTTGCAACACGTTGCATCACTGCAGTAATGCTACATATCAAAGAATACTGAGTGGGCCACTGCATTCGTTTTTCAAGCCACTGTGAGGACTTAAAACAGCAGAGGACCGTAAAGACTCACAATACTGTCAGCCTTTGGTTTTAGTTCAAGTAGCTGAAGCATTAACACTTAGCTTGACTTTTGACCTTTGGCCTTTTTGACAGGGGGATGGCGTAAGAAGCAGGCACAGAGCAGCACGTCAGGCATGTATGCAGGACTCTCGCTCTCACAGAGGGCAGCCAGTAGCCAAGGCTCATTTACATCACTCAGCTGGTGGCCAGAAAGATTCTCAGCTTTTGCCAACTCCTTGGGGTGATCCTGCCAGCTTTCTCCATAAACCCCAAAAGAAACTACCCACTGAAAGCCCGCGGGTGCTCACCTACCACCAGATTCCTCTGTATACGCTGGACTGGAACAGTAATAAAGCCAGTGAGTGGGGGGCTGCTGACATGGATGAAATTTGGACTGGAAGAGCTAAAATGACCTTGTCAAAAGCGTCAGAGAGAAATGTAGAAGATACAGCTTCAGCCAATAATATGTGGGAGGCCTTTCATAACGGTGCAGATGATAAAGCTGATAAAGAAACCTCAGTTTGCGATGTATGGCAGGCATTTCTTAATGGGCCGAGCTGTACGGATCATTCTGCTGTTCCAGAGTCAGAATGGCTGCAGACAGCAACGTCAGTGTCTCCCTCCAACGATAAAGAGCCCAATGCCCAATATGCGACGAGCAGTCAAGAGCATGGATTTCAGGCGGGCAGGGATACACCCACGCCCTTACATGCACACACCTCAGCTGTATGTCAGCTGCTGTCAGACACTTGCAAAATATCATTGGCTAATGTTGCCTTGAACACCGAAGACCACCAGCCAGTGGAGGCATGTGTCAGCAACCCAACAGATGACAACACTGCGACACAAGATGCATCCCAAAGGTCACAGACGAACTCTGATACAGACACTCTGCAGGAATTTTGCCTCCAGGGGGCAACGCCTGTGTCCGAGGGCTCTGTTGACAGTTCAGCGGAGTGTCACAAGCATGCGATCTGGGAGCGAGAGAGAGGGGGAATAATGGGAAGAGCAGAAGGAACAGGAAGAGATGAGCCCTTCACAGCACATTCAGCTGACTTTGTAACAAGCTCAGGGGAGTCGGAGACAACAGACGTGACAGCAATGCCAGAGTCTCAGAATGCCACCCCCGTTGATAGGATCTCACAGGGAGCAAGGCTGGATGAGGGTCTTTCTTCCAGCAGGGAAGGGGAGGTTACAGGTACGGCACACAGTGTGATGGATGACACGCTGGCATTTAGGGGGACAATCAGAAAGGGGACAAAGGACGGGGAGAGGTTTGTCTCTTCCACATCCAGACAAGGAGTGGGGGAAGGGATGGTGAATAACTGTACGGAAAATAAAGTGTCTACAGATGAGGAGATATTTAGGCCACGGAAAACAGAAGAGTGTGAAATCTCCCAGAGGTATGTGGATGAGAAGCAACAAGAGGAATTCAGGCTGAACCAAAACAGTGAAAATCCATTACTGGAGAATGAGAGCGATGAAAATGAAATAAGACCTGTGCAGACAAATGCAGATGAATCCAATCCAAGCCAAATGTCTGAGGAAAATTTCAAGCAAATAACGGCAAGTGAATTCAAATTGGATGAATCAGAAAACGAAGATATTGCATTAAATTACAAAGACTTGGAACTATTCAAAAAGACACAGGTGGAACCTTCCAATTGTACAAGCGGCAAAACAAAGAGACTAATTGGTGAAGAAGTGGGAATTATTCAAGTAAACGAGGAGCATAATTACAAAGCTTTGGAGCTTAATTCATCTTGGCAGAGGGGAAACACATCAATAAATTCAAAAGTACATAATAAACAGTCAAGGCCAATCACAGCAGGGGAAGATTTGTGCATTCAGGAAAAGGAGGATTCAACAACTGAAACAGCTGAACATGTATTAGTCTCTGATCAGGCTGAGGAAGGAAAAAGCTTGAGTTGTGATGGAATAATTGAGGAGCAACAAGAAATAAACCCCTCAGCACAGGCAAGACAAACAGAGGAATCAAGGGGCGTGGAAAAGGTCTTCCAATGTGACCATAATACATTCAGACCTTTTCCAACAGATAACTGCAATACGAACCCCAAAGAGGTGCTAGAAAGGAGATGGACTCTTTTACAGGAAGACACGAAGGGTCAGAAAGAGGATGTAGCTCATGAAATAAGCTCAGAAGAAGTTATGGCGGCGATTAACGTTGCAAAGAAAGACACTCCAAGAGAACTTCAACACCAACCTGAGATGTTCGAAAGAACAGAGGAAGATAGGAGTGAGAGAGACAAAGATGAGAGGGTGAGTATTAGAAAGCTGGAAACAGAAGTGCTGGGGGAGTTGATAGGTAATGTGGAGAACTCTCGGGGGGAGAGGAAGAACGCACCGGCTGAATTGAAAGAACAAGAGTTGTCAGCAGAAGTTGAGAGCCCTCCACGTGTTGAATATAAAAACTTGTCAGAGCGAACAAAAGACCCCATTACAGCAGGAAATACTGTAGCACTTGAAGTGATAGAGTCGGGATTGGAGGAGATGTTCATAAAAAGATTTGGAGAAGATTTGGTCAGGGGGGTTTGGGAAGAGGTGTTCGGGAGGATAGAACAAGCCTCTCATAGAGACACATATGAAATGAGGGCCAAGCTGGCAGACATTACACCAGATTGTCTTCTATTTTTGGAGAAAGACTGCAATGATGCCTTTGATTCAGGTGTATTTTCCTTGACAGAATTACCAACAGATCCAAATTTCAGTCTCTGTCAGGGCCAAGAGCAAAACTTTGCAGCTAAGTGCAAGGACGACTCCCGAAAAGAGATAAGTCAGTCACTCTCAGCAGCAGAACAAACTCACTTTCTCACACAGACAGATTACAAGTCAAGTGCTTATCTCAGTCAAGATCTCACCCCAAGTTTAGATGCTCAGAGTAGGCAGTCATTGACTGAATCGGCCGAAAGCTCTCCAAAGGATCAGGAAAAGTACTCTCAAATAAAAGAAAGATCAGTCACCCATCAGGAGACAGGTAGACAAATAGAAGACTGTGTGGTCGCCCACAGGGAGGGTTTCAATCGATCAGCCCACCCATCTAACAAACATCCAACTTCCTCCTCCGACAAATTGAAAGAGTCCAGTAGTGTTTCATGGTGGAGTATGTTGTACATCCTCAGTCACATTACCAGGCTTATTATCTGTGTTATCTTAGTGGCCGGATTCTTCATCATTGTTTTCCTGTATGATTTCCCAGCATTCTTTGCGCTCTATGTATTTTCATTGAGCTGGTGGTTTTATAAGTGGAGGAGACATCGAGCGACGACAGACAAGGGGCTGGTGGGATAGACCGAGGGTCCGGAGAGAAGGATGGGTGCTGTGTGTAGCATTTTTTTTTACACATCACTGTCAAATAAGCTGTAGAACCTCCAATACCTTCACTGTTTATTCAGACTGGTGTGACCATTGTGAAGATGATTGGAAGCTAACACGGCGGGTGCGATGAAAAAGTGCTACACACAGCACTTGTAGTGTGTGTTTGGTTGTGTGTTTTTTATATTTGGTTGTTTCTAACTCAAACTTTACTGCAGGGGTTCCCAACATTTTTTTGACTTGTGGCCCACTGAATTAAACCTCTTGTGACTCAAGTCTACCTGTTATAAACAGGTCAACCCAAGAGTGATATTTTTGTATTTACATCTTTCATTTAAATGATTACAGTAAAAGTATGAAAAAATAAACCTACTTTGGATAAGATTGAACCATGAAACTATATTTTACTGCAAAGCAACAAATAAGTCATATAAATTATTATTACCCATAGTTCTGCAGAAACCTTTAATGGATGAAGTAATTATAGAGCAAAATAAGTTATTTAAACCTAACAGTTAGTTTAACCTCACTTCATGTTATTTCTCATGACCCTTCAGATTTCTGCTACAACCCTATGTGATGTATGTCCCCCCAAAAAATTAAATTAATTATGAATGACTTAAATTGAATCAGGATTTCAACAAGTTTAATTTGGTTTACATTTTATTTTGACACTTACATTTTTTATTAAATAGCTACATTTTCTTTTCTTTAAAGAAATCTATGCTATGTGTATGATGTGTGTATATTTGCAGTGTTTTATGGGCCCAATATCACTTTACAATGTACCAAATGGAACAAAGTGAATGCGTTTGATTCTGTGGGGCATTGGAGATTTAAAAAAAAGAAAGAAAAAAAAAAGATCTTTCCTTGTTTTTTCTTCAATAAAAGAAAGTCAAACAACTACAGAAAAAAATTCAGACTTTCTCCTGTGGTCATTGATGGCTGTTGATGCATGGCTGATGCAAAATCTTGATTTTGTACTTTTATTATTATTACTCTTATTTGTATGATATCTATAGGCTATCTTTAGGTTCTATTATTATTGTCAGCTTGTTTGATTTGTTCACAACAATTGTCCTTTGTAAGGTTCTGCTGTTTTTTCGGAATCATAGAGATGATTGTCCATTTTTAAATTGCTTACCTAATCTGTATTTGAATTGCATTTATACATCCATATCATTCACATATCATACAATTTAAGATTATTATCCTGATAAAAACAACTACTAATTTGACTGAATTTAAGACACCTAGATATTGCAAATGTTAATTTGTATCAATGATTGTTCGACAAAGTGGAATTGAGACAAGCTGTAAGACTTCATAATAGACTCCAAGCTGTAAACTTAAAGGCTGAAATGAATACTCTCAGTTCGCCTCTACAGTCACCCAAAGTGTGAGCAGGAAGGATCACAGTCCTTGTTGGCAACTGTTCACAGATTCTGAATTAACAGACACAAACTCTCTCAGTATTACTCTCAAGATAAGTCGTGACTTTGAGATGACACCGTTCACAGACCGGAGGAACAGTCAGCACTTCTTTGTTCTTGGATTTGAAGATTACTTTAAAGGTAATTTAGGAATTTTGAGAAACTTGTAGAATTAAGAAAAGGGCAGGATTATGACAATCTTTGAAGGATATAATCTTTAAAAGTTTCTGCGGAATTACACGTTGATTATAAGATAAATCAACTCTTTGAACCTTAGCAGATTGTCTTTAAAGGGAAAACCAGGCTTCCATCTTTGCCTCTGCCTCTAAGGAGTCATTTATCATTTCAGTTTAACTGCCTGCTGACAGGAGTTGGATTTAAGTCAAATTCACATAGTAAATACTCCATTTCATCCCTGCTTGTGTTATGTTGTGTGACTAAAGGCAGTACATTACATGGTTAATCATAAAGTAAGATAAAGTTCAACCTTTTCATCCTGTGATGTCTAATTCACAGCTCTTATCAGATGCCTTTCCAAAATGGAGACATGCCATTTGGGATACTCTTTATAGTTAGCACTGACACAGCATGTTGAGCATATCAAGTCCATCTGGTTACACACAAATCACCAGATGATTATAACAAGTGCAACAAGTGTGCACAAGAGGAAGTGTATTAAATACACACCACATTATGGGAAGTTTTGTGAGGTAATGGCAAATTATTGTAATTCATAAAAGTTGTAATTAAATATGATTTCAGGGACGCAGCTTCAATTATGATAATTGATGTTAATCTTGATGATCATTCCGGTTTAGATACACCCACATGCAGTGTCTGTCCATTATGACTCAGCTAACTGAAGATAGTTATATATCTGGAACAGATGAAAGAAATACTTTTTTGGTAACCAAAAAACTTTGGAATATACATCTGGAGGTCTGGAACTAAGACGGTGAAAACAGTTAAGTATGTATCCATACATCTGTGGTTGTTTTTATAACAAAGGTTATAAAAAAAAAAAAAAAGCAAAAATGCAATACTTTGATTTTCATATTTTTGTAAATGTTTACATTCAACTGAAAGCTATACAAAGACAAGCTATTATATGTTCAAACTGATATTCAGGTTCAAAATAATTACATATTGTGCCCGCCCGCCAAGGTCTTATTTTGAGTTATTTTGCATTGTGTGCCGTTGCCTCAGCAGAGGGTCTGTCAACTTGTCAGTCATTCAATTTCCCCGACCCCACCTCTCCATCCTCCTGACATGAACATGCATTCACACAAGTACCACGTATTGAGCTGCATCCACATCAAACATCAACACCAAGATTTGGGGGTGTAACGTTCCAGCTTTCTATAAGTGCCAACTGTTCATTCACATGCAGCTAACTACTGTAGTATGCTGCATTATCTGCTTTATGAAGTTGTGATCTTTTTTAACAGTCTACTGTTATAATTCACTAGACTGTCAAACTCAGCATAAGCAGCCTGTACAGGCCATTAAGTTATGACCCCCATTCCCCCACCATATTCTCATAAAATCCTGTGGGAAACATTGTGATATACAGTTGTTTTTCCAAAACTGAACTGTGAATTTCATGTATTCTGCTTTTGTTAATGTTGGGGTTGGACTTACATATGCTTCTATCTCCATTTATTGATGAGGAAAACAGTCCAGCATCATCCCAGGGAAGTCATGACCAACCCTAAAAAAGTTTAAAAACACACAAAATATGATTAAATGGATCTGAAAAACAAATTGAAATGTGTTTTTTTTTAACCAAATTCCAGATATTAAGAGATGGATTTCACAAAATAATGTACTTCAAAATGCATAATGTCAACAGTGCTGTCTCAAATTTCATTCAGGAACTATATTTCCACAGATGATTCAGTCGTGGTGAGGCTGTTGTGTCATTCGACATATTATCTACTTGTCCACCACAAGCAGAGTCTCCCTGTGTCACGCTGTGTGCGTTAAAGTGGCGGTTTGAGTGACACTGCTGTTCAGTAGAAGTCACTTGATCCCGTCTGGGGTATGTTGACCTTTTGTAAGCTGGCTCCAATCCCATGCTGGCACCTTTAGCAAACTGGCTAAAAGCCAATGCCGGCACAGTGGAAGGCTACTCCTCACAGGGCGCTGCTCTGAGGAGGCACAGTACGAACCTGGCACAAGCTACTGCAGTGTGTGCAGACAGAAAGTAGCAGTGACAGGACGAAAGTGAGACACAAGGACAGAATCTTGATGAGCTGAAGTCACCCTGAGGTGCAACACGAGTTGTTGTATTATTCACTAAATCACATGCCAACATGTATGAAAAGAAGGATTATAAATTAATCAGTGCTGCACAAGGCAGAGGGATAGGGTTACAGGTTCACACATCCAGATGGCAGAGAGAGGTACAGTAGCTGTTAAGGGGACTTTAATGTCCACCACTCGTAAAAACATTTCCCATCTAATCTGTCTTCTTTATGTGTTAAGCTATGTAGTATGTACTGTTTTGAAAAGGGTCAGAAATACTTCCTTAACTCGTATTGTTGTACGTCAACTAGTGGAAGTTGTTCATGCACTTTTTGAATTCTGAATTCGTCCTACCAAATGGACACTTTTTTTTAGAGAAGGGGGTACTAAAAATCAAATATGCTAAAGAATTTTCAAAAACCTAATCTAAAAGGTGATATATTCATTTCATTTTCCACAATAGTATTAAAAAGCAGGTCTAGGTGCTACATAAATGCTGTGAAGTATCAAAACAGTCAATCCACGGAGAAATACACACAGCTCATATTCCAATATTGTGCCTTTTGATGACGCACAGGACTTGTGTAAGTTTGTGATCACTTCAGTTCATTATATAAAGGTGACAAGTGCTGCTGCAGTGCTGCTCGGATCACTCCCTGGCTGCAAGGATTGAGCTCCTAGAAACAGTGCCACACTTTGTCAGTAATTTGTCAGTAATTTGACCGGTTGCACATGCTGGAATTACAACTTCTGCATCTGTCAGATGATAGATGAACACTTGATGAATTTATACTGGGAAAGAGACCACTTTAAATCAGTGGATACATTTTTTGAGTGTTACAAACACTGCAAAATTACTCAAAGTCAAATATGTATCCTTTGGTTCCAGTAAAGTGGGGAAAAATGTTTGACAGCCACACAATCACAATACTTTATCCCTCATTAGGTTAGCGAAGGGCTCAGCTAAGACAGGGAAAGTCTCTGGTATGCATGGGCATAACAGTGTGGAACATCAACAAAAGATCTGGGTAGTTTTATCTATCAAACTTCTATGGCTTTATGTGCCACTAAACAACTTTCATAGTGATGTATGCGGCCCCTCGTGTTACCAGGTGAATCTAAACAAATTGCTGTTCAGAGGTTTACAGGTATACAGTGTAAGGACAAATATTTATGTCAAAGCATATAAACATTAAGTAGAAAGAGGTGAATATGTCACTGAAAATGAGCATATTTAACCTCTTTCAAACATATTTTCTTGGACAAGAAAAGCATGAAACATTTTTTTGTTTGTTATAGGAATGGGAATCTATATTGTCTTTATTGATATTGTTGTAGAATTTTGCATATTACAACTGACTTTTGACACAGTTTACCAAAGATTTTATTGTTTGTTTCTTGCTAAGGCTAAGGTTGGGAAACATTATGATACTGCAGACTGTGCCTTTTGGGGAATCTAATATTAAAATTTCAGAGTTTCAGATAACAGGTGAATAACAGGTATATTTAGAGAAACAGTATGTGAAAGTATTGTCTTTTTCAATATTAAGGCATATAAACAGGTAGACATGGGTGAACGTGTCACTGAAATGAGCATTACATATCCCCTTTACCGCTGATGTTTTCTTAGGAGAAGAAAAGTCTGGGGAAGCATTCATCCCGGTTCATATGAGGTCACTGAGGGTCCATGAGGTAGCAGAGGAAGACAAGTTAATTGACTCGCTGGATCACACCTCGAACCTTGTGATACAAGTCTTGACTAAAATGAGAGCCTATCATCAGTCGGCTTATTCTCACATTACAGTGTGTATACAGGATCGTTTGCTGGTATGCATCTCTGTGTACGTGCATATGCGAGCACAGAGAGGCAAACTATAATAAGGATCAGACGTATCATCATGTGACAGATATTTTCAGGGGAGCATTCCTGTATTAATATTCAACACAAGATTCCTGTGGTCCAACATCAGCCATCAAATACTTTAGAGATTTAAGTATTTACTGTTTCTCCCTACAGTTGTCTTGTATAATTTGGGGAATTGAATTGCATAACAAGAAAGGAAGAAGAAGAAAGGGTAGAGAATGGATTTAGGGTAGCTCATTAACTGTTACTGTTTATGCCGCAAATGTAGAGAATACCATTATTGCTAAGGCAACGGATGATAGAAAAAAAAAAAATAAGAAAAACATTTTGTATTTCACTGTTGGGCACTTTATAAATGAGTGTACAACAGCCTCCAGTGGACAAAAAATGTTGCAATGCTCCATTTCATCCAGCAGATGACAATGCAGCTCCATTTTTAAAAGAAACCACAGCATGCTCAAAAAAGAAAAAATCATGGCTGATGGTTTTGGTTGATGCTAAAATAATATATGAATCGTGTGATCACCTCAAGCAAACATTTGACACCATCTGCATAATCCTAAACCTAAGATGTAATTTTGCATGATAAGTAGTCCGACCCAGAAAGCGACAAACACACGACAATCTATTTTTTATCCCTGTGGCAAAATCACTGTGCAGTGAAGTGCACTGGCGGGGACAAGAGGGTGCATGAGGACATGCTATGTGAGTGGATGAGAGCGCAAAATGAGGCAGGGCCGCGTTGTGCAGCCTGAGGGAAACAGAGGCACTCTGCTGACAGATTGGAGACCAGACAGACTGCATCGTCCACACTCTCCCCGGTCGAGGGAACCACTTTTTATTCATCCATGCCTCCATTCTGCCTTCGCAGCCTCTGTGTCGACGCACTGTGCTCCGCTTCCTCAACCTTCAACCTTGCCAGCTTCGTCTCCCCCTCCCTCACAAAACCCACATGCGTGGCCTCAGCCATTCCCTCCTTCACTGACTACCCTCAGCAACTCGACATTCCCAGATGTCCGCTGGCTCTTGCATCACTGAGACAGCCAGGCTTTCTGCTGTTGTCACTTGGCATTTGAAAGCTGTGCGTGCGTGGGACACCATCACCTCCCATTCAACACTAATTGCAGTATACTGACTGCTGAAGGATTCAACTGAGAATAAAGTAGTGCAGTGGTGGTTTCTTAACATTTTTGTTTGTTA
>JAOWBC010000904.1:13318073-13331292 GCA_028566105.1 Hypoplectrus providencianus | reverse complement strand
TATCTTAAAGTAGACATATACTGTTTTTCAGTGTCAACGGAGCTCTTTGATTATTCTTGAGTCTGTACACTGTGTAGCTATATTGCTGTCATCTTATCAGGATATTTACCCTCAGTTACTGCATCCTGCATGGTTGGGAAGCAGTGGCCATCCATCCATCCATTTTCTTTCCTTATCCTGGGTTGGTGTGCCAATGGAGGCAGGCTAAGTGATGTTCCATAGCCTTATTTTCCAGCTCTTCCTGGAAGGACCCTCTCCAACAAGTTCTATGAAGCAACGCTTGGGACCATTTCTTCTTCTCCACCATGACTCCTTGTTGCTGGACATCATTGTTTTGCAATTCACAACTGTCAAGAAAAAAACACATCAGCCTCATTACAAGGTACAAGTTCGGAGGCATATGATGGCAATGGATAAGAGACTTGGAACCGTTTCTCAATTTAAAGTGTTTCCTGGTTCCCATCCCCAGTTTGTTATTAAATTAAAGGTAGTCGTTACAGCTGATTGATTCGGGCCACATACCATCAATCAGTTCAGTCATGCAAGTGTTTTCCAATTCATTTCCTTAATTATAACCAAATATTAAAACACGTTTAGTGTGGAAATAATGTCCGTCTTTACACAGTTCAGAAATTTAATATTTGAAATCTGTTTTTCTTTTGCATTTTTAACACATATAATCCACTTCTCGAGAACACATTCTGCAACACATCTTATGCTTTCATAGCACTCATTATAAGTGCTCTTACCTCCTTTGCTTTCATTTGCAGCATTACCATGAGATGACAGAGCTGTTTGTCATCTTTTAGTGCTGTCGGCTGGGTTTGTTTCATCACAACGAGGAGGTGTGAGAAAAGAATGAGGAGGAAGAGGAGCAGGAGGAGGAGGAGGTGGAGGAGGAGGAGGGGCAGATATTTCACTCATGAAGGAATGCTGGAGAACTGTAACATGAGCTTTAGTCAGATTTAGTCACCGTTTGGCACCAATAAGGGAATAGTAAGAGAGGAGAGAGAATGTGAAGAGGGCACAGGTGAGAACAGGCGCCAGATGAAGACGAAAGAAGAAAGTGAATAAAGTGTGAAACCTTATTTATGTAACACTTTTAAAAACAAAGTTACAAAGTGCATCTCACTAAGGGATAGAAAAAGGTGATGAAGGGGTGAGTGAGTGTTCTGTATGTCCTCCATGTTCTTCTGGATGACAAAGACTCCGGGCTATTTTTTATTTTTTTGGCCTAAATATTCTCACCCCATTTTACTTGAAAAATAGAGCAAGTGCTAGGTGAAGTGGCTTGTGAGGATGACCATTTTTTTTGCAGTGCAGAGTGAATCATGATGAGCTGTTTTTCTCTGCTGTCCTGCAACTCAGCCAACTAATACAAGGAGACATGCCATTCCTGAGAAAATTTCCCTTCGGCGGCCCTCTCTGAACCTTGTAGACAAACCACGATGCCAGGCAGCCCTTTGTTCTCTGCAAGCAAGCAAGCAAACATCACAGCCACTAGCGTTGTCTGCTAATACTTTCAAGGCCAGAGAGCCACTTCTTCAAGCTTTTTTCATCCTGTTCATATGAAATTAACAGATTATTCAGCTACTTCAATTAGAGATCACTCATGCTTCCAAACTCTTTCTTGATATTTGCTGCATCTTCCTTCATATTCATTCACATTAAAGACTAGGGCCCAACTAATATGGGATTTTTGAGACCAATGCCTGTACTGATTTTAGGAAAAAATTGATTGATAACCAGTATAGTGGCTTATATGGTAATTTTTTATCTGAAATGAAAATTAACGTTTTAATGTGGACTATACATTGATTTTTCTGGATGTACTTTCTCACATATAAAACTTTATCAAATAATACTTACTATGTGTACTAATACTACATAATAATATATTATGCAAACAATGTATAGTCAGCCAGTTCTATTAATGAAAACTAAGAGATTAAAGAATAAATACAAATAAAATAAATAGATAGATAAAATATTAAATATCATTACTGTTCAGTTTCAGTCACTTACTTAAATAAAAAATAAAAAATCACCAAAAACATTTCTAAATTGTACCAAGCAACATTTATGAAAGAAATATTGTGTGGAAAAATAAAGTTTGGTCAATATCAGCCGATAATATCTTTCAATCAATTATATCTCTCTGCCTCTTTTATAGACTGTCACATATAATCCATTGACAAACCATAATTAACTGTTTATATTTACTGTGATTTACTTCCATTCCAGCATCTAGCTTTAAATACCATAAAAGCTTAATTGTTTCATTGCCTGACTAGAAGACATCTGTGTCGTATTCATGTTGCCACTTTCAATAAAGATCACTCTTCCTAATTAATATGCAAAGCAGCAACTGCCATGGCTAAATATGGATGAATAACTTTAATTGTACCAATCTCAAGCTTAGTTTGCTTTCAGTTACTACTGGCTTTTCTTCACAGCAGACATTTAGACTTCACTGTAGGGAGGCACAGGTGTTACTAATTACTAATTAACATTTTTTTTTTTCCAGTGGCAACGAGGGCGAGGCACTGAACTTGAGAAATTTTAGGCACCGACCGAATTTCCTCTGTGGTATCGAGCAGTGCAAAATGGCTTATCATTTAATGTAAAAATTTCACTACCTAAGGAGTAGATTTCATCAGCATGTCATTTGCGTCAGTGAGCCAAAAAGTATGCAATTACTTATTGGTTGCAATGTATGTTACAAAGGTGTTGAGGAGCTAAAAAAAAAAAAATATAAACAAAGACTGGTACTAAAATGTGTAATTTTTTTTGATTGATTTGTTACAATTGAATCATTAAAAAAAAATTGAGAAATGTACTATTCACAACATGGAATTCTGCTGTCGTTAATTTAATCATTTACACCTGTGCTTTTACTGCTCTTGTGTGCCACAATGTCTTATAAGAGACATGTTGCTGCCCAAGACAGCTTTCTGTCACTCTGTTTACCTCAATTAATAATTCATATTTTCTGGTGCGGACACTGTGGCTAACAGCAACAGTTTTAGTTGAAGAGAAATAATTATTTTTTTGTAATTTATCATGTCAGTATGCCAAAAGAAATGGCATAATTCGTGGAAGCGGGTGCTTTAAAGGTGTAATTAAGCTAGCTCTCTGTTGGAACTGAAACCAATCAACTGAGCTGGTTCTTACTCTTGCCTTTTTTGTTTTTAAATTAAACAGATGGTTTGAAATGAGTATTTTATCTCACCTTTAAGTGGTGCAGCCCACTCATTCAACTCCACTCACTACACACTTGGGTGGAAGCTAACTCTAGTTCACACACTGATGATACTAGCCTAGCAACACTGAGGATACAAACAACCCATAATGCAACATTCTCTTAAAGTGACAGGCTTACTCTGTTTGTGGTAACCTTTAGGTCTAAAAAGTAAAACCAATACAAAGGTGCTTTAGGGTCAATAGGGGGAGCCCATAAATATTATGTATTTATTGCATAAAAGTTATTGTCAAAATGACCCTACTTTGAATGTGACTGGCAACAGCAAACCAACTGGTGATGTCACAGTGGATACGCCCACTTCTTTTATACAGTCAATGATATATATATGACTTGAGCCACGTTTTCCTCATCAGATTTTGAGGTTATGTGGTTGTGACACAGGACAAATGTAGCTCAAAAATCTGGAGTCAGATGTTCAAACACAAAGCTACAAATGTGTTCGTTGTAGCTCTTTGCTTTGTCCAGTCCCAGCTTCCACAGACCACAGTTTTTCAACCAAAACATTATTAATCACTCTAAGTTGGTTTTCCTCTTGCAGTGTTTTTATGCTGGCAGAAAACAAAGTATACCACAGCTGTTTCCATAGCGATGCATTTCCAATATAAAGGCCCCTTGTCACCAGCAATTTGACTGATGACTTAGAGCTATAATGTAGTGTCTGGTAAACCGTGGTGCAAGATTAGTCCAATAAGCAATACATTGGTAAGATTTACTGCAACTGTTATAGCTTGTAAAATAATAAGTATTAACATTCACGTGTCCCTTTTTAACTACAAAAATACAACCTTAATTCTAAGCAAAACTGTGCTTTAAATAACATTTGGATTAATAAAATGCCATTCAGAAGTGCATTCAGGTGAGTAAAGGACAGAAAGACATCTTTACGCTGACATAAGGGTAAAGGTAGCAAAGGGTTAAGGAAAGCCTTTGCAATGACCAGGCAGGCCCTGAGTGTGTGACAGTCAGAAGACAAGCAGTCGGCCTCTCTGAAAGCCCTCAGTAAATCTGTCTGCATGCCATTTAGAGCGTTGGCCTGACCTAAATGTCAGAGCAACATTTGACAGAACCATATAACTCACTTTCACTCTCCCCCTCTCTCTCTCTCTCTGGATCCTTTCTCATTCCCTCTGTGATGTTGGTCTTACAAAAGGGTTAAATCACTCAGACACAGCTCACGGTGTCTGTTCATTTCGAAGGCCCTCAGGCTCTCGTAAATGGGAATTGCATGGGGAAGGTCCTGCAAAGCTATTGACATTCTCTTGTATGTTGCTGAACCTCTTAGGGGCATTTTAAACCCTAAAGACATACATTTTTTGTCCATTAAAACATCACTAACAACTTTTATTTTGGCTGATATTTACTGTGAAAAAGAAAATCTGATGGTAAAATGCCACAACTCATCATTTTTTTGGGGGAAAGATTTTTTTTAACAGCATTTGTTGTGTAATGCACTTGTCCTCTGTATGACTTGTCAAAGAGACATAAAGCAATGTTATCCAGTGATTTTATTGCTTGCTCTTTACAGCAGAATGGGATTTTGAGGATAAGAGTTTTGGACAGAAGGGACAGATTTCAGGGTGATTCATTCAGTGAGTCTGGAGCCAAGGTAAACTGTGTCATGTTTCGTGCCTGCCTATCGTGTGCATTTTTATGTGTATGTGTGTGAAACATCTTCACACGTGTGTATGCACCCATTACAGTGCCTTTGCCTGTGTGGGCTTGTGGGTTATGTGTGTTTCTTCTATGTGTGTACCACATTTTATGGCTTTATGTGTGGGCAGTTCAGATTACACAAAGGGTGCACCATATTGAGAACCAACATATTGTTGGCAGCCAGGCTCACACGAATTGTTTTCATCACGGAGCCTTATCTCTGTCTGTCTCTCTCTCTCTCTCTCTCTCTCTCTCTCTCTCTCTCTGTCTTTCTCTCTCTCTCGCTCACTCTATCTGTCTCTCCTTTTTGAGTAAAGGTCACACAATAAGTATGATCTGTCTCTCTCTTTTGATTCGGCGCAATCTTTTTCCTCATCTCAACTTGTGTTTTTTGCCCTGTGCTGCAAGTGTACTTTTTTTTCTTTTTTACCTGCAACCCTGATTTCAAAAATTGGGAATGTGGCCAAAGCATAAATAATACTCTGTTCATTTGCCGATCAGTTTTAACATATATTTAATTGAAAACTATATAAAACAAACGTTAACCACTGTGTTACATAACCTCATCAACACATATTCCTTTTGGACCAATGCACATCAGGTGCACATCTGGTTCTGGTACTCAGTTGATTCACCTTGCGAAGCTGTTGCTTTTTAACAAACTTTAGAGACATGTAATTATGTCACTGTATAAGTCTCTGCTTCCCCCAAATGTAATATCAACAATGGCAGAATACATCGTCTCCTGGCTTTACGAGCCTACATTTACATCCAAACACAACGTACATTGTTGATGTTAGCCCTGGTTGGAAGCTAACACTTTCCTGCTGCAATTGCCTGCTAATGCTAGCCCGTATGGATCTCACTGCACTTAAACAAACCTGTTAAATGTTTGAGTTGGTCTTGTTGGTCAGAATAATCCCACTCTGGATGTCCTCTGTGGGTGGTTTGTGGTTGTAGACCAGAAAAAGGTTGGTTCCTCTCTGGAACCATGTTTTTTTCTGCCAGAGATTTGGTGGAACTGGTTCAAAATTAGGCATTGGCTCTAAACCAGCCCTGGTCCTGCCTTGGTAGAAAAAAAAAAGAGGTATCAGGAAAAATTAATTAACTGACAACACTAAAAGGTAAGGTTTTCAAAGCAAAATTCATCCAATCATAGTCACAAATCAAAATACAGTTCATCTGGCTCTCAAACTGCATTAGTTTCAGCCCTGTAAATTCTGAATTTGACGATCAAATTAAGCAACATGTGTTTTGACATTTTATGTGTTTTCGGAAGAATCCTAAATCTCAACGGTTTAATTAATACCAACATTCAATTTCCTTACATTAAAAGGGGATAATTTGCCCACTCCCATTTGCTTTCGTAACACCAATCATCCCTTTGATGCTCTTGCTGCCAGCCACTTCCTCTCATATTCTTCCTGTCTGTGTCCCTACTTCACCTCCCTCTCTCCTCAGCTACACTACCTCTCCATTCAACCGTCCTCTTCTCCTACTGATATGCCCAGCAGCAATCCTCTCAGCAGAAGAAAACTACACTGACTGTAAACACACGAGCAATGTGAGGTTAACGACATACATTGGATGAGAGTAAGACGCAGATGGAACAGACTACCAGGGGTTGAGGAGAAGGATTAACAGGACAGCGGATAGAGGATTGTTACAGAAAGATGTAAATTAAAGACATAATTTATGAGGAGCTGTGAGCCATGTGGAAACTTAAGGTGAAGAATAGTCTAGTGTTGAGAAGAAAGAGGAACGGAGATGGGGGATGTTGAACAGATGGATGGCATGAAAGAGGTATTTTAAAGGAGGAAAAGACAAATAGAGGGATGAGACGTGTACATTGCTGCTGTGTATGAGGTGACCCTGAATCCAATCGATTTTTATAGCTCTGCTGCTGTAAATCATCAGCCTAAGACTGCGTCCGTCGGCCTGTGTGTGTGTGTATATTTGTACGACATTATTTTTGGAGCATGCAAGCGTGTGTGACTTAAATCTCCTAAACAATGTTACCCAGTTGCTGTGTAATGACCTTCTGTTATTGCTGCCTAGGAATCCATTGTGTGGTACATTTCTTTATCCGTACACACGCTCTCACCTCCGTTTCATACCGATCAGGAAGAATGGAAATATTGGTTAAAGATTACTTAAATCCCTTGGGCACTAGAATCACAGTAAGAAATCCTTGTACATTAAAGTAGTGAATAAGACTAATAAAGTTCTTTACCTCAGATTGTGGTATAGTTCCTAGCACTGACAGCATGGTGGCTCATCGGGAGGGCACATACCATTTAGGCTTAGTCCTTGTAACACAGTGGGCCCGGGGTTAAATCTTGTTCGAAGTCCTGCATGTCTTCCCCTCTTTTACTCTGTATTTCTATTGAATAAAGGCCAAAAAAGTAAAATAAAAGAAATAAAAAAAGGACAATAATACATTTGTATCATTGAGATACTAGATGTCGTTTATGTCCAGATAAGTTAAAATCCAATGTAGCCTTACAGAGAAAATGTGATAAAAAAAAAAATGTTGGTCTTGATAATTCGATTAGTCAATATGTGAATAGTCAATATGTCCGCGGCTGAACTATCTACAGATTTCAGAATCTCTTATAAGTTTCCAGACAAATAAGGAGGAAGCAAATTGAGCTGACATTAGCATGGCCCCTGTTGATTTAGCTACATGTTGCTGCTTGCTCGACTGTCATTGGAGCATAGAGTGAAAAGGGTGGGACTTAGAAAGGATCAGTTGTGTCCGGACCATCCATCCATCCATCCATCCATCCATCCTCCGACAGTCTATTATCCATTATCCTTAATCCCTTATCCAGAAGATGGTTCACTGGAACCGATCCCATCTGAATTTGGGCAAGGGACTGAATAAACACCAGGTGGACAGGTTGCCAGACTATTGCAGAGCTGACAGACAACCATTCACACTGTCATTCACACCTACAGGTAATTAAACCTAATCTGCATGTCTTTGGACTTAACCAGAGAGAACCCACGCTGGCAAAATGAAAACATGAAGAGCCGGAATCTAACCGGTGACACTTTTGCTGTGAGTCAAGAGTGCTAGCTGCTCATGGTCCTCTCAGGATGAATCCTACTGACAGTTATGCCATTTATTCAGACCAGTATTTTATATCAAGTTGACACACTTCTACGCCAATCTTGCTCTTCTGTCTGTGTTTTCCATACATATCAGAAGTCTCCTAACAGTCATTTTGACAAAGCCACTTACCCTACATCACACACACACATCAACACACACACACACACACACACACAGGACTTGGAGAAGGCCTTGTTTGAGCCCCAGGTCCCCTGGGTCTGATTAATGCTCTCTCTACAGGATCCCAATGGGAGATCACTCACACAGCACACAGTCTGTGTTGGCTTATGCATCCAAACGCTGCCACATACTGAGAGCACAAACACAAGCGCTGCTAACCATGCCCGGAGTTAACAAGGCGATAGAAAAGGACATTTTCTATATTGTAATATGTTACCTCATCAGTGAGTGTGTCTAAGAGTGGGTGAGAGAGAGAGACTGCACAGTACTTTCACAGCACATAAAAATAATACAGTGTTCTATAACAGACCAATAGATAACACAGTGGCTGTTTTTCCTCTAAATTATAGTACAAAAGCAATTTCTCTGCTGCTACTTTTACCGGAGTTCATCGCAGTTCACTGGATGTTGTGAAAGACTGTGTTTGTGAAAATGATTTACAATCGCTCACAGGCACTCAATATACAAGTCACACTTAAATTATAAAAAGAAGAAGCTCCAATCCATTGCCACAAGCCAAAGTCTTGTAACCTCATCATCCTGATCATTTAAAAAAACTCATGAGAATGCGTCATCTCACAAAGTTATGTATAATAATCCCACTGAAGAAAAATCCCAGCAAACTAAGTAATAAAAGAGGTTGAACACTGGTATTCACAGAGCTTTTTTGCTGAATTATTGATTAACCTTTTCTTTGGAACACAAAAGAAATTATATTTGAGCCTGTCTCAGACTTTTGGTGATCAGTTAAATAGCGTGAGGTTTATATCTACATTGCCATTATCTAAATCTCGGTGGAACCTGGTACCCGTATCGTAATCTAAGTTCCCAGCTCTGCTATCCTCTGTTCAGTGCCAAAGCATGGCCAGTTTGTAACTCAATGGAATGGCTCAGCATTTAAGGACATACCTCAACCTGTCAGTCTCTTCTTTTTACATAACAATTGTGTGAAAATGTGTGTTAAGTATGTGATTTTGTTTTTTCGATAAACTTGGATGGATCTGACCTATCTCCAGTTGCAAAGAACAAACCATATAGCTGGACGTTTTCCATCAGTATCAGTCGGAGCAGGCAGTCCCTCACTTTACCATAGCAAGCCTATAGTTACCATAGTAACTCATGCTCCAAGAGCAAAGTCTGACCTGTGTGAAGACTTCGTTGTGTGCAGGGTCAGGTAGTTGGATACAGAAAGAGAAGAAATAAAATGGAATGCGTCAATATTTAGTTTGGAAAAAATTAACAACTGATGATTTCATTGGCATACTTTTCATTTTCTTCTTTTTAAACATGGAGAGTACTTAAAGTATATCAAGTCTCTCCTCACCGAGCTGAAATTATTGCTATTATCCTTCTCCTTGAGGTGAACTCAAATGGTTGAGACTCTCTTTACGTGTCTTCTTCTCTCAACAATGTACAGTATTTCTTTCTCTCTCCCTCTTTCTCACTGCTAACAAGGGGGTGAGTAAGGGGAGACGGGCCTGTTATGGTTCACCAGTTGCGAGGCTTGTGAAATGTAAGAGGATGGGTGTGTATGGTATACTGTAAATGGGGCTATGTGTGTGTGACTGTACAGTAAAAAAAAAAAAGAAAGAGCAGAGTTGGAATGGATATGGTGTGAATGTGAAAACTGGGGTGTGTGTTTGAAACAGAGAGAGAGAGAGAAGGCTGCCTAAGTCCAGTTTCCCTCATTGCTTTTTACACCAATTGATTTTAGTTTGAGTGACAGGCGAGAGGAAACAGCACCTCAGCCTGCTGCTGTCAGCTTATGTGAATAACTGCCTCTCCACTCTCTCTCTCTCTTTCTCTCTCTCTTTCTCTTTCTTTCTGACATCCCTTCCTTTCTTTTCTGCCCCTAGACAAACACTCCATCTTCTTCACCGGCGCAAACAATAAAAACACACCACACTTCACTTCCTCGTAGCCTTTCGTGAACTTTTCCTCCTGTCTCCTCAGGTATCCGGTTAGGTAATAAAGCAGACTTTGAGTACGGGAGCAGAATAATATGCAGATAAACTGAGGGAAATGAATGAAAAAGCTGCGGAGCTCGCCTGTCAACACTCCATCAGAGAAAAACATATCATAATCGCTCGGCGTCGGCGGGTGCCTGTATACCTTGTCGGCGAGCAGAGCGAGAGGGGGCGGAGAGTGAAAGCCGCTTACAGTGGGGCTGCTGTGTTGCCATGGCAACTGTCTTTGCATTGAATCAATAGAAAAGAGATGCTTGGATTTCACACACTTCCCTGCTTTTCTTTCTTCCACCCTACTTTTTTTGGTATTCTGGAGGGCTTTGTTGCTTTCTGTGTGTACACATAAAAAAAAAAAATAACCACACACCCAACAAGTGCAGGCACTTATACACACATTTAATAACAGAGATCTTGCATAGATGCATAGAAATAAAAATCAGATTCACATTGAGAAATGCTGGGCTTTTTAATCCATCCAAACACTCTTTGGTGCCTGTTGGGTCATTCTGTTGACCCACAAAAAAAGTTAAGGAAGTTGGGTAGTTTTTGTAAAACCTTTGCTGGGTAGAGTGGTTAGGTCAGGTTGACATGCCCTTCCCACAGGACCCCAAGGATTTTTCTGTGGGAACTTGAATGCAAAATAGACCAAGGAAATGTGACATAATCTCCAAACCAGGTGAATTATTTTTCTGCAGGTGTGCTTTGAGAAATGTTATATATTATCCCACCCATGGTAAAGTATTCATTGCAGTCAATATGGCCACAGCTTACTTTAACTTGCTAGCCGCTGCTGTTAATCTTATGTTCCTTCGCAGGGAACATTTTGTGGAGATGAATCACCTAAACAAATGCTAACATGGTAGTTAGATAGCTTGCTATATAATCATAATTAGCCCTGCAGTTAAATTAATATTGATACATATTTGTATAGAATTTTAACCTGTGTTGCTTTGTTTAAATAAACCAAAACTCCCAGAATTATTTATCAGTGTTTTCACATCCCGTATGCTGAACATTTGATGGTGAGCTGCAGCTGATGCAAGCAGAATGATGATGAAGGAATGTGAAGGTGCCAGTGACTTTTGACCTCTGCCCAGGTCGCCTTTGAGGATTGACAGTTCGAGTTTGAGAGTCTTGCGTCAGAATCAACAAAGCCCTGGCTCCCTTTCATTCGCTGTACTACAAACACCTCCCTTGTTCATCCCTCTCTGATGAGTAGATAATGATAAAAGTGTAAGGTCTTGTATGATGTGTCAATCCAATTATCCTTTGATCAAATACACCTTTGATGCAAAATAAGACGGATGGCGAAAGATTAGCGCGTTCATATCATGGAATGAGAATGGACGGGGATCATAATGATTATTCAAGAGCAGATGCCTGAACACTGCGAGCGCATTTTGTGTGTGAAAACGCATACATTTCAGAGTGCATCGAGAGCGGCTGGTTAAATGAAGCCTTCGCCATGGTAACAGATCAGTTTTAGAGTTTCATGCACTGTACCTATGCCTATTTCCATGACAACGCTCTACAGTCGGCACCTAAAGAGTGTCCTTTTTAGTCGCTGAATTCAACTCGATTATCACCTCTGGGGACTGAAATAGTGCTTGTTCATATATTTTGCTCGACCAAAGAAAATATAAACAGAAGAAGCTGTTGACCAAATGGCTTATTCTTATCACACACATACATTAAATATCACAGGCAGTGCCTCTGCTGCTATTACAAGGGTTCAGTTCAGTCCAAGCTCACCAGGCAGTATCTGTGACAGTGGAGATGGAAATGAAGGAGTGTGACAGAGCCTAAACACAGGGGAAATGAGATGTGACCACTGGGGTAGTGACACTAACAGAACACTCATTTACCTCTACAAACACAGCCGCTGACTGGCACATGAGAGAGACAAAAAAATGAATGTATTTATATGACTTCTGTCCTCAAATCTATCTTCCCCTCCTCCCTCTCTTCCTCTCTGCCCTCATTTTTTGGAAATGGGAGGGAGGGGAGGGGAGGGAGGGGGGATTCCATTTGAACAAGCAAGCCTCTGCTCCGCTTTTGGGAGACAGCTTGACTCAGATAGTGCAAGAGAGAGAGAGAGAGGAGGAAGAGAACATGAGAGGTGTCTTCCATGCACCAGACGATGCAGTCCTTCGCAGGAACACGGCCAGCGTTCCGCCAATGGCAGCTCACGCATGGGCCGACGCATGGAGGGTTTCCACGGCTACCCCAACCTTCCTCAACATCAGTCCAATCCCATCTCCCTCTGTCTCTCTCCCCCTCTCTCTCTCTCTCTCTCTCTCTCCCTTCCCTTCAATCCTCCTCTCGTCTGCCTTGGAATAAATGTCAAACGGCTAATAAACACAACAGCGCATAGGGCTGTACCAAATGACTGCCATAGTTGGCCAATTTGTCAGGATGCACCCAAACAGCTCCGAGGCAAGCACACATGTAAGAATACACAAAGACATGTTCAGTAAGGCAGATCACACACATCCATGATCGATGCCAGGTTCGCAAGGTTGTTGTTTTTTTTTCATTTGTTTTATTCGCACAATACCCTCCTGGCAGCAGCAGCCTACAGCTATTATGATATACAACATTGTATTTATAGTTCTGTGATATGGTAAGTTGTGGTGTTTCAAATTTTAAATGCACAATCATATTATGATAGAATAGATTTTTAATATCAAATATTACTGTCTGTTCTAATTTACTGTGTAAAAAAGTAATACACTGTAATTCATAGACCTTTTTTTAAAAGGTAGTCCTTTTTTTTTTTATCTCAACTGTAACTAACTAGTTTTGTTGCCTAAACCTAACCAAGTTCTGTTATATAACCTTAACAATGTGTTTCATTTCGCTGCATCGAATAGAACAGTCTTATTTTTTGACGTAACACAATCAATTGCACATTTTGTAAGACAACATACAAACCCATTCATGTGGTTAGTTAAGTTATAATCTTCATGCAAGACTAATGAAAAAGAATTACATTATTTATAATTTAATATAAAAGAAAAAAAAAGATTTACATGG
>JAOWBC010000904.1:13280465-13303171 GCA_028566105.1 Hypoplectrus providencianus | reverse complement strand
GAGCGACATATGGGGTCAGGCGGCAGTCTTTGTGCTGCAGTCTGTAGCACGCTACTGAACGTCCAAACATCCACAATATATCCAAAGACATTTCTCCTTTTGGAAAATGAATAAGTCTGCACAATAGCTGCAGTATCATCCTCTCATTAAGAAAAAAGTGAGGACATTTCACTTTTTTTCATTTAAAAGTCATTAAAATTCACTAATTTTCTGACTGGTACATCGTGGACCAAATGGGCTCTTTCCCGTGTACAAATTTAGACAGGGGGCCTGCGAATTAAGGTGCTGAGCAGCACATTACCATGCAGGACACATAAGTAGGGAAGATTAATGTCACTGTTCCTGGCCTGTTTGACAAACACTCTCATCTCTGGATATTCTCTCATCCTCCCACTGATCAATTACCAACACTGCTGAGAACCGGGCTAAGTGCTGCTGCTGCCGCTGTGTGTACCTGCCAGTGTACAGTGTGAATCTGGGGGACATCTCCGATGGCTTAACACATTAAAAACATCCATCAAGTTGGGTTTTATGTTGGTATTAAGGGCTAACATTTGTGTAATTTAGGGAATTATTCTAACTTTCAGGAATATAAAAACAGATTTTCAGCTGTTTCCTGTTTTATGTTCCAAATAAAAAACTCTTGAAGGGGCCTATAATGGCCATGGGGTCAGCCAAATGCAGCCAGACAGGGCAAAGCAAAAACTTGTACGTATACGTGTGTGTATGTGAGACACGCTGCCAAACAGACAGCAGGACCAGGAGAGAGAGTGTGTGATGAGAAAGCGTGAGGAGTGAGCAGAGGGAATGTACGCCTATTCATCTCCTCGCTGGGAGCAGGCAGGTACAGAGGTATGGCAGCCTTACAAGGTCAATATTTTACTTTGGCTTGTGTTCGCTAATTAAATTACAGGCAAAGTGCCCCAGGAGAGCATACAGAGAGATATAGACCCTGCGAGCCCCCCCACCACACACACACACACAGCTCTGCAGGCCAAACAGTTTGTAGCATGAGCTGAGATGTCGGCGTGTTTAGTCATCGCAACACGGCCGATTTGAAGCAATTTCAACATGTTTCAGGACATCAGGGGTGTACTGAGGCACGGCGGAGCAGCCGGCTTGGAAGTGGAGATAAGAGTCATTTTAGTGTGAAAATCTCTTCCTGTCCAAATTGAGATGGCAAAATGGGGCAGGGAAAGTTCACCAACCTCGTGGCAGCTTAATGGGGGGAATACTTTTGTCGTAGCTATGTTTAACATCTGATCTGACCTTGACTTACAAGTGTCTCATGCAACGTACAGTAATAGCTATGCATGTCAACGCGCGTTTGTCTTCGGAGGGAATATCAGGCTGCAGACGAGAGCTGTTGATGAGCCTGACTGATGTAAAATAGTCCCCTTTGTTTATAGCAGGGCCTGAGGGGCAGTGACATGAAGCAGTGACAGCCTGTCAGCCTAATCGTCACTAATAAGAGGGGCGATGTCACAAATCCACTCGCTGTGGAATAATTACAGTTCCAATCCAGCAACCAGTTTGCATTTTTATTTTATCTGTGAGATATCAAATCAAAACAACAGCAGAATAATGCTATTATTTCTGCGCCACAGGGCAAACGCCTGCTGAAACAGAAAGTGAATTTTCTTTAAGAGCGGAGGGGGGTAGGGGGGGCGTGGAAAGCGTTCAGGAGTTAGAATTAAAGCGGCTCTCCCATTGGCTGAGCGAACCAGGAAGTCCAGCCACTGTTGCTGTCATCTGACCTGTGACGCAGGCGCTTCCCGAAAGTCAAACAGCAACAGCGAACATGGCTCTCAAAGTTGAACTCACAGCGATCGTCTGCCTGATGTTTCTATCTCTGATCCCCGCGGCGGAGGCTTACGACGCGGGCGACGCTTTGGCGCTGCTCCTGGGCAGCGTCCTCACCATGGTGGGCTTCTGCGCCTTCCTCGGGTGGTACGCACGGAGGCGGAACGGACAGCTGTGAAAGCGGGACTCCTCTGTCCTGTCCTGTTATCATCCCACCGCATTTCTACCGTTCTGTCTGAACTCATGTGGACCTTCTGATGTTTGTGTCGAAGCGACTGATAGGAAATGTGCCTTACCGGAATTAATGCATCAGGCGCAACGGGGATCACGTGGACTGTGTTGCAGAAGGTGGAGGGAAACATCCAGGAAGTCCCAAAAAAACAGGAGCTGTCATTTGTTGCACTGCTGAGATTAGAGACCAAACACTGTTGCCTTCTATATGCAAAGACTGCCGCAGTTACTTTATATTATCCAAAAGATGCTTGCACTGCATAACTTGCATTATTTCCATGCTTGGCGTGATCACTGTGATTTCTGTTTTCATGTGTATTGTGCAATTCAACATGGCTATGGTGTAAAGCACAATATCACGAGTGGGAAAACAGTGGAGCTGGTGTAGCAGTTCCTGCTGTTTAAACATGTTACAGTAGCTCTGGGAATAATAAAATGACTAATCTAAACTCCTGGTTCGCATCATATTTCAATTATCTGCTGTATAATAACATTTCTCCTGAATGTGTGGTGTGTTGGTTGAATGATTTAAAAGTGAATGGGGGATAGCTCCAGTTATATTGATTTTAAACCTCAGGGTAAATTACATTAGCTTTTGCGATGGTTTCTGCTGCATACAGTTAGAGAGTCTTACAGGAGCTTTGACAGAAATATTTGATCATAAAAAAAAATCAATGGCAAAGAAGTTCCAAGATTTGTTCCTTGACTTAAAGTAGCAAAAAAGAAAAAAAAAAAACAGAATAGAACAGATCACAAGCTAAAGGACAACATTCAGAACCAAGGTACAGAAATATTATGGGCAGAATATATACTGCAAATAATAAGTATAATCCCTCTGTTAATAAATTCACAGACATTTTTACAGGATTAAATTATAAGTGATCACATGAAAGGAGTAAAGCCCCATTTAAGGGTCAATATATATCTGAGGGGTTATGAGAAGTTCTGCTCCACAAATGTGTATACATTTTTAAACCTAATTTAAAACTAATTAAAAATTCAGATACATTTTGAGATAAACTGTTGCAAGATGCCCCATGCTGGGAGAGAAAAAGTCCTTGAACATATACCAATTTACAAAAAATATATCAATCATAAACTATATTTTTAAACAATTAAAAAGTATTTTTAATAATAAAAAGAAAGGATCAAAATCGACATTTACAAGGTCTGTGCCAAAATGAGTGACAGTTCATTGTTCTTTAGGGAAAATTGGGACCTTCACTTTCATTATTTTCATTTTTTAGAAAATTCATCCTTCGTCTTCTTTCTTCTAGCTGATCGTAGCTCAGGGTCATCCTGTTTTTCTTTCTGCATTTATCATCCATAGGTAATTTGTAATATTTGGTGAGCTGGGATTCAAAAGAAACAAGCTGCACAGAAAAAAAATAATAATTTCTTATCATAAAAAATAGAAACCCGCACAGTGATGAAGTCGTAGCTCCACGGCGGCACATTTCCTCCATGTATGATCATGAAAAAGTCATACAAAGCAGTGTGCACTTGTGTACATGTGGCTGATTGAATCATTGTTCGCCTGCTCCGCTGCTCATGACATCACGGCCCTCTCTATACATGGCTGAGAAATCAAATCCTATGAATTTCTCATGGTGCCCGGGCAGAATGAACAACAGTGCGCAAAGTGCTTGTCAATTATGCATGTACAGTACAGGGGAAGTCATTCTACCTTGGGGTGAACTAGGCAGCCTGATTTAACCCTTCGCTTTGGACATAATGGACGACATTTCTGCCGAGTGAAACATGTATGAGCACAACCAAAGACAGACAAAGAGATAATGGGAGCTAAAGCTGGATGTTAAAGCCTTATACATCTGATGAAGATGGCAAGCGAAATGACCAACATGGGATTAAACTAGAAGAACAAGAAACAAACAAGAAATTGAAAGTTTTGCTGGAAGAAAAAAAATGATATAGCTGAATGTAACATGAGGGCAATGTTCTATTTATTATGTACATTAATTAATTTCACATTCAATTCCCTTGAGAAGCTCATAACAACAATAACCACCATGAGATATATATAAAAAAAAATCCTTAAAAAGGGTTAACACAGTACATTTCTGCATTTACATGTGTTTTCTTTTTTTAATTTAAATATAATTGTAAGTGCCATGTTAGTTCACATTTAACTTTTTTTACTTGCTTTCCCATTTACTTACGTTTTACTGAAAGAAAACCGAAAGTTGCCCTTACTTTACATTTCGCAATATGATGTGTATTACTTAATATAACTTAATACATATAAATAATAACACAAATATAACACAGTATATTTCTGTAAAACACATTTTTTACAGTGTAGGCTACTTGTGATTTAACTCACTCTGGCACAGCCAAGAGAATGACAAAGATGGTGTATAACTACTCGTTACCAGTACAAATACTGACTACTGCTGTAACGCGTTACCGTCCAGCAGCGGCCCCGTTGAGCAGATGTTACCGTGAGAGAGAGAGAGAGAGAGAGAGAGAGAGAGAGAGGAAGAGAGAGAGAGGGGGGGGGGGGGTGAAGCTGCTGCTGCTGCTGCAACAAGAGACAAGACGCGTCTTGGATCACAAATAGGGATGCAGGGCGCATGCGCACTGGGCTCCGTTTACTGTAGGATATTCACCGTGGAGGAAAAAAAGGGGGCAGGCAACAAATCAGGCTTTTTCAAAAAACAGCAAAAACCCGACTCTTGCAATGTAAATAACCTCCAGGAGGGACACGAAATCGGATTATCAACAGGTAGGGTTTTTGATTGATCTTGTGATCGGCTTGTCTGTCTATCTCTCTCCCTCTCTTTCTCTCTCTCTCTCTCTCTCTCTCGCTCTTTTTTTTTTTTTTTTTTTTTGGCCTTGTCTTGTGTGGTGGCTGCGATTCCGGGTAATTCATAGCGGGGGACTTGGAAATTATTGTAGTCTAATGGACGTACGGATCCGCTACAGTGTTTCACCGCTTTATCCGGCCGATTTGGGATATGCGAGGACGATGGTTTTAAACTGGTGTGGTTTTTTCACTCCAATCTGTCGGATTCGCGAATAGAAAAAAAAAGACTCGACTGACAATCGGAGGGACGCATTTAAACACGTAAGTAGACCGATATTAATGAAATCAGATGTTACCACAGGCTATGTGTCATTTCCCCCCCAAAAAACAATAAAAAAAAACACAGCGATCGAGTCGAACATCCCATAATATAATCACCGGCAGGCTTGTTATTATCACTTCCAACCATCCCCGTTTCCAGTCCTGATAATCACAACCGCGCATTAACAAGACACATTATGTCGAAATGCGGCTCTAGTGCCAGTATTACCCACTATATTCTCTTTTTAATTACTAATATAAAAAGATGATCTGGAAAATCGACTGGCTCAATAAACGCCCTAATGAGAACAGCGCTTATTAACGTGAGACCCGTAATCCAGTTAACCTTTAATCAGACAAAAACACGAAGGCTTTATTACGTATGCACCCCTCCGTCGATTTTTCCACAATGCACGAAGGCAGTTTGATTCGAGGCATCCACCGCTTCAGAGAGCCGTCCTCTGTTCTGCAGGGTGGAGGGTGTGATCAAGAAAAGCTTATTTTTTGGACTGCATTACTCTTAATGTTTCACCGTGCGCCAAAAAAAAAAAGTCCCATAAAAAATCTCTCCAACCCAGACTCTTTTTTGTTTAATGTTTTCTTCCCGAGTGCTTAAAATGCGTCTTTTTCTTAATGGAGTCTGGTATGTGCTTTCTGCCACCTTTTGTTCAGGAGATTCTGAAGTCGCGAGAAATAAATCTTCTCTCTCACAGATTAATGTTTTAGTCTAATCAAGCTCCATCACTGTCTGCTCTGTCCGTCCGTCTGTCTGTCTGACTGTCTGTCTCGAGACAAAGTATTCAAGCTGGGAGCTCTGCACTGTGCCACTCAAAATGTTCAAATGTTTTAATAAATAAATAAATGGCGGAGGAAAAATGATTGCTTATCACATTCTACATTATGCAAGTGCAGTTGAAAACAATGCAGCTGTTGTGTTGGACTGTATGCTGATGGGTGGATAATATTTTTCAGGGATTTTTTTTAGGTGTGATGAGACAAAGGAACAAAGGATGCCTTAGAGGAGAGGTTGCCTATATGCCTGGAAACCTCTTCAAAGCACACCGCCAAATGGATCTAACGCCTCCCCCTGCCACCTCTAGATCATGATACTTGGCTGAAGCTATTCCGCTATCTTTATGATCCCTCCTCCATCTATGGCGAACTATAGCCATGCAGGGGACCACACCATCTTGCAGAATGTCTCTCCTCTCGCCACGTTCCTCAAACTGACCTCTTTGGGTTTCATCATCGGAGTCGGTGTGGTTGGAAACCTCCTGATCTCCATCCTGCTGGTCAAAGACAAGAGCCTGCACCGGGCGCCCTACTATTTCCTGCTGGACCTGTGCGCCTCTGACATCCTGCGCTCCGCCATCTGCTTCCCCTTTGTCTTCACCTCGGTCAAGAATGGATCTGCCTGGACCTATGGAACGCTGACCTGCAAAGTGATCGCCTTCCTGGGTGTGCTCTCCTGTTTCCACACGGCGTTTATGCTATTCTGTGTCAGCGTCACGCGCTACCTAGCCATCGCACACCACCGTTTCTACACCAAAAGGCTGACCTTCTGGACCTGTCTAGCCGTCATCTGCATGGTGTGGACGCTGTCCGTGGCGATGGCGTTCCCGCCGGTGCTAGACGTAGGGACGTACTCTTTTATCCGGGAGGAGGACCAGTGCACGTTCCAGCACCGTTCTTTCAGGGCGAATGATTCGCTGGGCTTCATGCTCCTGCTGGCGCTCATCCTCCTGGCCACACAGCTGGTTTACCTCAAGCTCATCTTCTTCGTCCACGACCGTCGAAAGATGAAGCCTGTCCAGTTCGTGCCTGCTGTCAGCCAGAACTGGACCTTCCACGGGCCAGGCGCCAGCGGGCAGGCGGCGGCCAACTGGCTGGCCGGATTCGGGCGAGGCCCCACCCCGCCTACCTTGCTGGGCATCCGGCAGAACAGCAACGCAGCGGGCCGCAGGCGTCTACTGGTATTGGATGAATTCAAAACAGAGAAGAGGATTAGTAGGATGTTCTACATCATGACGTTTTTCTTCCTGGCGCTGTGGGGGCCCTATCTGGTCGCTTGCTACTGGCGGGTGTTTGCCAGGGGCCCGGTGGTCCCTGGGGGCTACCTGACAGCAGCCGTGTGGATGAGCTTTGCCCAGGCTGGGGTCAACCCTTTCATCTGCATCTTCTCCAACAGGGAGCTCCGGCGCTGCTTCAGCACCACACTCCTCTACTGCAGAAAATCCAGGTTACCAAGGGAACCCTACTGCGTTATATGAAGGTTTTGCTGTGGGTTTTTTCTCATCTATGTCTCTATTTCCCTGATTGATCTTGATCTGGGCTCGTTCCCATTGTACAGCGCACTCTCTCTTCTATCTCTCTTCTCTTCATCCTCCAGTTTTTCCTCCTGATCCTCCTTCTCCTAACCCTTGTTTTCAGAGGTAGAAGGTGGACTGCCAATCACAAGGCTCCGCCGGGTGATTGAATATAAAAACCTATCAAACATGGAGGCTGAAGGGAATGGGAAGACGCAGGAGGTCTGGATCCCCTCCTGTGTTTATGTTCTAGTAAACAGACATTGTGGAAGGCCATGCCAATGCAGAGAAGCAAAAAGTTGAAAAAAAAAAAGAAAAAAGAATTGACAAAACAATAAAAACAAACCCTCTTGCTTTGGATATTTTGAAGATGCGTTATTCTGTGAGGTGTGAAATACATAAATATGAAAAGAAAAAGAAAAAACAAAGAAATGATACCTCTCAAGGAATCACTGGAAATGTTTTACATTTTAAGAGTTGCACTAAAAAGAAGATGTAAAGATGCTTTTTTTGGTCAACAGTTGCCAGTTGCATTGCAAGGACAACTTTTTTTCCCCCTTTTTTTCCCCAAACTAAACAATGAATGCTTTAATTTGCAACAGACTACACAATCGCTGTAAGTAAAGCAAAACTTGGTGACTGTTGGAATACACCATCACAAGAGGATAAAATGGTTTTAATGTAAGTGATATCTTTTTCATTTACCGGGCGGGGGCTTAACGATGGGGATTTACAAATGTGTGGTTTTGAAGTTGCAACTTAAATCTAGAAATTATTTCTTGTAGTTTTACGATCCATATGTCCCTAGTGTCTGGCATTGTTATTTTCTTATCACCTTTTACAAAAAAAAAGAGGAAAAAAAGATGAAATGGTGTTTGGATTTTGAAAAAAAAAAAAAGTTGCTTTTAAGAACAAACTTGTGCTTAAAAAAAAGACATTGAAGAAGTAGTTAAATGTTTCATCATATCCATGTACCTAAACACTATCATATTGTTACAGTATTGCTGATGCCACTCCGGGTGTTCTTGCCTTAATGGTTATGATATTGTCATGTTTCTTGGTTGTTGGGTTATTTTTTTTTTAAATTTATTTATTTCATTCACTCCCAAAAAGTCGTTTTTAGATGCAAGGGGAGTTTTTTTCTTCTTTTTTTTTTCTCGCATCAATGTGAAGTGCATGTCCATTTTTAAAAGCTGGTCCACTCCCATGAGCATCACAGGCCATACACTGAGCAGCCCATTTTTATTCTGCAATGGTTTGCTACACCCCACAGAGTGCTCAGAGCACAGGGAGTGTGTGTGCGTGGACGTGTGCCAGTGGATGCATGTGTGTGCGTTTCAGAGCGTGCGTGCGTGTGTGTGTGTGTGTGTGTGTGTGTGTGTGCTGCTGCGTGGATCAGACAACAACAGTCACTTCAAGACCAGAGCCTTAGTATGAAATCTTGCACAATTTGTAAAAAATGTAAAAGAGGAAAAAAAAAAAAAAAGAAAAAAAAAGACATTTAAGGCACACCGTCTTGTTTCTACTTTCCCTACATTTGCTCTCTACTGATTGTTTTCAATGACTTACTTTTTTCTCTTGTGGCCATTTTAATATTTATTATGTATTCTTTTTTGTATATTATAGATAGATTGTGTGTAAGTATGTGAGTCTTTCATTTTGAAGTCCCGAATGTGAGTACAGTTTCAGTTAGGATTGCATTTGCTGAAAGTTAACTGTGTAATCTGTTGCTTTTTGAAAATAAAAAGTTACCATTTTACAACATTTGTTTTTTATACCTCTCATTGGGTGGAGATCATACTGTATGGCCACACTAACAGCTGGAAAACATCTGCAACAACAAAAAAACCTCCCTCATTATTGGTTCACTTATGGTAATTTTTTTGCAGTCAAGTGATGAAGTTGCCAACATCCTCACCCCCGCAGGTTGAAAATTTACATTTTTATCTCTAAAATGTCTTTTTCATAGTGCTCCATTACCAAACATTCAAAAAACCATTACTGTGTTTACTACATATTTTAAAACCGCTGCTGAAATGTCATAACATGCATATTTTGTATTTAAGTGACGAATGCTGGCTGGAATTTCTACAAGGATTTTCTGTGTCACAAAGTGATAAAATGTTCAAAAATGTCTTTTCTGGAATGCAATATTTTCTGTCATTTGAGTCCTTGGGACACCTTGTCATAACAGAATATATGCTAAACCTTGTCATTGAATGTGAAGTGCGTTTGACGTTTAATGGGAATAATCTCCATGAATATATATCCCGGGGCACACTCACCCTTGCAGTTTTTCATTCTGTGTTAAAGGGGAATACCACTGAATTTCAGATGTAATATATGCGACTCCCATATGGGATGATGGCAAACCACTCTGGATTAATGAATACCCTTGCACTGAAGCCCTGTAGACACAGATGACATAGTGGTTTGTCCCATTCTCTCATTTTTAAGGTCACATTGACGAGCAGCTGCAATGGAAATAAATTGGGTATATATGCATAAGAGAACTATGGAAATTTAAACAAAAAAGGCCCTTTTTCCAATTGTATTCTCATTTTGCTAGAAATAGCCATCCCAAATGCCTCAGTAATACATAATTGTTTCCAAATTGTAAGAAATAATTTCATAGTTGTCCTCTTTTTCAATGATAAAGAACGAACCCTTTTTTTGTATCTACAATAGAAAGTGAAATGTAAACTATCAAAGCCTTTGTTGAACCTAAATCGAGTTTCCATCCAGGCTAACAAATGCTACAAGTTTATTCTTAAATTGAGTGGTACTTCCCTGTAAAAGACTGCGGTAGGTTGACAGTGTCTGAAAGCTAATATGTGCATCTGCAACAATAGAGTGTGAACTGAACAATGCAAGGTTTGTAACAGACCATTTCTGGAGGATTCGGACATTGTAGCGTTTTGCTTTGTGTCACCCTGTCCTATTTTTTTCCCCCAAAGAATTAATCAAATGAAGTAATGGCCCTAGCATAGGTGCCTAAAAACAAAATGTGACGCTGAAACGGCTTGTAAACACTCCAGGTAATTGTATGACGGTTCTGCTGATGTGGAATATCTATTTAGGATCCATTTTCATTATGACATTGACATTTTCTGTTTTATGTTGAACCAAAATTGATTATTCCAATTTGGACCCAGCAGGCCAAGTCAGATGTTGTGAGAGCATCTACTACAATGTAAACCTTCTGCATACTATCAATTTATTTGTCGGTTCTTTCAACTACAGATTCAAACATGTTAAATTGAAACCCATGAAATCATTTAATCATGCATTGTATTATGTCAGGATTTCAATCTAGAGCCCTGGCTTTAAAATTGGATTCTTTTTTTTCTATTTAAACCAGGTTGAGGTAGTTTTTTTTATGTTTGCCTTATAAGGCAAATATATACAATTATCCTGTTTTCCACAAGCGTTCTTGCTGCTTTGTTTGACACAATGCATCAAAATCAATGTTGTTGCTAATCATTGTCATATCTCAGACTGTATCATAAGGAAAAGAAAAGGCCTGGCATGGACACATACACAGAAAAGAACAAAAAAGAAAAAGAGTGGCATATGTTACCAAAACAAAACTATAAAATCTAAAAAAAATTAATTATTATTTGGCATTTAAGTTAAGAAGTTACACTGATTGAAATGGAACTCAAATGTAGACAGTAATATCAATATGTAATATTTTTATAATAATTTAAGGAAGGGGACATTTTTGTCCTGCAAGGTAACTGAATTGAATGCACACGTTGAAAGAAAGATTAGAAAGCGGGAAATGCTCTGTCTATGTCTGGTTTTTATTAATGTCTTTTTCTTGGGTCATGAAAATACATGTACAATGCTTATGAGATGAATGAGGTGGTTGTCGATGAAACAAAAAAAAAAAAACTGACTTCTGTGGGATCAAATGTTTAAACTGGGGCTGAAACTGTGCTACTTGAGACTGGAGCAGGAATTAATATCTCACTTATGTATATTTTAGCCTCGTTCAGCATATGCAAATCACCAACTGTGTCACTTTTGAGCACTGGCCCATTTCCTCGCATGTTCATTTGAGTGCCCCAGTAATTCTGTTTCTCTCCACGTCTGAGGGAAGATGACAGGCAGAGGTGGTCGGCATGAAAGCGGTTCATTCTGGCAGACAAGCTCTCACGCTGAACTCTTTCTCCCTCTGAGGTAGCGCGTCTCCTGAGAAACATCGAGAAACATATTGTTCATAATCAAAGCAATTAGGAAGCTGTAGTCTGCTGTACCATCTGACTGGGATTGCTTCTTTGCACTTGTGTTTAGATCACGGAAGAAAGCAAAAAAATGGATCATTTTTTGTGAGGCAATTATAGTGCTTTGCTGGAGATACTTTTCATTTAACGATCAAAAGACTTTTCTATTGGATTTTGGCCGCCAATGAATAACACAACCATCCCTAATTCCATGTCACTCTCCTTGTATCTCAGTGGATTTGCGCACACAATTTCAGGTTTTTTAATGGACTGCCAATGGGCGCTGAAAAAAAAGCATCTCACCCTAGCCCTCATTTGCTGTCTATAATTTGAGTAAATACCATCTGTTGACTGAGAAACATTGGCTTTTTTCTAAAAAGGGGGGGAAAAGCTCATCTAATGTGAGCCTCTCTGCATTCTTAAGCATTTTCTATTTGTATAATGCACGCCAAACCTTAATTAAAGTGCAGTAAGGGTCCACGCCGAGAAGCACTCAAATATGAAAAAGCTGCCTTGAATGGAATGGAGTGGACGACTCAATCTTCTGACAAGCTACTCGGGATAAAGGAAGAATTGCTTTCTGTGTTGGCATCACCGTACTCTGCATATTGTTTGAATGTGTGACCGCTCGAGAACAGAGCTGGAAATATAATGGTTCAATATGCTTTGCATAATTTCTCCAGGGCGTTCATTTTGTTGATGGAATGACATTTACTTCCAATGTTTTTTTGTGAAGTTTTCCGTGGGATGTTTGGTCAAATGATTTGCTCTCTGCGTGTTAATGTGTGTGGTTAAGTGACCCCGTGAAAGTGTGCTTGTGTGGCTTTTTCTTGCATTCATGTTCGTCCTCAATCGCAGGTCAATCCACTATCAGTGTGTCAGGAACAGGCTGTGAAGCCAAACAGCCCTCTTTTTCAGCAGACGGCATGGTTAACAGTCATCAAAGTGCAGTGCTGCAGTAGTTTTTTCTCTAATGGCTTTGCAGCTTTATGGCTGATGTGCTTCAGCAAATTGGTAATGGTCAAATGAATGATAACGCGAGGATCGCAAATATGACTGTGTGCCTATTTGTGTAGGTGTTACTAAAATACGGCTATTTTTGTCTGTTGTTTTGCTGCTGTTAATTATGCCCTGCTCTCTGTCCATTCATAGTCCATTGTTGTTATTATCATGAATAAAAGTCAGTCATTTTCCAAAGCTATTAGATACAATACCCAGACCTGTCACTTAAACATCTGGGACAGTGTCAGCAAAAACATTTGACAAACAAGCTGTTTCTCTTCAAAGAACCTGCATGTTCAGAATGTGATTACATGTCGACCCACTACTGCATTATACTGTCTGATAATACGAGATAATGAAGAATAATATGTCGTTAGGTAAAGATGCAGGAGGAGAGGGGGTCCAATAAAACACAACGTAATGATGATTTCTGCTCCCTTGGGGGGGCGGTGCTGGAAAAAAATGTTGCTGCATTTATTGTTTGACAAGCTATTATAGGCAGCGCAGGCCTCTGAATACCAATGATCAACGGGATGCCTGATAAAAAAAAAATGCAAGTGGATAAAGATTCTTCCTCATACAATCCCAATCTTTATGTCTTCATTTCCAGCAACCACCCCCTCAGCACCCCTCCCCACTCCTGCAGCCCATCATGCAAATGCCTTATATAAAGAATATCCCTGCTTTAAATATTAACTGATTAAATTGCGGAAGGAGCTTCAAAGGTTCCGTCCTGCATATTTAAACAGTATTTTTTTTATCCTTGCTCCTGTAATGTGAGATTCAGTGGTTGGATCATTTTTCTGGAAGTTTGCTTGGAGCAGTTTTTTTTTAAGGAGGACTTAGTTCTATCTTTGGCATCGCACCTGATGCACTGGAAGGTATCTCTGGGCTGTAATAACATTCACTTACATGTTTTGTGCATAAATGTTGCAGCTGATGATGCTATCTTAGATGAAGTGGTAGATTTATGGTACTCGATGATGTTTTTCTCATGGTAATCAATGCTGTATGGAATTTGTCAGACATTATTTTGTATTTGTGTTGCTGAAAAATGAACTGTCTTCTCATAAATATGCTTTTATGTTACCAAGAATTTGACAAGAGGACTGACACCATTTTCATGTCTACGCTGAATATGAAGGTGCAGCTAACTTAGCTTAGCACAAAAACTGAAAATATCACAGGGGGAGAGGGCTAGCCTGGTGCTGACCAAAATCAGAGCTTGAAATTTAAACCTGAACCTTTGTAGTTTGGTTTTGTGTTCACATTTTCTGAAACTAGAAGACTTTACCTTTCAAACAAAGCTTTATATATACACTTTTGCCTAAAAAAATTCTGCTAACACTTTTTTTTCTAACCTTTATCCGATCCCTACTCCTTAACCCTGCGTGGTCAAGCCTACAAATTAACACTTTATACATAGTTTGGCTATTTCTTAGCTGTTAGCGCTAACTTCCTTAAGCTTTCACTGATTGGCTAGAAAAAAGCTCCAGCCAGAAATAATTGTTAATTATTGACATGTGGAGGTGTTGGAAGTAGAGTATTTTTTACCTTTGGGCAGATGTAGGCTAGCTGTTTCCCCCTGTTCTCAGCCATTACGCTAAGCTAACTGGTGCTAGCTCTAGCTACATGTTTAGCATACAGACATTAGCGTGGTACCAATGGTAAAATCTCAATCTTAGCACAAAAGAAAATTAAGAGTGTTCCTTAATGCTCAAACAACTACACAAAAAAAGCTTCCTGTATGACTGCTACACTGTTTTTGCTGTGTTTTGTTGTGATTATACAAGACATATGCAGGATTACCAGCGGTTTACATGTTTGTGGCTATACCTGCAAGTGTGGTTATCAGGGCTGCAGAGAGATAGGAAAAAAAAAAGTCAACAATGTTCTGATATGTGTTGGTACATTGTGTACATTATGTAAAGCAAACGGCGCAGGACTGAGCTGGAATGTAAATGTTGCAGCATAACGTCATGAGGCTTTGAACGGATGGTTTGAGCAGCAGAAACTGGAGCCGCAGTGTGTCTGGAAGCACAGGTCAGGATTTAAGCTCACATAGGTTCTGTTTCTTTACTGTTAAATCCTCTTGGTTTCGGCGAGAGTCAAGAGTAAACACGTCCCCTTCGCTGCTAAGACTTAGGCTGAGTGATGGAGCCTCGGGTAGATCACGATTGGTGGGTTAGTACTTAAGCACATGTACACCAAAGTTGGAATATGTGAAGAGCGAGTACTGGTCGGGAGTAATCCTCCAACAAGGATTACCCGTGTCTTTCATGCTAGATTAAAGGGTCCCATGATACCCAGCCGGGCCGTCCGAGTTCTGATGGGGAATCAATGCGCTGGATGACAAATTATCAGCATCATCATCTTTGTCATCTTTTTCTTATCGTTGTCGGCATGATAATGAGTGTGAATTTTGGTGGCTTTTGTGCCGGTGTTCAACACTCCAGATTTGGGGGGGGAAGGCTGACCAAGTGGTCCCTCGCTGTTTGTGTCTCTCTGCGAGTTGAGATAATCATCTTATCCAGCAGGCACACACACACATACACACACATGCACCCAGAGTCTGCAAACTGGATGACGTACCTACAGTAGTCAGCAGAAAGGAAAAGAAATATTTGGGTCACATGAAAATTGAATAGAGTGTTGATTTCGATTGCTGTTGGTGGCAGCATCTGCCTGAAAAACGCCTCTCAACCAATGAGCGCGCTTGTCCTTTTATTCCACTTTTTTTTCTGTCCTCAAATTAGACCAAGCTTGTAGGGATAAAAACTGACAAAACTAGCAGGCACTGCAAACATTTTCCTAACAGACTAAAATATTCAGAAGCTGCTATCTGGCTTATAGGGGCTTTCAGAGTATTATGATTCGCAGCAAGGAGGCTGAGACGACCATATTCTCGTAGCACTGTATTTGCGGAGGGCAATCTGTCGTGATGAAAAGCCAAACATGTACGTTATGGAGCCTATTTACAACATGCAGCCAGCTGCTTACATCTGTTCACAGTGGGGCACGGCTGCCCCCGCGCAGAAAATAAATATTAATAAGATAGACGCTGGATTTGATGTGCAATTTAAACATGCAGCCGGAGATCTTTATTTTAGCTTTAATAATGTTGTTTCTGAGGATGGCACATTTATTTATTAAATTTTTTGTGTCATGGCAATTGGGGAAAGTGTTTAGGGGTGTTTATACAGGCGATTTGTTCTCACTAATTCGGCATGTTTTGTGATGAATCCAAGGGCTTTTGGAAAAAGGAGGAGGGGTTGTGGGTGGGGAGGGAGTTAATCCACTCATTTTCTTGTGTTCCAGCCTGTTCAGCACTCTCTCTCTCTCTCCCTCTCTCTCTCTCTCCCCCTCTCTATCTCCCTCCCTCCTTTATTTTTGGAAACATCTCATTCTCGTGAGTCAGGCCCGTCATGCTCACAAAGGCTCGGTCTAGCGAGCTCTCGCCTCCTCCTCCTCTCTGCCCGTGTCTCTGCCGTTTATGATATTAGAACAAGAAGAGAGCCGAGCAGGAGGAAGCAGGACTCTTCATCTCTCTTCTTCAGACAGAGAGGGGTGGTGGTGGTGGTGGTGGTGGGGGATTAATGCTTTGTGAATTCTTAATTCACAGTATTTACATAGGTGACAGGTAATGGATGGATGCGCGTGCCATCGCTGGCGTAATAACGGGGCTGAAAACGGGGCCTTGAGAAGGTGACAGGCGGCAATTTCTAACCTGAGACTGCGAATTTAAGACTCACTGCATTTATGCTCCATTTGTTTGTGGAGCAAAATCAATGTGATGATGTAACCACATTTTTGGCATCCATCTTCATTTGTCGAGCGGCGTTGACGGCGGTGTTGATTGATGATGCCTCCCCTGACTGATGGTTGTGTCACCTGCACTTTGTCCATTGTGTGTTATCCATGTATATGTGGGCAGACTGTGACTCAGTGGGCCCCGGGGTGCAGACAGTCAAAGGGCCCCACCAGCCCACTGACACTGGAGCCACAGAGACTCACAGACTTTGTTCTGGTTTTCGCCTTTTTGTTCATGGTTGCACTTCTTTGTAGTTGTTATGCACCCTTGTTTTTATGCCTCTTTGTATGTCTTTTTTAGTTATCTTTGCTGTCTTTTTGTGTATTTTTGTAGTCAATAATTGCCTTTTTTGGTTGCTTTGTGCCATTTTGTGTCTTGGTTGGTCATATTGTGTCTCTTTATCTTTTATTTCTCATTTCAGTTCTTCTTGTAGTCACTTGTATCTTTTTATTGGTCATTTTTTCTCTATTTAAAGTCATTTAGGATCTTTTTTTTGTCACTTTCTGTCTCTTTTGGTCACTTTGTAGTCATTCTGTTTGTTTTGTTTCCTTATTGTCTCTCAGAAGTCATTTTGTGTTTTTATGGTTTCTTAATGTCTCTTTGTGGTCATTTCTGTTGCGATTTTATGGCTAATTTGGTTTACTTTGTGTCTCTTTGTAGTCTCTCTCAAACTCATTTTGTTTCTTAATGATTATATTTAGTCATGTGCCTTTTGGATTGCTAAGAATATTTTGTTAATATGTTTTTGTTTTTTGTACTCATTTTGTGTTGTTGTTTTTTTTTGGTCATTGTGTTCGACTTTTTGTGTCATTTGTGTCTGTTTGTAGTTGTTTTGTGAGTTTTTGTGGTCATTTTGCATCATTTCATCACTGGCATGTGTCTTTTTATAAGTGAATATCTTATCGGTGAAATCCAGGGCCCCCCCTGACACTTTGGGCCCCTGGGCCTGTGCCAACATGCCATGCTCAGTAATCCATCCATGCATGTGTGTATTTGTGCCTTTCTAACAGCAGTGGCCCCAAAGGGACCAGCTAATTACCATGTTTGCAATGCAGTGTCATTTTTTCAAAGAGTTTTTCGTGCTAAAAAGGCAGATCACTTCCAACAAAATCTGCTGAATTAAGTTGCCTTGGAAACACCGAATTATACAACAAACACTTACATCATCCCACTGGCTGAGTTTGGGCTCTGAATGCAGGATTAAATGGCTTGTTGAGATGGACATTTCTGCTTGTTTTGTGTGTCGTATAATTTGCAGGAGAGTATTTGACTCAGAGAATGTTTCTGTTATCTCTTTGTGCGTGTGGGTACGCGATGATTCATCTTTCATTGTGCTAATTATAGAGATAACCTGCTGTAACAAATCAAACATTCTCTGCACTGCACAAAAAATAATAATAAGGACTTTTGTCGTGCTGGATAAGGATTTAATTTGGCTATAGGCGAGAGCTGAATGTTAAACCGTAATTTGAATGTGTTCATTATTCGCTGTTGCTGTGCTGTTGTATTTTTGTTTGCCTGTGTGAGTTTTTGATCAGGAGAATGAGCTTTAGGTGAGCAGCCGTTCCCCCCTGGGACTCTTTTTGAACTTTCTATGGATGCATATCTGCAGGCGTCATCTCTAAAATTATCAGCTGTCTCCGAATCTGTGCTGCATCCTCTAGGCTAGGAAAAGTTCAACTTGTTTTTTATTATTATTATTTTAATCACAAACCTCTTGTGTGATGTTTTGGAACAAAGTGGCCCGGCAGCTTGCCTAAAAAAATGTTTCTTTCTTACTGTAAACACGGTCACAGTGGAAAAAGTAATTTTCTACTTCCTGTGTCCAAGGGATTCAATTTTCCTCTTGACGAATTATATTTGCTGCAAAGATATAATAGCTTTCTTTTCAGAGACTGATTACACTGTTGGTGTTTGCAAAATTTATAGGCTTAGCATACTCCAGTTCACATGCAGTACAAGCTGTATAAGTCAGTGCTTGGTTGCATGGTTTATTGTGTATTTACCTTTTATATCGCATGCCCTGCTGCATGTCAGATGGCAGGGCTCATTGTAAACAAGCGCATCATGCTAATAGAGATGAGGTGCACCTGCTCGCTGCGTTCAAAGTCCCTGATGCATTTTACATGTTTGTATGGTGTGAGGGAGAGCAGTGAAATAGTCTTGAAACAGAAGAAATGCCCCGAGCAAAGCAGCGCAGAGCCATCATCATTAGTCACCAACAGCAGCACACGGCCCCTCAAAGCGCAGTGCTGTGAAAGTTTCCCTCTGAATCACTGCAGCCATTCCTCCAGCCGCTCGGCTCCGGGTCCCTGCAGGCGAGATGCTTTCAGACACTTCACATAATGCAGCGGAAAAAAACAAACCTGCAACCTGAGTAAATCACAGCACTGTTGGATCTGCTTTGGTTGTTTACATGATGTGTGTGTGTGTGTGTGTGTGAAGAGGAATTCAGCGGTGTAATGATATTCAGCAGGTATCGATTGAAATGCACTCTGCATGTATTAGCTACTTGCTGTACCTGAAATAGAACGACAATTAATAGTTCTGTGCTTTTAGATTATGCTATTTATTATCCTACTTGTTGTTGTTTTTTCTTCTGTTGGCTTTAATTGAAATTGTGGCCTCATCAACATTTTAAAGGGGCGCATTGTGTTTGTTTTATACTTTATATATGTAATTTTGGCTTCTAATTTAACATGTTTACATTCTTTAATGTTCAGGAAACTCATTATTTTCTCACACTGTTTATCTTCTGTAAAAGCCCAGTTAGCTTGATCTGTCAGTGTTTCCACGTGTGCTTCTGCACTGTCATTGCAGCTGGGGAATGATTGTAACAGCAATCTAGTCCTGACAGGTGGTTTAAATTAATCTTACTGACTGTGGGTTGTGTGAATTTCTCTGTGTATTGAGTATTTTGAGTGACAACAGGTTTGATTTCCCAGTAGCCATTTTTAAAACTGTTTTTAAAATGAGTTGATAATTCCTGTATTGCATTTGGTATTAATTTACCATAATATAATTTGCATTATGGTAGCTTTATTTATTTTTCACTTGATTTCAAAGTAAATTACCACTACTTCTTTCTTTTTCTTTTTTAAGGTTTTTTTTTTTTTTTAAAAAAAAGTCCTGCATTTAAACTTACTGCAGAAAAAATACAAAACTACTGACATCAAAATGTACTTAAAGTATCCAAAGTAAAAGTGCCTGTTATGTAGAATGGACTCAAATAGATTGTTGTATATATTCCAGATACATTAGTGGATTATTATTGTTATTGATGAATTTATGTAAGCAGTGTTTACATTTTTGTGAAAGGAGGGCTCATTTAACTAGTATTATCATGTTTTCATGTTAAATCTAAAAGTTCTTAAACCTAAATGTAGATGAGTAAAAAGTTCAATATTTGCCTCAAAATGTAGTGGAATAGAAAGTTACATTAAGTTTAAATACTCAAGTACAAGTTGCTCAATTTGTACCTGAACATTTTGGAGATTTTACATTTTCACAGTGTCCCGTATATCTGCTTTATAATCCAAAATGACATGGAAATATTTTTTTACAGTCCCTACAGTCTAATGCTTTAGTTTTAAAAGTGGCGGTCTGAGGGCATTGAGCTGTCATCTGTTCCGACCCGCTCTGCCCCAGCGTGAACGTCCATTTATCAACATGATTGTTCAGGTTTAAGCACTGTGAACTGTGAGCCACCTCCCTTGTGATTTGTTTTCATACTAAATCTATCATCCACTTGAGTTTAAATTGCATTCTGCTTCCCTGCTGAGCCTTCCCCCGGTCCCTCCTAGAAACACAGGAGAGAGGTGGTGCTTTTTATCTCTTGATGTAAGGAGATAAACCTTAAAATCTATTTTTTCATGAATGAACACACGGAGCTGTGAACATTGTGGGAGACCAGCGTACAAAAGAGCCTCCTCACCATCTCTTCCTCATTGCTTCTTTAGTCTAAGATTAGTTCTTAGAAGATGTTACTTTACAGTTTTCGCCCCAAGCTCCCCAAGCGGAGAGAAGCCGCTGAAAACAGCAAATGTTCAAATCCTCTCCAGCCAGGCAGCCTCTCTCTTCTCTCCACAGTCTTGTGGGTGACATTTATGAACTTCCTGTGATGTTTTAGAAATAACTTCTAAAAGGGTTTTCTTGCCAGGATTTTCTTCCCTGCTTACCGCACAAACAAGCTCCCGCTCACAGCCCTCTGGTTACCACATGAGTTAGCATGAACATAGTGGGAATGCATCTTTAAACAATCAGATTGCTGCTCTGTAATTATGCATTATATAACCTGTGTTACAGAGCCGTGCATGCATGGTCGGGTTTGGCATAAACAGAGGCACATTATTTGTACAGTACTTAAAACAGTGTTGAGATAGACTGCAGCCTCCTGACCTCAAATAATCAACTTCTATGTAAAATAGATGGGTGAATGTGCATATGTCTATTATCTTTGAATACCATGCAGTAAAAGGTCAGGTCAGGTTCATGCTTCTAACAGGCCTGTTGTTGCTCAGCGCTTCTAGTGTCTGTTTTCCATTCAGTAATCACTTACATTAGATTTTGAATATTAATATTTAATGATCCACTCTGCTCACGGGGGATGCAATTATGGATGTTATCACAGAACATTGTCAATGTTATTTAATGAAAATAAATCACCAGTCGGTATTCTTAGAAGATTTTATTACAGGCTGTGGAGACACAATCATTTTGTCAGCAAGGACTTTAATCTGTGGATCGCAGCCAGTTTCAACTTGTTGCCTTTATTAATCACAGGGAGAAAATGAAATCAAATTTGAGCAAAGTTTTTCAAAATTACACATAAGTGACAGTAGAAATCAAGGCAAGTGAACTCATCATATGATGTCAAGTGTAACTGCCAGTCTCATGGCGCCACATGTCAGAGAGTTGTCAGTGTGTGGTGAAATTGTTCAAGCCAGCACTAATGCAACTCTGCACAGCCTGTTTTTTTTTTGTGTTTTTTTTTTTTATCTGTGCTTCTACCGTAGTTAAAACTTGGTACAAATGACCAGTTTCTTCTTCCTGTCTCCATATTTAAAACCACATGAACTGAAATGGCTCTTTTTGAGTTCAAAGTACTGTGTAAAATCATTACAATGCTCAGAACTGCCGGACTATTTCAAACCAAGTGTAGTTATGTTTCTTCCAAAAGGCATTTTTATCGGCTCTTCCCTTGCCAGTTAACTGAGCCATCTCCATGGGTGCAGAGCAGAGCTGCAGCCTCGCTGCATCTCCAGGGCCGAGAGCTCTCTCTGGCTAAATTAGATCCGAAATTTCATCACTCACTCCAATTATTTCAATGAACACTGGGTCACATTAGTGCTAGCAGCAAGCAGAAAGCCAACGTGCCAGAATGGACAGCTGAAGATTGATCTTTGTGTGGCGGGATGAAAGAACATAGTGATGCTTTCTTGTTTCCATCCTTTTTACATCACACTTCACATACATCTGAGACTTAGTCTTTTGTAACATGTTGTGTAGTGTGTTGCTATGTGGCAGAGCCGAATGATGGAAATGACTGCCAGTTGGTTCATGTGTGATCCAACACTTTGTTCTCGAACTAAATGTTTAATTTAGTGGCGAGGCGGGACTGATATCTGCTTGGCTTTTGTTTGCTATAGCTATAGTCCACATGTTGCTGCATTTATGTGTTTGTGCATAAGGTTACAGCAATATTTGAAGATGAGTACAAATTTGAAAGCGAAAACAGCAGAAAATGAAACTGGTATGTATGAGATTAGTTTGGAAACATTACACAAAATACTGTAGGGGGGTTGGATAGTAGTGTTAATATAATCAGTTGCATCGGCAGCTTGCTGGGCAGCTGAGGGCTATGGTGTGTCACTGATATGATTACCTACTCGTCCAGAGCTCTGATCTCATTGTGGAGGTGACTGGATAATGCACGCATAATAACGTAGGAGTGTCCTGCAGATGAAGCTTCAGCGGTTGCAGTGAAAACATGGTGCATCTGAGATCAATTATAAATAAGTGGTTAACAACCGATCACATGAGCAACACAATAATACGTCTTTGTAATCAAGGGACCTGTTTTCGAGCTAACAGCGGCAGACAGGGATAGTTCTTGGTTAGCTCTTGTTGTTGCTTAGCAACAATTGAAAACCAGTGTGAAGCGTGCAATCTTGTGGCTAAAATTTGAAATGTTGTTACCCTCAGAACTCCGCTCACTATTGGATATGCACAAGAGC
>JAOWBC010000904.1:13253038-13265546 GCA_028566105.1 Hypoplectrus providencianus | reverse complement strand
TCATGCCAACCTTCAAAAAGTAAATACAAATTTGTTGATGGAAACACAGCTATTAGTGCAAAATATGTTGGAACCTGACTCTCATTGCTTAAACCAGACCACCCCATCGTTCAGTGGTTGGGATTCAACATCTACCTCAAATCTGTCACTACAATTTTTGGTCCCACTGAAGTGTGTTGTCATCGGAACACCCAAAGTCCTTTCTAATTTATTCTATTTCTATGCTCCATGTCTTTCCTCTCTTCCTATTTTCCTGTTTAGCGCAGCACAGTGCAGAGCATAAACAAGTCCAGTGCCACAGCGAGTACAGCCAGCAAAACAGCCTCGTCCTGCAGGAGGGAGGGGGTGGTAGTGGGGTGTTATTGTGACATTGTTTGGAGACAAAAAAAAAAAAAAAAATGAAGGATTGTCTATTCTCCTTTCCAGAAACACTCAGAGGCGGGGAAGTGGGGGAAGTCAGGGTTTGTTGTTGTTCTGGTTCTATAATCAATGCATGATGTGTCTTCTTCTCTATCTTGAAAACCTAAATATGAAAAGCAATCAAAACTCTTTTACTCTGCTGAGCTGAAAATGTTTTTTTTTGCTGAACTCGTTTCCCCCCATTTTTTAAATGTTTTTCAGATTCATCACCTTGGTAACAAAGTGATCGTGATGGGAGAGTGGGAGTTGTAATTTGGAGCGCTCGGTGTAAAAGCTCAATATTATAAAAGAGTGTAAATGTGTTACTGACCTATATTCTCAGCCCGCATATAGAAACCCATCCTATGAACCAGATCCCTTCTGTATCAGCCCATCCATCTGCTGTAAGTCCTTCTCCCCAGAGCCCAGTCGGAGGTAACGCCGTGCTGTTTCTGTGCTGTGACAGGTGGAGCCCAACTGTAAATTGATTCATGGATAACTTGTCACAAAGTGATTCCTTGTGCCTACCCACACCTCCCTCAGGTACTGTATCATGAGGAAGTATCGTTGTTTGTATGCGTGTGGGTCCGTGTGAGCGTTCATATGTGTGTGGGGCTTGTCTGACACATAAATCATCAGCATAATTATAGTCAGAACAATGGTTTTGAACAATGTCAGTCTAGATTACTGTAATGGCTATGATTCACAGAGATCTAGGTAAAAGCAGTCACACTAACAGCCACATAAAGAAACTGAAAGTAGGACAGAAGTAACTTCAAGTGTTAAACTTGGTAACGTCAAAGATTCTTCGTAAAACCTCAAGGCAATGGTTGTTTGTTAAAAACCATATTGCCCTTTTCCTCTCGCAGAATTCCCCAAACCATGAGGGGTAAATTTGAACAATGAATGCATGAAATGATACACTATGGGATTTATTTGACCGTTACAATTCATATTTCTTTTTATAACTTAGAGATGTAGCCTACTGAGGCTTTTTGGAAAGGTTACCTTCACATGACTCATCAAAACAAATAAAAGAAATGTCATTGTTTCAGTTTAAAACACACATTTCTGATGTAATCGTTATTTGCAAGCAGTGAGAAAACGATATCCTAACTGTAGTCATTGTAAAATGCTGTCAAACCAGGAAATTAGTCACATAATCAGACTCCATTTGAATGACATTGTCTTCATAATAGCCCTAACAGATGAGTAGCAATCATCCTTCCTGTGGACATTATTTCCTGTTGCTTGGACTATTGTGAAATAAAAATAATAATAACCCCAGTCAAGGTGATATGGGGGCAAGGCTGTAGCTGCCACCGAAGGCTCCTGTTCTCAGCATATACTCAATAGACTGGCAGTGAATTATTTTAAAGGCTTTGTAACAAAATGTGGACCTCCTTCTTGGGAATGAAGTAAAAACATGCATCAAGATGCTACCAGTGTGTAGGACTTTCCACAGAAAACAACAAGTGTAGGTGTTATGACTCGCATCACATGCTGTTGGCTACATTAGCCAGGTTTTTATTCATTTGTCAAGAAGAACTTGTGAAGTTTTGAAATGTTGCAAATCAAAAATGGGACTAAAAGAGAGTTTCCATCAACTGTATTGAGGCAAACAGACTAACGTGCAGAGGGTATTCTGTTTCTGTTGTACGTTTCCTCAGACGTTGTTGCTATAGGTTACACATAACTGGAAGAGTAAAATTGAGAAAGTAGAGAACTGTGAGAACAAAACAATTTCGCCTTAGCCATCAAACCATTTAACCCATGTTTGAAAGAAAAATGAAGAGGTCTTTGGGGGTTTGTTTCAACCGGGCAAATTTCATTATGTCAGCTTGTATAGGCCATGTGTCATGCTATCTGGAGACAAATTAATATTTTATCCAGGAGGAAGCAGACAGCAGAAACAGCTGGTTTTACTGTTCAGAACTAGTTTGGATGATCCACTTTCAATGTGTAATTTGGTTCTCTTGGTACTCTTTTGTTCACTGCTGTTGCTGAGGTAAACGAAGCAAAACTCGAAGAAAAAGATAAACAGCGACATTTGAGCAACAGCAATCGATAAAAGTTTGCATCTCAAGAGAAAAACTTGATGCTTTTTCTCCTTTGTTTGCTCATACTCAATCAATCACGCAGGAGCCATAACTTTAAATCACTGAAAGCCAAAAAGTTGCACCCTATGATTTATGTCTCAAGGAAATAGCAATTTAGTCTCATATATGCTGTTTATATACCACTTTACAGCAGCTCAATACTTTACTTGAAAATGTCAACGAATATAATTCCAGTTTGTATGAAAATTTCCATTTCCATTTGTGCGGAAATGGATATATATATAGACTGCAAAGATTTGTCACATTCCTAGCACCAGACATGTACTTGACAGCTTAATGTACTTTGAGTGTGATAGCCACTGTGACACAAGGTCATATACTTTGCTTCCATTATGGCTGTAATCATATTTATCATGAACCCACAATGTTAAAGCCCTGTCAAGCAGGATCACAAATGTCAAACTTTCATAAATAAATTCCCAAAATGGACGTACAGCCACTTGGATCGGCACCTCGTTTGCATTCAGTGCTGCACTCCGTCAGACAACACCGTATCCTCGGGCTCATCAGAACAATCTGCCACCGCTGCTCCCTAATGACATCCAAGCACAATGGGGAATAAATGTTTGCAACAGCGAGACACACTGTTTGAACACACAAGGTTCAAATACACAAATGATATGGACATAATGGCGCCCGCACACGCACAGACGTACATCACACACATCAGCACAACGACAATCGGCCTGGAATCAGTAGAAATCACAACAGATGCGTTCGCCACAGTGGAAGAGTTAGTTGTAGAGTCACTGATGCTTCGGCTTGGAGAACAAATCAAACAGCTGTCAGGAGAAAAGCAATGTAGAAGAAAAGAACATATTTTCTCTGTGAGTGGCTTGTTTTTTACATTCAAATTGGAAATTCCTTTTGTTAAAATAAGTGATAAGAATTAGATTTCACTTCCAAGCTCTGGTAGGATCTTGTGTGTTTTTTAACAGCACACGTAACACAGTGTCAATCCCACGTTACTCATACAGAATTGTTGGAAAGGAGGCCGGCAAAAAAGATTTGTCACCATTTCCATCCTGTTCCCTACTATCACTATTACTGATACAGAACATTTTCTGAACAGTTGGTAATTGAGTTTGGTGGACTCATGGCCTCCAGTGCGCTCTCAATAGATGCTGTCCAAAACCATTATTCAGATTTTCTGGAAATGAACCATCTATGAACTACACTGCCGAGGGATAAAAAAAAAAAAATGGATTCAAAGCTTTTAAGGAAATTCCTCCCTCCCTCTCCTTCCCTTTCTCTTCCTCTTTTGGTTTCTTTTCAGAGAAAAGAGGGCCGGCCTCGATCTGGCAAGCTTTGTCGTTTGGTGGTGGTATAATGCTGCAGAGCCAACAGAATTTCACAGTGTCACTATAACCCAAATGTTTTTTGTTCTGCTGAACTCTGCCTCAGCCTGCTGAGTTATTTCTTCTGCCTCAACCCCGGGGCACGGGCCAGCACTAAAGCAAATAGAAAGTCGAAAACTAGATGTGAGTGAGATGGCATAGCACTGCAGGCATGGAAGAAGATGAATACACATGCAGGTTTCAGGGACATTTTTCTAACCTTGGGACCAGTTTGGAAGCAAAGAATGCCCCAAGTTCTTTTGAAGTATGAGGCAAATCTCCTTTTTTTTTTATAAATTGACAGCTGAAGCAGAAATGCTTCACTGATCCTCTTCATTTAAGAAAGATTTTAACATTTTAAGGAAAACTGTTTTTACAGCACTGGTTCCATTTGTTTCAAGATCTTGGCTGGAAATGACAAGTGTGGTAGCAGTGGCTGTAAATATTTTCCTTCATTGACAGATTTAGAGAACCGGGGTGATCTAATTAATAACCACAAAGTAATAATTCACACTCCTGGCCATCAGGTGGCGTGTGCATATTAATTTGCTTTTGTATAGTCTTAGCTTAATCTCATGAGCAAAAACTTGCTGTACGGTTGGAGCCAACCATCTCACACGCAGCTCAAAAAAATATTAAGTCTGTACAAAAAAACCTGAGTTATGTAACAATGGAATTCATGTCACATAAAAAACCTGAGTTAGGTTAAGACTGTTGTTTTCACACAGGACATGAACGCCATCCTCCTGCATGAGGCACCACCCCGCCTCACTTCTTTATAAAGCATTGTGGTGTTGATGTAAAAAAAAAATTCATCTTTTAAATTTTAAATTAAGATAAAATGTAGGCTAATAATACATGATGGACGATGAAAAGTAACGCAATCTCTGGTCGTGGTCGTCCACAGTGTGAAAACATTTTCATCAAGGATACACACAGAGGATTGCATTTCACATGATTTCTTTTTTTTTTTTTTTATAGTTATGATAAACAAGACTTGACATAACCTCGTGATGGTGGAGAAGAAACCACACAGAGAGCAGAACTGCTGCATCCTTTAAGTCCAGGCTCTTTATAGCCTGCTCCGAGGTCTTCGACCTAAACATGCTTATCGCAGTCAACAGACAGAAAAGACTGTGACACATGCTTTTGTCTCAACCCACGTCCACCACTCCTACCGCTCTCTCCCTCTCCTACCAGCCCCCCCTCCTTCTGAATTCACTTCTATTATCACGGATGCTTCAAGAACAAACAAATGCTTATCCACCAATTAGTGCTGTCAGCCCGTGCCCTCTGTGAACCCTTCTGTTTGCTAGAAAATATATCAGCCTTAACGACGTGACAAGAAAGGGCTACCACGCTGGAGCCGCCTTCACTGCGAATGCCCCAGTTCAGAACATCAGTGTGATGGCTTCCAGTGATACGGCCCACATCGTTCCTAAAGCTAAACGGGAAAGCTTCGCGGCCACGATGGGAGGATTTCAGGCTGTCAGAGCTAAGCGGTCTGGCTCGCGCATTCGGGGAGTCGTTTGTTAGTTTGCCTGCTACAGTCTGGTCCAGCTACATCACTGCAGAGTGCTTGCCCCGAGACCAACTTAATGCAGCCTTCTGCAGTCTGAAGCATGCAGTAGATCCTCTCTGGCATTATCCTTTCCTCCCTTCTGCATCTTTCAGTCGGCTGCACACACAAACACATACACACTGCTTTTAGAGTAATAAAGATTTAATGTAAATCATCCACAAATTGAGCTGTGTAGGAAGCTGGTATGCACAAGAGAGATGTAGTCAACTTTCCCTCCATGTGCAGTGGGAAACAGTAATGCTGTGTCAAGTGAGGCCTGCATCTTTTTTCTTTTCAACTTTGATTAATGAGCTTATGTGGATTTCCACGTGTTAAATGTATGGCTCACTGTGCACCGTCATCATTAAGTCTTGGCATGTCACCTAATGAACAAGTCAAGACTTCCTGTCCTCCCCCTATATGAAGATGTATCATCCGTATGGAAATGAAACAAAGGTGGAGACAGTGGTGGCTGCTTCACTGTAACACACTTATCAGGCATGGCCCAGTGCTGTCTGCCACAATCTGTTGGGAAAAGCAATGGGATCTTATGAAGTATTTTGGATAATAACAACGAAGAAACAGCAGTTCCTTTCCTATAACCTAAAAAAGTCAAATTATTTGGATTAATTTGGTTTCTGAACCACTGTGATCTATTCTCATTGCCAATATGGGGGTTATAATAATAACTTTAAAAAATAGAATTAAAAACATAGTGTAACAGTGAATTGAGTTTGGAAAGTGGTTTATGTTGTGAATTCAAACTTAAAGCTACTGTACTACTGTATACGAGAAAGAAAAACTACTGGACATGACTATAGACTGTGCCCTATATACTTATGAAAGTAACTGTAATTTAGAGGCAAACCCTAGGGTTAGGGTCAGGGTCAGGGTCAGGGTTAGGGTTAGGGTTAGAAACCCTAACCCTAACCCAAACAACTTAAAATTGTCTTTCAGCTTCGCGGGGGACACAAACACTGGGCCCCTGGGTGAAAATTCGCTGTCTAATTGACCCATCCAACCACCTGAACTTCTACCTTTGCAGAGCAGGAAGCTCATTATACTGAGTCACCACTGGAGCTGAAGCTAAGCAATGCTGAGAACCTCGTTTTGATTTTTTTCGTTCTTTCTTTTTAAAGAAGCCAAAATCACATTTCAGAATAATCACATTTTTTTCCCCCAACAACCGAACACACATGTCTTCGCATGCCATATAGGGTTTTTATGATGGAGTCAACTCTCCAAGCAACAACTCCACCCTGCTGATTGATGACTCCTGAGCCTATGCCTCCACTGCTGCTGACTTGCAGCACTGCCTTCCATACAGTCGTAGTTTGAGTTGTTTATGACCACCAGCTGGTATAGCTACATTGGGACAGTTGGTCTATTTATCACAATTTGAATCCAAACAACAGTAAGGAAGTGGTTAATCATAATAAACGTGTGGACAGAAAGTAGTAGACTGCAAATTTATTGTAGAAAAATATCCAAGAACCATATAAAAATGTTAAAGGTGGCAGCAGCAGCAGCAGCAGTGTGGTGGTGATAGTCAGGTGGCTTGGGGGGTTTCCAAGGGATGGCATACATTTTTCGCTGTATTCGTTAAACTCCCACAGTGTCAGTGCACCCACAGGCGAGTAAACAATCTTCAGGAATTTTGAGGCAATTATAATACTATTAGTACCATACAATTTGGTGTGAATCTGTGCAGCAGCTACATCAGAAGTGACAGAGAGCAGATGACCATTAGCAGTTGTCAGTTCTAATGCATGGGACATCACAACAATGTCTCAACAGTGCCATTAGGCATCCTGTCCTTGTCTTCTTCCTGCTCTCTAGCACCTTTTAAAAATGTGAAATGGTCCACTGCTGAGGTATTAACCGAAGAAAAATGACTTTTTTCCTAAATAAAATAGCCATACCAGTGCTATACTGGTGATGGTCCATGTCGTTTCCTCCCAGCCTCCTCTTTGTCTTAGTTTCATTTTTATTGCCTTCAGAGCCTGGCTTTACTGCTTCCTGCTTCCCTGCCATCACTATATCTTCTCTTCAGCCCTTCGTTGTCTGCCATCATGCTTCATTTCCCTCTTGATAGCCCCTACACACACTCCTCTGCATCACAGTCATCCACTTCTGAAGTCATTGTCTCCGCCGATGTTGAGGTTATTTCCTGTTCAACCAAAGAGCCTCTCGGTTTCTTGCATAAAAGGCTGAGCTTTTTTATTCTCCTACATATTCCAAAGAATACCTGTGTGGATATAATTACAGTTAACACTCAATATGTACCCCCAGAAAAGAAATTCTGAAGGTTCTAGCAACACATTTTTAGTTTCCTTTGTGCACATGTTTAACACACACCAGCAGGAAAATCCAGCTCCCTCCATGTGTCCGTGTGTTTTTCCTGGGCACTGCATTTAATCATGACTTATCGGAAGCCCCACATTCCAAATTATGAGTGAGAGTCGCCAGCGCCCCGGCACCCTGCTCCACAGCATCTAAATCACCTAATTTCAATATCCCACCACAAGAAAGAGCACAGCGAGACAGCCTCGGACAGTTCTTTATTGGTAACTGGGGCACTGCGGGGGGAGAAAAAGTGTATTTCTCCCAGCCATCTGTGGGTGAGTCATGACCAGAGTACATTACGGATTGATATGTCATTATCAAACACTGGCCTTCTGGCTGTGAAGAAGAAGAGAGGGACGGAGGGATGGGTGCCAGGGATGGAGAGTAGAAACTGGGATGAAGGGTGATGGAGGGGTTGAGGGCAGTGGGGAAGATGAAAAGGCGCAGAGGAGAAACAGGCCTGGGTGAAAAACTCTGAAGTTTTAGTTGCAAGACCCAAATGAAGAATTCTTTTCTATATCTGCTCCAATACAAAGAGTTGTGGTAGCATTACTATAATTATGTACATTTCTCAGTGGTTTATATTCTACAAAAATAAAGTTTGGGGCTAAATATTCAATAAAAAAATGTATTTATCCCCATACTTGTAAATTTAATTACAGTGAACCCTCGCTATATCGCGGTTCATATTTCGCGGCTTCGCTGTTTCGCGGATTTTTTTGTGCAGTTATTTATGCTTTTTTTTTTTTTTTTATACAGTGTATGAACGAGCATTGTTTTCTGCTTCAGTAGAAAAAGGAGTTACAGCAGAGCGGAGTCAGGATAAGCTTATAAAGTTTATCACGATAGCCTATGCTCGACCTGGTGAGTGTGTCACTCAAATCGTTCCCCCTGGAAACACATCATAAACATTCCACTGGACACTCCGTGAAATACGCGAGTCACAATGTGTCCAGTGGTCCAACCTCGTAAGTTGATTATCAAAATCATTATTTTACAGGATTTCTAAAAACTATCCTAGTTATTTGTAAGAAAACGTTTATATTTATATATTTTAAACAAATACTTGGGCCTGAAAACGGTACTGTATAATAATTGACTACTTCGCGGATTTCGCCTATCGCGGGTTCATTTTGGAACCTAACCCCCGTGATAAACGAGGGTTCACTGTACATGACTTCTCATCACTATAAATTGATCATGTTTTTCACATTAAATCACGGTGTATCTTTTTGTCGAAACACAAAGCAGTTTTTTAGTAACACTATTTTTGATGAATTTCTATCTACATTTCGAAAAAAAATGTTAATTCTATCAGGCAAAATCGCCCAATGACACATTTACATTGAAAACAACTGGAGGCAGCCACAGAGCCATTTGCAGTTTGTGTCCAATAAAAAAAAAAGTTTCATCAAAATATTCAAATTGAAACAACCCTTTTTTTATACAATCGCACTTTAGTCATCAGTCAAGAGCGGAGCAGTAAAATGCCTATGTTCCTTTTTCCGTGGATGGCGGCCCTGAGTTGCTGGTTCATTTCAAGGAACGGAAGCTCCTCGTAAAAAGTGAGAAAGCCAGGTCTGAATAAACACTGTGCTGTTTTTACGACTGAAAACTCCGCAGCAGATGAACCGTGCCAGTGATAGCTCTGCCGGGAAATGGAGATACAGAGAGACGGAGGGAAACAAAACAGTGCTGAATAACAGCGAGGGCTTGATTTTACTGTGTTTCACCCTCTAACCCCTCCAGAAAAGACTTCTCACAATGGGCTGTTAATGCCATCTCTCTCACTCAAAGCCCCCTCCAAGCAATTTTTATGCAGACACATATTTGGTTTGTGCCTTTTTTTTTTCGGATGCCCCGACTCAGCAATACAGTTGAATGTAATATTCAAAGTACCCTCAGTATGTGAGGTAATACACCGAGCATTCTTTTTTAACCGCAGTTTCTTATTTGCTCACTGGGGTCGGACTTTTGTAATAAATCCTCATATAGCTCCGGGGCTTGTCATATATTTTTCTTTCATTTCTTTGCTTTTCATTTCTTCCAGACGCCCCCATCCCTCTCTTTCTCTCACACTCTGGCAAAGTCCCTGTTCTCTTTCAAGTGTTCTCCTAATCTAGTCTAAGAGAAGTGATCTCTCAGTTGACACAAAAAATTGTTTCTCCTTTTCTACCCACCTCCTCCTCCTCCTCCTCCTGCTGCTGCTCCTCCTGCTTTTTTTTTTTTTTTTTGTAATTCACTCCACCTCTTGTTATTAGGCTGAGAGCTCACGATGACTAAAACACATGCTTAATCACACGAGATCACAACAGCTGTTTCAGGAAGGTTTTTTTGGTGATTGAAGGTTGCCGTGGCGACAACCCGACACCCCCCCCCCCCCCTCCCTGGTGATTGGCGTCCCTTTTCTAATGCCACTTGAAGCTTGGAAAAGAAAATGACTCAGGACAATTTCATGTGTCACTGCAAATGGCTCTGACAGCACATCTGAGCTTTTTATGATGTGCTGGTGACTCAGAGAAAAGGAGGTCGCACAGCGGTCCCATGTAGGCCTCTAAATTATGCATACAGTATCTGCATGAATGCATACAATTGAGGAATATCACTTAACGCTAAAGTGACGACGACAATGGCACTGATGGCTCAATGAAAGCGCTTTTTTTTGCATTTAGAGAGCTATGATTCAATCCCAGAAAGGAGTGGGAAAGTGAGAGAGCATGAAGGATATCTTGTTTACAACCCAGTTGTCTGTCTCCGAATGATAGCTACGTACCGTATCACATCGAGTAATTTGGCGATTTTAAAGTGCGAGTCCTCTCATGAAATAATTACTCGGCAGCCCGTTGCCAAGCCTAATTACCTTATTTAGCATTCCCTCTGAATCTCCATGATGTAAGGGCAGCCTACATAGAGCAGTAAGCATTCTGGACTTGATGTTTATAATGAGTTTCCCCCAAAAAAAGTGGAAAATTATGCACTGTTGGAATATTTAGACTCAGCAAAGGGGACTGAACTCCCTTGATATAAGTCAGCTAACATTAATCTTGTTTTTAAAGTAACTGCTTGATGGCTGGCATGTCGGCTGCAAGGTTCAAGCGAAGCACATGTCTGGAATTCAGAGCCCTTTAAAAGCTCATTTTCTGTAGTGCTTTAAATCAGCCAGCTACTGATGGAAAAGCTGATAGGACATATTAAGCCTATGCAGCTTTTGAGTGAGTAGCTATTATTTGCTGTGTTTTTTTTTTCAAACGCTAGCCTGATATTTCTTGATATTACATTCCTGAGGTGCATATTCCCCTGCAGTCAGTGAAGCTGACATTCAGTACATAAAGCAATACCTTTATCAGGATTGATTTAACCTGACACAATGTGATGGGAGTGACTATTACCAGGTTTCTGAAAGGTTTAACATCAAGCTGTACAGCAGAATTCAGCACATAAAAAAATACTTTTTTCACTGAACATTTAAAAAAAAATATATCCTTCTTAAGTGTGTAAATATATGACATTGTTGGGTAAAAATATAAGTAGATGACCATATAGTACAAGATTAAATCCTCACAATACATAGGCACATGGCTCAGTCTGTTTGCTTAATTTTGCAGACATCTCCATGACTCTCCTGTATAAAATATTTACAATAAGGTATTAAATTATATCAAAAGGACATGCAATTATCAACAAAAATAGGCATCTATGGCTTATTTTTTTTTCTTTACAGCAACACAACCAGATGGTAATGTTGTCTCTGTACATCAGTGGTCGTGTCTCATATTGTATAACTGATTTGATAGGACTTGATGTTCCATGGCTGCAGCAGAGAGGACTATTTCTGTACCAGAGCAGATTACACAGGTGCTGTGTTTTCTGTCTGTTTTAAACTCTGTGTGTGTGTGTGTGTGTGTGTGTGTGTGTGTGTGTGTGTGTGTGTGTGTGTGTGTGTGTGTGTGTTCACTGTACTGCACAGAATACAGTGGTAATAATCGATTCATGTAACTTCCAAACTATAATTTATATATTTAAAAAAATAAGACATGAAGGGCACATTTCCTGAGCTCCCAAATTACTGGTGGTTTAGCTTTAAAGAGAGCCAAACCAACAATCCAGTGGTTCAGAACAATTAACTGAGCCCAATGTTACATTCTCTTAAAATAATATTGATCAGGTTATGTAATCTTATTTGTTTGACTGCTTGGAAATGATCTAATCATACTTTGGTGCGGACCAAAACAGCTGGTCGAAAACCATTTGCGAGAGGGGGTCTAGGTCCTTTTCCAAATGTATCATAATGCAGTTTCATTGCACTGTGAACATAATCTGACCCAATTACAATAAATAAACCGAAACTCAAATTGTAGGCTGCGTGCTTTGGCATTTTGTGAGATGTACATAGAGCAACAGATGAGACGGGGGCTTACTTGGATTTCTGGTGCTCAACAAGGAAAAATTATTTGTGTGGCGTCAATGTTAAAAAACTGCAGAAAACAATATTTCATCATGCATTCGGCTACATGTTGGTCTGTTTATTATTCCATTTTTCACCACAAACTGTCCAACCAGTAAGAAACAATACTGAGTATGATCCCACACACCCCTGCACATCTGTATCTTACATGCACAAAATCAACCAGAAGTGTCAATATCACTTAGCCTTGGACTAAGTAAATTGACTTAAAGCTGCAGTCTGCAGGATTTTTTAAAGCATAATGCCTGGAACTGTCCGGGGATTCTGAAAGTAGTATATT